>BSAI01000108.1:1419631-1465844 GCA_036245035.1 Adrianichthys oophorus | reverse complement strand
GAGTTCTGGATCTACAGAGTTTTGGATCCACTGAGTTCTGGATCTACAGAGTTTTGGATCCACTGAGTTCTGGATCTACAGAGTTTTGGATCCACTGAGTTCTGGATCTACAGATTTCACAGTTCTGTTGCAGACTGAAATAACAGAATTGTAACTTTTGACTAAAACAGAAAGAAAGCCTCGTCTTTTTTCTGCATCCTCGCCGGTCTGTCTTCTCGTTAATCTGGTTTCGTTGATTGAAAGTCTGAATATGGTGTGAAGTTGGAATGGTTTCCTGCTGGAGCTAGCCAGAGGCTTTAGTGTCATTTCTTCTTCTTTAGGATTTGTGTCATAAAAGGTCAACCTGATGCTTTTAAACAACAGCAGCAGAAATCTCAGAGCAGAAGGACTAGAGTTTGTGTCAAACCACCTGATCCAGGTGATCTCCAGCAGCATCCAATACCTGTGCATGGCATTTGGAGGGGGCGGAGCTAGCACGGGTTTCCTTCTTTAAAGGGAGAGAACGATAGAAGGGCTGTGCACTTAAAATTCTGAAAGACAAAATACAACAGACCCCCCCCCCCCAGTAATGCTAAGTGAAATGGGGGCGCACCCCGTTTTAAGGCGGTTCTGAAACGGCGGCGCAGCTTTAAGGACTCTGGCTCTGAGAAGGGGTCGGGTCGCGCTTCAGGAGCAGAAACCGGAGCTCCTCTCCAGACTGAAGGCTGAGCTCAGAGAACAGGAGGAGTTAGTTTGGCACCGGACCTTCTCCCAACTCAGTTAATGCAGAAAAAAAGAAGCAGCAGGGGGGGGCATTAGTGAGGTTAGTAGGCGGCCAGAAGCCCCCGCCGGCTGTGATTCCCAAACACCAAACCCCGGCTGTGGTTTCCGGTTTGGGATCTTCAAAGGCTTCTCAGATGATCACAGTGGTTTCCAATTCAACTGGGGGGAAATGTTTGTGGAATGAGCGAGAGCAGGATGACGACCCCCCCCAAGTCCAGCCTCCCCGGTGGTTTGGTTCCCCCCGTTGTTCCACGTCGTCACGGTCAAGGTGTGGTTGGAGAAAAGTATCAAGATCCTGGAGGGAAACCAGGCGCAGTTAGAGCAGAGAGCTTCTGGATCCTGAAGGAGGGAAACTGGAGCTCCTGGTGGTCTCCAGCTTCGCCTTCTGCACACTAAACCAACACTTTCTAGGAGGAGTTTTCTTATTTCTTAAAGAATAACGACAGTAATAAAATAAACAGACTTTTCCTACACGGACATCTATCCTATTTTACCAAAACTATCTGAAATACTGAAGATTTTTGAAGAGTTCTTCCTTGAATGATGACAGATGTCCTACAGATGATTTCTGTTCTTTACTGTTTTCCGGTTGCCAGGCAACAGCAGAAAAATCAAACCTTTTCATTCTACGTATAAAAAGGCAGTAGAAGTTCTTGTTGGACAGATTCGGATGCACCTGAACATGTACAAGGCTTCAGTTAAAAGGGTTTTTTTCCGTTTAAAGGTAATGAAGAACAGTAAAGACCAAATCCAAGTACATTTTTAAAAAACTGATGGATCAGAATCCACTCAGGAAGCTGACCTAATTTAACAGACTTAGAACAAGCGTTTTGAACTTAAAATAACATTAAAAATATTCAAAATAATCCTATTTAATAGGATGTCAGGAATGCAACTGTTTTCATCCCTTTCTTTGAGTCAGAAAAGGCTGAGCAGGAGCCAGTGGAGCCGCCGGCTTCACGTTTCCTGTTTTAGATTGAAGGTTCCTCTTCTTTTTTGTTAGTCATCCTCAGTTGTATAATAAAGCTTTTGTGAGAAACAAGACAGAACACCTTCCAATACAATATTTAAAGGGTTCAGGAAGTCAAATTTCATTTTTTTAAACAGAATAAAATCACACTTTTTAATCTAAAAATCTAAACCAAACTATGGTCACTCTGGCAGCTGCAGAAATGCTTCATTGGAAAAGCAAACGTCTGGAGCAGATTCAGCATCAATCTCCTCATCCTCCTCGAGCTCCTGACCTCCCACAGGTTCAGCAGGAGCAGAAACCGAGGGACGGGCGGTTACCTGGATCTGAAGGAGCTCCGGGGTCCCGGCGGGTCTCATCTGAAGCTCTTCTGCTGCTGCATCAGCCCCACGTTCTCATAGACTCTGGAGCTGTCGTCCCTCATCCTGACAAACGCAAACACGTGACCACCGGGCCAGAAGACGCTGAAGATGCAGGAGTTTGTGCGAGCGCCACTCACTCTGTGCAGGTGGGAGTGGGGAGAGGGGTGCAGGGGGTCAGGGGGCCCTGCTCTCCGGCAGTCAGGTCAGACAGCGAGTACTTTATGTTGGTGTACTCCCGTCCTTTAATCTTGCTCTTCTGCAGAGAGGAGGAGGAAGGTTGGAGTCTGGAACAGAGGAGGTGAAGTAACGGACGTCTGGCTGCTCACCTGCTCCTCCTCGATGCGCCTCTGCAGGGTTTCTATGTAGTGCTTCACAGCCATGTAGATGAACCTGTACTGCGCCTCCGTCTGCACCATCCCCGAGCGCTTGGAGCGGACCATCTGGATGGTCTTTGGCACGTCCATGTCGCAGTCCACGCCTGCACGTGCAAAGGCAAATACAGAAGAGTTCACGGGTTTGAACAACCATACCTTCATCCCATCAGCAGAAATCAGGGTTCAAAAGCTGTGTTTCTGCAAACGCTGAATCCTTTCTTTAATACAAATACAGCAAATGAGTAGAATTTTTTTAAACTACATTTGTTCGAAGCTAAAAACGAGCAAAAAAAGTTTCTTCATTTGAGAATATTTCTTTTCTGATCCATTTCAGTCCCTCCATCTATTTTGAAAACTATATTTACGGAGAGAGAAGTATTTCTCAGAATGTTTCCTTTTACAGAATCTGCCACTTACTTTTTTCCACACTGTGAAAGAATTTTTAAAATATTTTTGGGGTATTTTACTGAAAGTCTAAGTGTCAGAGCTCTGTCTCCCCCTCTGCAGTTTACTGACTCACTACATCTCCCAGCCACCTCAGCGCGTAGTCCCCGGTTGCCGGCCACCCGAGTCACATTGGCAACCACCCATCTGAGACGCAGAGCCTGGTTCAGTGCGAGGTATTGTTTGTGCCGTATCGCCTGCATTATTGTGCGTTCTGTTTTCCTGACCCCGTTTTTGCCCAGACTCCGTTCGTCTGCCGCCTTCCCCGACCCACACCCGAACTATGAAATCTGAAGTCTGACTCCTGAAACTCCAATGCTTGTTATTGACCTCTACCTGCCCGACCATGCCTTAGTTTGACAGGCTTATAGTTGTGTCTGACTCTTGTCAATCCTTCTGTTCAATAAACCTGTTGCACTTAAAAGATAACAGTATTTTGTTCAAAAGTAAACCCTTCAAATACAGAGTTCCACAACATCTGATCGATTCTTAAGAACTGAAAACGGTCATTTGTTGAATTTGCTGCATTAGGAGGTCATATTTACGGATTCCAATCATAAACATCTTCATTGGTCCAGTTCCATTTAAAAACAGGACTCTTATTTTGTAGGAGCTTCACAATTTTTGCATCCTCTGAACTTGTGAGTTTTTGGAGTTTCTGCTTGAATTCTTTGCAGGATGTCAGAACAGCCTCCAGAGCTGCTCTTTGGATGGGAACTGCCCCCCACCCTCAGAGATATTAGGCTTGGGGATGCTCCAAAGGTTCTCAATAGAGTTGAGGTCAGGGGAGGATGGGGGTCCCCACACCATCAGTTTATCTTCTTTATGCTCATAGCAGCCAATGCTGCAGAGGGATTCCTGCAGCATGAGACGGTGCATCGTCATGCTTGAAGATGATTTTGTTACAGAAAGAACAGTTCTTTATAGAAGAAAATGGTCAGTCAGAAGCTCCACCTACTTCTCAGAGGTCATTTTCACACTTTCAGGGACCCTAAAGGGACTGACCAGCTCTCTCCGTGTGATTCCGGCCCAAACCATGATTCCACCACCTCCTTGCTGACGTCACATCTTTGTTGGGACATGGAGGCTGTCCACCAACCCCCCACTACTCCATCCATTTGGACCATCCAGGGCTGCACTGCACTCATTAGTGAAGAAAACTGTTTGAAAAAGAGTCTTCATGTATGTCTGGGCCACTGCAGCGGTTACTGTTGGGGGGGGGGGTTACATAGCCCTGCAGCCTCTGGAGGATCCTACAGCTTGATGTTGGTGGGACTCCAGAGACAGCAGCAGCTCCAAACGTGTTGCTGCTTTGTAATGGTATTTTAGCAGCTGCTCTCTTGATCCCATGTGTTTGTCTGACAGAAACTGAATCAATGATCACGCTTTAGTGTTCCTGAAATATCGAAGGTTTTCATTCCTCGTCCAAAGTATTCTACTAGTTCAGACTTTTCAGCAGCAGAGATCCTTTTTCTTTCTCATATTGCTGTTAAATGTTGGTCTGCTTAATAATGTGGAACGTCCTTCTTTAGTCGTTTTTCCTTTAATTGAACTCACCTGGAAACTAATGATCACAGGTGATCCAACGAGACACAATATCATCCATGAGTTTCATAAAAAAATGAAGATTTTTGACACTTTAATACAATTTGCATAATCATTTTGAATGACCTGTAGAGTAAAAGTTCAAGTAAAGTAAAAGAAGAGCAAAATACAGTCAAGTCTCTGAAGTTTTGACTGTGTTTGCAGTAAAACTGAAGCGCTGGTTTTACTGTCGGAGGAGTAATTGCAGAAAGTTTTCTCAGGTGTGTCTTGGTTTCTCGAGGAGGATCTGCAGGAACTCACCTTTTTCTCTGATCACATCTATCAGGATGTCGATGACGATGAAGGTTCCGGTCCGACCGATCCCTGCACTGAGGACAAAAGCAAAGCGACTGAGAGGCTGCTGTCGTTCCTCAGCTTTCCTTCACCGCTCGTTCTGCCGCTGTTACCTGCAGTGAACCACGATCGGACCGGCGTCCACAATGCTCTCCTGCTTCAGGTTGACCTCCTCTAAGAAGTCGAGAACTCCGCCCGGGTCTGTGGGGACCCCGTGGTCCGGCCAGGCTCTGAAGTGGTACTGCCACACTGTGCGTTCCGTGTTTCCCTGGAAAAAGCGTCAACTGGAATGAAGGTTTCTGAGAAGACGGCAGCTCCCACCACAATTTCTGCGCTAGCCGCTCACCTGCCCCACTTTGGACAGTTTGAGCTCTCGAAGGATGTAGTCGTGCGCAGACGTCTCCTTCACATTGCGAACCCGCATGGCGCCGTACTCTTTCAGTGCTGATTGGTCGGGCCAGTACTTCACACACTTACTCTGTCAGAGACACACAGTTATTCGCTTCACTCAGTTTCTGACTGGCGAGGAAAAGAAGCAGAAAGACGTCAGAGAAACTGAGATGAAGGCACATTATAGAGGAAATGACCAAAATAACTGGAAATATAGATTCATTTTGATTTGTCAAACAGTTTTTGCAGTCCATGTCTGAACAGAGAATATGATTATCCTGTTTTTAATGCTTAAAACTGTGTTAAACAACTCAGAATAATCTGCCTTAAATGAACAGAAAGAAGTCAAACAAGCAAATGCATTTATCTTGAGGATCTACTGTGCAGTTGTATATATAATGTTGACCACAAACATTTCCATGTACAAACGTAAAACCACAAAGAAGTGAAAATAAGGAAAACCAAAGAAAAACAACCAGATCAGATCAGGCTAAAAACGTCAAAAAAGCTGAAAACTTTTCCTGAAACCACCAAAAAGATGAAGAAAACAGTTTAGCTGGTCCCACTTACCTTTCCTCTTTCCACCTCTTTGGTTGTCATGACGATGACCCGCGAGTTCTCCTGAAAAACCATCCTCCAGAAGTCACTAATGGTGTTCTGCAGGCAGCCCTGAGTAGCGATGTAGCTCTTCTTCAGCTTGTTGCTGTTGCACTTAGAGTCCAGCTCCGGCTGCAAGCGTTCAGAACCAGAACCGGCTCAAACGGATGCACAGACACAGCCCACAAATCCACAAGATGAGAAGACGACTCACCATGATGATATTGGCATTGATGTAGTCGGAGCCGGGCTCGTTTGGATCTCCATCGTTCAGCACCACCCGCGTGTGATCGACTGGAAACAAACATGAGATGAGAAAAGGGCGGAGTCAAGTCGCCTTGAGTCAAAGCGGCGCCGGAGGTTCTCACAGGGTAGGATGTTCTTGTATCGGTTCTTGTTCTTGTTCTCCGGTCTCTGTCCCTCTTTGCGGCTGTACAGCAGTTTACACTCCTGTTGCTGCAACGTCTGCATGCAAAGAACAAAAAAAAAAAAAAAATTTCTGGATTCAGCTTCAGCTGCGTTTAGCAGAAAACATCTTTATACAGACGTGAAGCTGATTCACCACTTCAGGGAATCACCAGCAAATTACAAACAACATTCTATCAAAGTGTTCTCATTTTGTCAAAAATCCTCAGACATGAACTCTGCAGGCATCAAAACAAAAGTCTTTTTTCACAACTTCAGTTTATTTAATAAAATCTATATTCCAATATTTGTAATACAAGAGCTGTTTCCCTCTAAGGTGGATCAAATATTTAAGGTCTTTTTTAAATAAATTAAATGTATGATCAAGTGAGGTTTCTGCACAGCAAACTGTGCTTACACGTTTTGGTTATTGATTTGGTAAGTAACCTGTTAAACTGTGTCTGAGATACGACGACTACTGTTTTAAACCTTCACCTGTTCTTCCGTTTATTTGCTGATTGCAGCTGAACTTTTGAAATATAGCTGGACAAACAGGAAACTTCAAATGTTAACATCGCTCTCCACTATGCTTTCAAAATAGTTCTCTGAAAGTTCTCTGAAATCCAGACGGCATCTGCACGTTTGAGTGAATGTTGGACAGTGGAGATTTAAGGAAGAGAAATGTATTATCCTTTACGACACAAAACACAGTTTTATAAAATCCACAAAAACAGGATAGGAAGTCAGCAGATCAGAGAGAAGATCCACAAACGTTGTTCTGACGGCTTCAGCTACGAGTTTGAACCGACGCCTGTTAAATGTGCTGCTGCTGCAATGACCTGTGATGTTTAGGGTGTAACTTCAGAGTAAAAGCAGGTGACTTCTCTTTTTCAGAACACTCACCTCAAACTCCTCCCAGAAGCCCTGCTTCACCTTGTCTGTAGCCTCTGCCAGTTTACTCAGCTCACGGACGCGGCTTTCAATCTCCGCTGCATTGATGCGTGTCGTGTTGAGCGGCTGCAGACAACAAAAAAAACATTCACTGCAAGATTTCCTTCTGAAGGTGAAGAAATAAAGACACCAGCTTAAAACATGAAGAAACTGAGATAATAGAAGGGAAAAAAATGAAAAAACATAGATTATAGACATACTACAAACATGAAGAAACTGAGATTATGGACAGAATAAAGCACCAAGTAGCTGAGTTGATAGACAGATTAAAACAAAAGTGAGATTATAGAACTGAATACGATTTTTTTTGTATATTAAAACAAAAATCAAGCAGTGAAAACAGCAACTTTGAGTTTTTTTCCTATTTTAATGCTTATAGACTTTATATATATTTATTTTAAAGGTGATTTCAGGTTAGTTTCTTCAAAGTGATATAAATGAAAGGTAGGAGTTTTCTGATCGAAACAGAGATACAGGTCTGGACACAGATTATTTCCATGCATTTAAATGCAAATACATTTAGGTTTACTCAGTTTTCTAGTTTCAGTCAATTTTACTCATGTATTTCGTCAGCACAGAAATTGAGGCATTTACTGAAGCTGTATTTAAACAAACTGAGGCAGGAAAAAGACAAACGTTCATGAAGTCTGCGTGAAACAGACATTTATCTAAACTTCTCTCACGTTTAGCCTTCTCTGTTTGAAGAAGAAGGATGGAACCAATCAAATGTGTACTTCACTTTTTACTGAGAATGCAGCTGTTTAGTCTCATGTTTCCATGGAAACCCATCAGGCTGTGTGAGATTTCCAGACCTGTTTGAGCTGCAGCACAGTGCCCAACGTTTCCACCATTGGGTTCTTCTTGTAGTGCTCCACCAGGTCTGTGAGGGAGTCGAACTTCTCCCCGCCGCCCACGTCGTACTTCAGGTCATGCTGGAAGAGGACACGAGCGTGACAGTAAATACACACTGGCTTGGAGCTGCACACAGCGGCTAACCAGGCTCATCATGTTTCTGCTTCCTGAGGGCAGCCTGGATGGAGGCCGGTCTCCATAGCAAACAACCAGTTTGCTGAGAGGCTGGTGATTCTAAACCTCAACCTCTAACTGAACAGTCAACGTTGTTCGCATTACACAGCAAAACTCCAAACAACTGAATGAAGAGACTTTTAGGGGGATAACTGGCTAAATATAAAATTGAAAAAAGAAAACCAGTTTTTGTTATTCTTTAGATGGAGAATGAAAAACTCTTCATCTTCATGTCTGGATCCTTCAGCTTCAATAAAAGCTGAAAATAACTTTTTATCCATTTAGACCATCATGACCCGTCATAAAAACCATTGGAAAAGATGCAGCGTCATTCCGAGCACCTTCAAGTCCTCCATCTGCTGAACATTCAGAATAAAACCTGCAGATCTCACCCCTCATATGACTGATTCTGAATGAGAGGCTTGATGAAGCAGTTTTTATAGATATATTTATACTGGAGCTGCAGAGCAGAATAATGATTAAACTTATGAAATGACGTGGGACTTACACCAGTTGACCAATCACAAAATTCAACTGGACTACCTCGTTTCAACCTCTAGCTTGCAGCACACAGACAGTTTTAGACTAGATTTTAAATTGTCAAAAATGCAGCAAGGATCAACAGTCAGCTCTTTAAAAGCTCCATTTGTACAGGTAAACAGCCAAAAAATTTGATTTACTGTTTCATGTTCCTTTAAAATGGTTGAAATTTGATGGATGGCAAATGTCAATATTGCTCACTGATGACGTCACTCGGCCGATCTTTAGTAGTAATGGCTTTTTTGGTGCAAATGTTGGTAAAGAGGTTCATCTAAATGGAATTCCTTCATCCATTCTATGGAAAGGCCAGTTTTGAAAGGCAGCTTTGGCTTCTGCCATTGCTAACTTTTAATAAGGCCTTCACCTTTGACCTCTCCCAGAATTCAATGCACACTGCCGTGTTTGTGAACTGGCTTTTCAAGATAAATGAGCATGGTGGCGTGCTGAGCAATGGTTCCTTCATGTTGCCTTCTCTGAATAGGCTGAAATCCTGAAAAACGTACTCAGGGAAAAAAGATGGCAGCAAGAACTAACACAGCGAATCAAAATTATCAGGAGAAAAATAATTCTGAATGTGTACAGCGAACCAAAACAACTGTCTAAAGAAAAACAAAGAACAAACGTTTATCAGTTTGGAAAATTGGGAAATAATTTCATCTCTACGCCTCTCTTTAAGACATCATTAATGTGGAATTATTAAGCTGCTTCCAATTTCAATAAATATTTATCAACATTATCATCTGAATCGTACAAATCACTGTTGTTAAGACAAACATCATCATTAAATAAATCGAGCAGAAAAAAAACTTTCAGTTCATCTCAAGTCTCATCATCAGATAATTGCTGCTCTAGGATTATTCTGTCCAGCTCAAAAAAGTTTTTAATAAAACTCCTGGAATCAGATGATGACGGGACATTCGGTGTGACCGTAAACGGGCTCAGTAACACAGGGGGGGTCTTCAGGTGAACCCTCTCACCTGACAGCGGATCATGACGTGGGTGACTTTGGGTTTGCCGTCGCTGCTTTCCGTCTTGTCGTCGCCGGTGCGGACGGACAGAACAAAGTCGCCCGGATGGCTCTGGCTCTCCCTCACCAGGAAACTGCCGTTCTTGCCCTTTTCCGTCAGCAGCTTCTCCGCCTCTCTGCCCGACAGGTGACCGTGGAACCACCTGCAGGGGAGCCACAGACCAGCTCGTCAGGATGAACCTCATTTCTCTACTGGGTTACACGCAGATCCCACTTCCTGTTCTGTGGCGCTCACCTCTCAGACGTGGGGTCCGCACAGTTGAGCGGGTACTTCAGCTCGATGACGTCGCCGTTCTTCTCCTTCAGCTGCCCGTGATGCTCCATGTAATACTGCACCAGCTCTGCCAGCGTGGCGAACTTCTCCCCGCCGTACAGGTCGTAGAAGTCTCCCGTGTTCTGGATCTTGATGTGGGTGACAGCGCCATTTCGTCTGAAAACACAGAAACCTTCAATGAAGTGTTTTCGTTTTTTAAACTTTAGATTCATGTGTTTTAAGGCCAGTTCAACACTGATTCTCACTTGTACAAAACACTTTGAAGTTCACTCGGGTGTAATAAATATAATCACATTTTCTGCTATTTCGAAGTTTTTGTACATTTTTTGTTTGTTTCACTGGAAAAGTTTCAAACTTCCTGCAGGTAAAAAAAAAAAATGTATTGATCATGTCAACTTCACTATGCATACAAGACATTTCAAAATAAAACAAGCTCTAAACAATAAGAGTTTCAGAACAGAAATACTTGATACTATTAAATTATATTTCAAGAAAACAAATCTGTTCATGGGCTGCACGGTGGCGCAGTGGTTAGCGCTCCTGCCTCACAGCAAGAAGGTTCCCGGTTCAAGTCCTGGCTGGAGGACCTTTCTGTGTGGAGTGTGCATGTTCTCCCCGTGCATGCGTGGGTTTTCTCCGGGTACTCCGGCTTCCTCCCACCGTCCAAAAACATGCTTCACAGGTTAATTGGTCACTCTAAATTGTCCCTAGGTGTGCATGTGAGTGTGTATGGGTGTGTGATTGTGGCCCCTGCGACAGACTGGCGACCAGTCCAGAGGTGTACCCTCTCTTCGCCCATGAGTAGCCGTTAGGCTCCAGCAACCCCGTGACCCCGAAAGGGATAAAGCGGATTGGAAAATGAATGAATGAATGAATGAAATCTGTTCATGTCAGTGAAATCTAGCCTGTTTTGTTACTGTGTCTCGTGTATTATAAAGGGTTTATTTTCTTCATAAATTTGACAAATTCATCAGGAAGATTTAGATCTTTTGCCGTATTTTAGGTTAAAAAAATACACATTTTTATAAATGGACATATAAAAACAAATAAATAATTTAAACTTCAAAAAATAAATAAATAAAGCTGCGAGCAGTATAGTCCACAGGCGCCACCCGCCCTGCCGTCCACTTTTGATCCGCCCTCACTGGCTGAGCGGCTGCTCCATGGACCTCTCTCTACCCCTCTGCATCTGGTCAGAGCTGCATGTGACAAATTCATGAGTAAAAAATACTTTTTTCAAAATGGCAGCTTTTCTGTTGCTTTATCTCCATAGCAACCATTTTAATTTTTGATTGCCTGGGGGTGACAAGCAGGTTGATGTATTTTTCAGATGAATCAGCAAACATTAAATTTAGGATTTCCTTGGATACAGATTTTTTTTTTTAACCAAGCCCACATTTCTAATATGATGACATAGTATGTTATGTATTTTTGTTCAGCTTTAGACAACAATTTGTATGTTGAATTTTCACAATTTTATGTAAAAAAATTTGCAAGTAACAGGAAAACTGCATTTTTGTGAGCTTGCCACACTAATGTTGTTTAAACTCTATGCTATACACAAAGTACCCAAAATGTTTTTTTCTTCATTATTTAAGAGGGCTGCATCTTCCTGAGGTCAAAGGTGAACAAAACTTTGGTTGTGGTTGTAGACTTAACCTGACATTTAATGAAGACTGCTCAAACAAGTTTTCTTTTCCCATGTCATGTGAAAATGTGGAACTTGCCACATTCCCCACTTTGACCCCAGAATGGCTGCCAAGCCATAAATCCTGAGGCCATCCCATAATCACTTCAAAATTTTCCTTACGTTTCAGTGACACGTGTGTTTTAGTTTTGTTAGTGGATTTAAAAATATATAAAACAAATCATGAACTAAAGTCCTGGAATATAAAACTTACAATAAAGTATTTTACAGAAAAATAAGACAAAAACAATCAGTATCTCTGAGTTTGTGTTTGTGAATAATCTGATTTCTCATTTTGAATGTTAGTTTTTTTTGTTGGGGGTGGCAGCTCCTGTCTGCAAACGCTGCCATACTTTATCCACAGTCATCTGCGGTTTCAAGTGGTCGTTCTCCAGCTGCAGGTGCCCTCAAACCCTTACGGTGAGCACCGCTGCAGCCAGACGCCGTGCCCAGGAGAGCTTTTGTTTCTTTTTTAGGTCTCGAAGCAGACAGACGACACTGCGAGCTGAGTCACTGTGAGTGACCAACAGGAAGTGCAAAAGCAGAAGCTGAGCAGATCCTGAGGCTTTGCAGCAATGTGACCCTTTTACAACTGAGGAGACAGACAGGTGCTCCTCTGAAAAGGATGATCCAATAACTGATGACAAACCAAAGCTTTCCGGTCACTGAAAGGTGTCTGTGTCCGTCTGAGAACGCCGAGTTCAGCTTAGTAGCACATGATTAATGTTTGCTCTCCTTTTAGTTGCCGCTCCTGAGTGAACACGTGCTGGAGGACAGGTCTGTTGGTTTAGGTTTGTTTACCTGAACACCTGCCTGCTGCTCATGGATACAAACCGCTGACACTACAGACCAGGCGGATCCAGATTTAGCCTCAGGTTTTCTGTTTTTCTGAAGGTGCATTCACAGCAAACGTGATTCACGCAGCAGAGGTGGCCAGTTCAATGTTAAGTCAAATAGACGGAATCTGAAGTCCTAAGGCCCAATTTGAGAGGTTTGGCGCGAATTAAGTTTGGCATCCCTGTCCTTAGACCCTCCTTCTTGGTGTGGAAGAACTCATTAAAAAACTCTAACTTTGGGGAACAAAAAAAAGAAACCTCAGAGATGTCAACATGCAGGAGGGATCCTCCCCCAGGACGGACAGGAGATCTGCTAGAACTGTTAAAGAAGAATTAGTTTACCTAACTCTACAACTACAAGTGCAGCAGATGAGCTTCATCCAGATGAAACTGTGGTTCAGCTGAGGTTGTGAGACGAGCCAGAGGCGAGGACCACAGCCAAAGAACAGAGCAAAGGTGATCTACCTGGAATCTCTCCCGCTCCCTCGGAGGGGAGTGGGAAACAGGGACAACATGTGACACTGCACCAAACAGAGGCATGATGAATTAAATAAAACATAGAACTGGGTAAATGATAAAGAATAGAGGAGAGAAGTAATAAAGGACAGAACCCCAGTGCTGCATACTTTCTCCAGCTTCTAACTTCTCGCAGCCTGCTAGCAAATAATTGGTATTGAAATTTAATTCTAACATGTTAATGGTAAGTTGCATGTAATATGGCACGAATAGTGGATGGTGATAATAGTAATAATAGAAAATCTGCAGTTTTAGCATGTCAATATAAATATATTATTAATCTAATCTAAGCACACTAAGCAGAGGAAATAGGCCACCGTGGTCCAGTTTATCAAACCATCTTCCCTCCTCTTAGCTCCGCTGAGAAATATGTATAAAGGATGTAATGAAAATTAGAATTATTTATTATTCATTACAGTAGGTGACATAGCACAGCAGTAAGTTCAATATTCTCTGATTACTAGTTAGTCTGCCAATAATCCTGTCCAAAGAGGAATGTTTCAAGCCTAACTTTGAATGTAGAAACTGTGTCAGCCTCTCTTACATGAGCTGGGAGCTTATTTCATAAAACAGGAGCTTGGTGGATAAAGGCTCTACCTCCAACTGTGCTTTTAGAGATTCTAGGAATAGTAGAATACTATTCTAGGATACCATTCAAGGCCTTTTAGGTTAGCAGGAGGATTTTGAACTTGATTCTAGATTGAACTGGGAGCCAGTGAAGTGAAGCTAACACAGGAGTAATGTGTTCTCTTCTGCTGGTTCCTGCTAACAATCTAGCTGCTGCATTTTGAACAAGCTGAAGACTTTTTAAAGAACTTTTAGGACACGCTGCTAGCAAAGAGTTACAGTAATCCAGCCTAGACGTAACAAATGCATGGATGAGTTTTTCAGGATTGCTTCTTGATAACATATTTCTGATCCTAGAAATATTGTGTAGGTGAAAAAATGCAGTTTTACAAGCCTGTGATATGTGAGCCTTAAATGATAAATCCTGGTCAAACAAAACCCCCAGGTTTCTAACAGTGGGATTGGAGGCTATATTTAGACCATCCAGGGAGACCATCTGATCAGATAGAGCATCTGTCAGGTATTTAGGACCTCGTATAATGACCTCCGTTTTTTCTGGGTTTAGGAGGAGGTCATAAATTGTCATCCAGGTCTTGATGTCTCTAATGAAGGCATCAAGTTTCTCTATGTGGTCATTCTGGTCGGGTTTAATTGATAAATACAACTGTGTATCATTGGCATAACAGTCAAAATGAATACTGCGTTTCCTGATTATGTTCCCTAGAGGCAGCATGTAAAGCATAAACAGGATGGGTCCTAGAACTGATCTCTGTGGGACTCCGTAGCTAACTCGACTATAATGGGAGGAATGTCCATTTACATGAAAAAACTGGTACCTATCAGATAAATAGGATTTAAACCATTGAAGGGCAGATCCTCTGATCCCTATGTAATGCTCTAGTCTCTGGAGTAAGATGCTGTGGTCTACAGTGTCAAAGGCTGCACTAAGATCTAACAGGATCAGAATAGAGATTAGTCCCTTTTCTGTGGCCAGTAACAAGTCATTAGTGACTCTAACTAGTGCAGTTTCAGTGCTATGGTGAGGTCTGAACCCTGACTGGAAATCTTCAAAGAGGCTATTGTCCTGTAGGTGGCAGTATAGCTGTTTAACTACAACTCTTTCTAATATCTTTGAGATAAAGGGGAGATTTGATATTGGTCTTTAGTTGGCCAGAATACCAGGATCTAAACTGGGCTTTTTCAGAAGAGGTTTAACAACTGCATATTTAAAAGACTGTGGTACATAACCTGTTTCTATGGAATGATTTATAATAGTTAAAAGGGATTCATTAATTAAGGGGAAGGTTTCTTTAAAAAGCTTAGTGGGGATTGGGTCTAAAAGACAAGTTGAGCTTTTGGAGGATGTAATAACTGATGTTAATTCAGCTAGATCTACAGCAGTGAAGCAGTCTAATGTTACAGAGGTTTCTATAGATGCCTTTGTTTCTACTGTTTCAGCCTGCTCTGGGCTGATAGTCGGAATAACTTTGTTCAGCTTATGTCAAATATTTGATATTTTAATATCAAAAACTGTAAGGAAATCTTCAGAGCTGAGAGTAGCTGGAATACGTGGTTCAACTGAGCTGTGACTGCTGGTCAGCCTGGCTTACCCAATTTAAGCAGAAATTACCTGGTAAACCTACCTTACCTTACCTTGGTTGGATTCTTGTTTTCTTTCAAAAATGTGTGGTTTTTTTTTGCTTGAAGTTTTGTTTTTATTAAATAATTCAGTTTTCACAATTAAACATCAGCTATGAAGATTTACCACATGGACTAAACTAAATGTTCACAAACACTCAATGACTTTTCTTTATATGCAAGTCTTTTAAACTGTAAATTGGGCCACAAACTGCAGAACTTGAGCTTCTCTTTAGCGGAATAGCAGCATCAGGTAATTCGTGGTCACCTACCGCACTGACAGCGTGAAGTCCCCCGGGTTACTTTTACTGGGCCTGGCTAAAAAGCTGCCGTCCACTCCTCGAGTCAGCAGGAGGTTTTCGGCCTCCACGCCTGTGATGTTGGGATGAAACCACCTGTGGAAGGGAGAGAAAAAGAAACAATCTTCACATCTGAGTTTCACCCCAAACACTCAACCACTCTCGTTGTTAAGAGTCATTCATGGAGATAAATGTCACATAATAGACCTGGACCAGAAATTATGTAGTTCCACCAAAGAGTTTTTCAACAGGAAGTAATTTCACACTTTTATGATGATACAGAAGCTGGTATAACAAACACAAAGAAGGAGAAATATTACAAGCTCTATTCGGACAAACCACAGGAAAAAACAGATCCAGTTCTGTCAGAAAAGTTCACTGTTTAACTAGAGAGCGCTGAGAAAAGATCCCATTCTTCACAGGGTCTCACAACTAAAAGTTTTTTTTATGTGGGCGCAAAAAAAGATGTACAAGATTTTTCTGACAATCAAATAAACTATAAGAACAACAAAATAGGAAACAGATGAAAGAAAAACAACACAATTTACAACAAAAATATGACACCAAGTACTCCAATCACTAATCAAAGTATTTTTGCCCCCCACCCCCGTCGCACCATCACCACCACACACCCACATCCCCACAACATCCCCACCACTGTCCGGAACAGAAACAACGTTACTGCTTGGAGTATGTTGCAATAAGAATGTATTTATTTTAACTCTGAAAGCTTAAATAATAACCACTTGTAATAATAAAAAAACAGGGCCTCAAGCGGGACTCGATCCAGCAATCTTCTGAATAAAGAGGTAACAGCGCCAACCACTGCACCACCGTAAGAGTTGAAGCATGGTAGGTTTTAAAAGAGGCATCTCCTATGTTAAAGGTTTACAGATCTCAGTTGTTAAAGCTTTGACGATTAAAAAAACACTAGATCAGCAGTTATTTCATCTTTTTCTACCAAAAATTAGAGTATTTTTTGACAGCCACCAGTCTAACACAGGGGCAGCTTCAGGTTGGGAGGGGCGCTGCACCCGGCAGGTATCGATTACGTCAAACTTTTGAGTTCATTTATTCATGTTTTAATTACTTTGTTATTTAAACTAAATGGGTGGTGCGTCCGACTGCGATAAACTTGTAAAAAATATCATTAAAAAAAAGCGGTCCAATCATTGTCATATGGCACCCCCTCCAGCAGATGGCGCCCTAGGCAGCCGCCTAGCACGCCTTTGCCCCGAGCCGGCCCTGCACATACTGAATAGTATGAATACAGAATTGTCAAAGATCAGTTTATCCTTTTCTTAGAATGAATCCTGGAATGGCGTAGAGGTTTTTGAAGGAAAAAAATCAGAATTTCAGAGGCAGGGAAAGGAGTAAAACAGCCTGAATTCCACTGATGGGTTTTCTACATTCTCTCAAATTCACTTAATTTTCATGAAGGACTTTTTATGTTTTCCAGAGTTTGATTGGGCGTCTGTGTCTCATCATATCTGCATTTCTGGCCTCCTCTCTGCACACGCTCGGTCGTTCTTTGACTTTTTGACTAATGAAACTTAAAATAGATTATGTGCCACAAACGCTAAACCTTACGCTGGTGTTTCGGCCTGAGTTTCTTCCTGTTTCCTGGTCAAAAACACTTTTTTATTGCATTTATTGCAAGCAAAAAAAAAAAAAAAAAATGGATGGCGCGCCTCCATGCTCCACTTGGGCTCATTATCTCTCACAGCCTGACAGACTCAGGGAAATGTTCCTTGTGTGATTTTTTTCTTGGGCCACGTTTGGAGATGCAATGATTAAATGAAACACAACAGTAAAGAAGTGAGGCGACTAGCTGTGACACCCCCTCTGCGGCCAGACGCTTCCTTATTGTGGATGTTCTGTGGAATGTCTCTCAGATGAAGCAGACAGAGGATTTTCCTCTTTTTTTTTTCTCTTTTAATTCCCATCAAATCATCTGAAACTCAACCAAAGAGGTTCACAAGTCTCTTTTTGCAAGTTGTGGTTAAAATGCGTACTTTAGGTCACGAATGGTGAAATTAAGCAGGGAAGACACAATAAACCATAGCTTGTTTTTATGCACAAAAACTAAAACAAGAAAACTTGTTTCTTTGACCTGACAGTGATGTCCTGGAGGCATAAACCAAGATAAACAAGTAAACATTGATCACAAGTCCCAAAGTTCAAGTCTCAGTTGTCAACTTTCTCCAACATCTCCTCGTCAGAGTTAAACAGCAGACTGGGAATCTATTCATCAGTTAAATTAAAACTCCTTTAATCTGAAAAATGACCATTAAAGGTGTTGAACAATCGAATAGAAATAAATGACTGTGACCAACATACTGACATAAAATCACGTTATGGATTAAAGAAACGCGGAACGGTTGGATTTAAAGTAGATCTCAAATTTTTAAAAATAGTTTCTTAATTCTTTTGTAAACATACTGAATGTAAATAAATGTCCATCATAGCAATAATGTTGTTTACTCGTCCACTTCAAAGGCTTCAAACGCCGGTGTGGAGCTTAATAAAACGCCCAGAAAAAAAGCTGTTCCTCTGCCTTCGGGCTGTTCCAGAACCGTCGGTCCACTCGGGCTCGTTTACCGAGCGAATCCGTGAAGCTGGGTTCACTCGAACTGAGTTGGTTCGGCTAACTTTGTTTTCCAAACAAGCCTCTTACCTCCGAGATGTCATTTTTTTCCCTCCTCACTTCCTCGCTGGCAGTTAGCGCTAGCTTCAGCTAAGCTAGCTAGGGTTTCCGACCGTTCCCGCTTCGATTAATCAATAAAGTCCTTCATCGGTTAAAACCCGATCAAAACGGGCGCTAAAAACTAGTTAAGCATCCGCAGAAATGTGAATGACCGTCCGCTTTGGGGGAAAGTCCGTAGGCCTCGGCCCGGAGACTTCACAGCAACTATTGGACGTCACCAAACATGCGACAAAATATGGGATGTGCGAATTATACACTTAGAGCTCCCGTTCTTCGACGCGGTTCGCACCGGCTAAAATTACCTATTTCAGGCAAGAGCTCCTCTCTTTCGGCATAAAGCGGGACATAAATCAAACTGACCTGAGACTAACTACGAGTTTCCTCGTTGTGTCTAAAAATTTTTCTGTCTGTTTTATTGTGTTAATTTATTTCAGATTATTTTAAAACAACATTCGACACGTTATCAATACCTTTAAATGTCCAAATGTCGCATTTTTATAATAAAAAAAAAAATTATTTTCTTTCTTTTTTGCTGACAAATGTGACTGTTTACGACAACTTTATATAGATGATGCAGGAAATTTTCTTTTTTAAACATTTGTAAGTTGTTTCACTGCATTTATATCAAAACAGCTGCTTTATTGCCATTTTGTAAAATATGTATGTTTTAAGTGAATGTAATAAACTCTGAAAACTTTTTCTACTGGAGATGTGCTAAACTTTGTCAAAGCCTAAATTACAAATCACAGCCTAAATTATTTTATTTATTTTTATTATGGATTAATGAGAAATTAATTACAATTTCTCCTGCACAATTCAGTTTTGATTTTAGTTTGAGTCGTTATTAAATTATATAAAAATAAACAATAAATATAAATAGAGAAATACAAAGCAAGCACGTCCATGAACTGATGTAGAAGATGTACAATTTAAAAGACATATACTTTCGTGGGTTCTAATCCCACAGACATCTCACGTTAAAAGTTTTTTTTTTTTAGGATTATTGAAAAATTAAGCCATTTTCAGACATGGCTTAGCTGGTACTGAATTCACACACGTATTTTCTTGAGATATAATTATTTTAAAAATGTTTAGAAAGTCGGTTGTGACTTCAGACACCTGTTTTTTAATCGTCTGCTTTCCTTAAGTTTGTCCCTCGCAGGCTGCTGTCCTGTAAACCCTTACGTGGCAGTCTCAGAGCGGTGTACAGCAGCCGAGGCTGGAGCAGCTGCTTTCCTGCAGAGCCTCTCTTCCTCCACGTACCTCCATCCTGCAGGGTTCTCCTCAGAAAAGAGGCTCGGATAGTCCGGACGCGTCTTTCTCTGCGTGAAAAATGTTTACCACCTCGGAGCTGGTCGTCCTGCTGGCCGTCCTGACAGCCACCGCGTCCGGATACTTCGTTAGCATAGACGCCCATGCCGAAGAGTGCTTCTATGAGCGGGTTAACTCCGGAACCAAGATGGGCCTCATGTTTGAGGTGGCCGAAGGAGGCTTTTTGGACATTGACGTCGAGGTAAAACATTTAACTGGCAAAATATATAAACACGGATTCTATTTTTTGTATTTATTTCCTAAGGATCTTACGAGGTTAAACGAGGCCTCACGCTAGCAGTTAGCCTTTAGCCGTCTGTCCACGTAATGTCAACCCGATGCTAGTTAGCGCCGCATTTGTGGCCTTTAACTTAATGCTGAAATGTTTTGCTGTAATATTAATAACAGATATGTTTTACTGAATCGTTTAAAGAGAGTTTTGACCGAGAAGTTTGATAAATGAGTAAGTATCAAGTGTGACTTTAGCTTGGCGTTAGAGATGCTAACTTCTACAGATCAAGTTTTAAAACAATTCGGCAATTTGTCGGCTTAAACTTGTGTCTATAGATAATTTTCATTCATTCATTCATTTTCCAATCCGCTTTATCCCTTTCGGGGTCACGGGGTTGCCGGAGCCTAACCCGGCTACTCATGGGCGAAGGCAGGGGACACCTCTGGACTGGTCGCCAGTCTGTCGCAGGGGTCACAATCACACACCCACATCCACACCTAGGGACAATTTAGAATAACCAATTAACCTGTGAAGCATGTTTTTGGACGGTGGGGGGAAGCCGGAGTCCCCGGAGAAAACCCACGCATGCACGGGGAGAACATGCAAACTCCACACAGAAAGGTCCCCCAGCCAGGACTTGAACCGGGAACCTTCTTGCTGTGAGGCAGGAGCGCTAACCACTGCGCCACCGTGCAGCCCAGATAATTTTCAAACAGTTGTTATTCTGTAGACCCATAAATTTAATGTTTTTAACATACTTTCTGCCATATGGTTTTCCAAATGTTCGCTGTGTTTAAATATAAATCCTTGTTGTTACCATGTTAATCCTGTTTAACTGTATGAAGTAAAATCGTTTTTATCAGTATAAATGTAAAGAAATGGAATGAATTTAAGATTGGGATAAAGCCAAAACACAGGTGTCTGCTTTGTGATGAGTCATCTTTCATACATGGCACTTTTATTTTGTCTAACACATTTCAGCTGTGCAAATTCTGCATTTTGGTGAAGTTCTTTTTGGTGTTGAACATTTGAATGGGTAAATCTGCATTTCTTTTCTAGTGATGTGACAGTATTAATGTAAAGTTTTATTCTCTGACATCCCCAAAACACTTCAATTGTTTGAGACTAAAAAACTTCACAATGTAGTTTTTAGATAAAGATGATTTATGTGGATGAAGTAATTCTACTGTTTTGGTAAAGTTAACCACCTGCGTTGAAATAACGCAAACAGGACAGTGTGGTTTTAAAGTCCCACTCCGATGATCTTCTGATCTATTTTTCTAAGCGTTCTCAGTGGTCTTTGAATTATTTTTAGCTAAAATCTAAAAACCGGTGTCGTTTTTCTAGGACCTAGTTTTTGCAGGGCGGCAGGAGTTCATTTGAAATTCACCTGAGTTGTGAGCAGGACCGTAGGCACGGAGCAACCCTGACCCCCATTCCCTCTACTGTTTCTGAGAGCTCTCTGTCTACACTTTCTCCTGCTAGTTTACAGCCCCTCACACCCCATCTTAACATTAGCAGAGTAATCCGTCCGTACAGTTTAGATCCAGATTGCAGCTCAGACAAGGAAAACAGAAATGTTCATGGATCTATTTGTCTTCATCAGCGTGTGGCCCGCTTAGCGTATTTCATAAGTCACAAATACAAGCTTGTACAAAACCATTAAAAAAAAAAAAAAAAAGAAGTATTGTTTTATACATATTGTGTGGGGACAGTTTTATTGGGGACATTAATTGATGGAGGACATATGTCCTCCATCAATAAAATGCTTTCAAGAACGCGTTAAAAACACAATTTTCATTGAAGTGGGTCTTTGAACAAAATGTCCACAGCCTCTATGTGTGGAACAAGTAGTTCTACCTGCTTCAGAAAAGCAGATTTTGTTTGACTTTGTCGTGAAAAAGAACAAAAATCTCTCAGCAAATGATCTCCATGTTAAAATTAAACTAAATGGTAGAACCGAAGCAGCTGAAGCTCATTGACAGTGTTTAAACATCAGATGGAAAAACTAACAGCTCTTCACTCACAGGTGGGGATTGTGATTTAACCATTATAATGGTTTTCTTTAAAAAAAAAAAAAAAAAAAAACATGGGAAGGGTGAAGTCCTGCATTTTTTCCCTTTTCTGCAATTTCTCTTGATATTTTTTTTATCAAACTTTATCATTTTTCCATTACTCTGAAAATAAGTTGTAGTTTTTTTTGAATAACTGCAGAAATTGAATTTAAATCCCAATTTTCTGTCTTAAAACTATATTTATTTTTCAGCTGAAATCAGCTGAAATAGCTATTTCTTGAGTCTAGGAAAAAAATCAGAGAAAAAAAGATGATGTGCTCCATGTTCAGAAATTACATGTTGTACTTCAATGTTCCACTAGAAATTGTAATCTTATAAAAAAAAATTTTATTTCTAATTGTGACTGCAGATAACAGGGCCTGACGGGAAGCAGATTTACAAAGGGGACAGGGAGTCCAGCGGGAAATACTCGGTGGCTGCTCACATGGACGGAACCTACAAGTTCTGCTTCAGCAACAAGATGTCCACCATGACGCCCAAGATCGTCATGTTCACCATTGACATCGGAGAGGCTCCTAAAGGCCAAAACATGGAGACTGAAGGTGTGCTGAGCGTCCTGTCTGATCTGTGCGTCATGTGTTGCTCTTATCCTGTGTTCTGATGGCTTTTGCTCTCCTGTAGGTGTCAACAGTTGGGATGGTAGGGATCAGAGACTTTGTGATGCACTGTGGAGTTTTGTTTTTTTCTTAACTGGTCCTGCAGTTTAAACTAACAAGCATCCAGTCCTTCAGACAGCGTGTCTCCCCGGCACGTGCATCAGACGTGTGAAAGTGCCGTGCATGGCTTTGTGCACGAGCTGACTGCAGGCAAAACGGTGACACTTGCTTTTCTGCCTGTTTCAGCTCATCAGAACAAGCTGGAGGAGATGATCAACGAGCTGGCTGTTGCAATGACAGCAGTCAAGCACGAGCAGGAGTACATGGAGGTCCGCGAGAGGATACACAGAGCGAGTACGTGCACAGAAAGACGCACTTCAAACGCCGGAAGTGCATCTCTAAAGATTCCTTTTGTTTTTTCTCCTCAGTCAATGACAACACGAACAGCAGGGTGGTCCTGTGGTCCTTCTTCGAAGCTCTGGTCCTGGTCGCCATGACGCTCGGACAAATTTACTACCTGAAGAGATTTTTTGAAGTTCGACGAGTCGTGTAGAGCGATTTCTATGATCCCTCCCTGTGTTCCTCTACGTTTTTTTTTTTTTGACACCAAGACCGTAATTTACTCTCTGGAAAAGAGACTGGCAGTTTTCATGTAAAGCCTGGCTGGATCTCAGAAGTTTTCTTCTCCTGTTTGCCTCCTTTTGTAAAAACAGATGGTTGAAGGACTCTGCCGTAAATATTGGTCTTTTTTTTTTAAGCAGATTTTTACTGTCCATATCTGTTTGAGAATTTTAGTCCAGCTCCTTGCTGAAGCAGAAAACGGGCTTTTCATTTTCACTTATTGTAGTCAAGCGAGAAAAACTCCAAGGGATGCACGTGAGGAATCGCTGCAAGAATGTTTTATTCACCTTTGAAAACGCCCGGGGTTGTTTTCACTGTCTGTCATCTGTTGTGTTCATGCTGTTGAACAACAAATTGCACTCCTGATGTAAAATGTCTGAGGAATCTCACCGCAGCTTCTCTGTAAGGGAAGCTCCACCTCTCTCCCTTAACTTAAGGTGGGACTCAAAAGGACGTCTTTGATCTCCCGCCATCTTCAGATGTTGGTGTCAGGCTTAATGTTCATTCTTGAGTTTTTAAACCTCAACTTTTGACACCTCAAGCAGAACCAGATTAAATCAGTTTGGTTCTGCAGCAGAGCGTAGAGGAAAGTCCACGTTACATGTCTTCTGGGTGGGTCAGGGGGGTATTCAACACTGCTGTGCGCTTTTGTTGCTTGTCATTCTTTTGTTGGGTTTGGGGTTCAAATTAAAACATTTGAATGCAGTTCTGGACATGTGATTTCCTGGAGCAGGTCTTGTGACGTGCAGCCGTCCAGCTGGAGCCTTCTCACCAGTGCTGCATGTCACCAAATACGCTTCGGTTTTGTAATGATAATGTATCACCCAAATCAGTGAAGTAGTTCTGTACAAACATAGAAAACCCCAGATTTCATAATAAAGCCAATATTCTGTTTGATTGCGATGTTTTTGTGGACACCTGGAGACGAACTGCAGCCTCTGGGCCCGTCTGATCTGCAATAAATCCTGGTACTGAGTGAGTTCACAGTTCCGTGGTGTGTTTCATCGTATAAGAAATTGGATCTAAAGCTCTCTGAACAATCACTGTTTAGTGCCCTAAATAGTTAGGAGGGGTTTGTCAGGTGTCCGATTCTACTATTACACATTCCAGTGTCCTGATATTTCCCAGAAATCCCTGCAAAAAAAACGTATGCATCAGTTCTCTTAATTGGCAAATGTGGACCACAATGCAATGTGTTTGAATGGGACCCACTGCCGGGTTTTAACAAGGAGACGTAGAGGGTGGGTGAGATACGTTACTCAGGTGGCAACTGGAGCTGATAGGACACCGGGGTGATCTGCCTTGATGATCTTGAACGTACCCACATCCTTGGACTGAGCTTTTTGCTGGGGAGCCGCAACCGGAGGTCTCTGGTTGAGAGCCAGGGGCCGGATTGGGTCCTTCATGTTGCCACCAATCAGCCTGCTGTTGGGTTCGGCGAACAGCACACTGGAGCTGAATGTAAGCCGCCTCCCAAGTCTCCTCACAGTGGCAGAATCACTTGTTCACAGTTGGCAGCTCTGTAGATTCACCCACCCAGGTAAAGAATGGAGATTGAACCCTCAGCACACACTGAAAGGGGGTGAGGCCCATGACTGCCTTTTTGAGGGAGTTCTGGGGATATTCGGCCCAAACCAGGAATTGACTCCAGTCCTCGATGTTGGCTGCAGTAGGTATGGAGGAACCGCATGGTTACCTGGTTTAGGTGTTCCACTTTGCCATTAGACTGGGGATGGTAGCTGGAGGTGACACTCATGTTTATGCCCAGACCCCTGGTCCGTGGTTGTCAGGGCTGTGGACAGCTTGGGGAATTAAATCAGCCGGTGTGCTTTAAAAAAGTCAACAGAGGTGGTGTTACCTTTCGAACAGGGTAGGTCAGTAATGAAATCCACTGCAATGTGCGACCAGGGATGGTGTGGTATGGGCAGCGGTTGCAGGAGATCGGCTGGCAGGATGAACACCTGGTCACAAAGTGTTTGCCTGCATAGTAGGCCACCAGAAGATGTTTGACACCAACGTCTGCATCCCGGCCATACTTGGGTGTCTAGCTGCTGGCGTGTTCTACACCAGGTGGAGAACCCATTGCCGATGAGAAGGCAGAACGTATACTTGATCGGCTGGGCAGGACAGCGGAGGCTGCTCAGCAGTGGTGCAGTCTGCCAGCCCGATCATGATGTCCCACTGCACTGGGGCCAGGATCAGTGAGGTGGGCACAATGGACTCTGGAGCAGACGGTTCTGCTGCTGAGGTTTTGTGGAGGTGCGACAGTGTGCCAGCCTTCTCATTTTTTAAGCCCCACTGATATGTGATCTGAAACCAGAACCGAGAATCATGCCTGACGGGGATTCAGTCGTTGGCTGACCTGATGTACTCCAGGTTGTTGTGGTCAGTCAGAACCAGGAATGGTTGAACTGCCCCCTCCATCCACTGAGAGAATGCTTCTTTCATGGCTAGCACTTCTTGGTCACCCAGGTCAAAGTTCCTCTCTGCAACGTTCAGCTTCTGGGAGTAGTACTCGCATGGGAACAACTTGGCAGGCTGACCGTGGCGTTGCGACAGCACGGCTGTCACACACTGACACATCCACCTCCACGGTGAACTGCATGGATGGATCTGGGTGATGGAGGATGAACGCCTGTGAGAAGCGCTGCTTCGGAGGCTGGAATGCCTTGGAAGCCTCTGTAGTCCATAGGAGATGTTTAGGAGCTCCTTTCAGGAGGGAGGTGAGAGGAGCCGCCATCGAGCTGAAGCCCGGGATGAACCACTGACAAAAGTTAACAAAGCAGAGGAACCGCTGCAACTCCCTCACTGATTGATTGAGGCCGCTGCAGCACCGCCTCCACCTTGCCCTGGCCCATTGCCACGCCTTCAGCACTGATCATGTAGTCCAGGAAACAAATGGAGATTTTGTGGAACCACAATTCTCCCTCTTTGCTTACAGTCCGTGGGTGATCATTCGTTTCAACACCTGCCGGATGTAGGAGACGTGTTCTTCGAAGGTGTCAGAAAAGACCGGGATCTATGCAGACAATGACACATCGCTGCAGCAGGTCCCGGCAGACATCCTTCACAAAAGCCTGGAAGATAGAGGGCGCATTGCAGAGACCAAAGGGCATGACCAGATACTCATAATGTCCAGAGGTGGTCGAAAAGGCGGTCTTCCATTCATCCCCTGCTCGCTGCAGGAACCAGAGGCAGGAGATCGCGGTATTTCACAGTTACATCGTTCAGACTGCTGTCTGTCTTTCTTCACCACACGGCTGTTAAGAGTGACTGGCAGTGTAAAGGTGAGTGTGGGTTCACTCAGCGGCTCCCTAGGGCGCCGTGGAGGTTGATCTAGGCAGGTGTTGTGGATGTGGCCCAGCTGACTGCAGTAAAAACAGAGGTTCTCCTAAAAACGCTTCACCTTCTCCTCTGGGGAGAGCTGGGTGGAGCCGAGTTGGACGGGCTTGTGGTTGGAACCGGAGATCCCTGAGGGAAGAGATGAGACTGGTGTGGCGCTCTCTGTGGCTGGGTTCTGCAGCCGCCAGGTTCTCAGCAGGTTATTGAGCTTTATGGTGAGAACGATGAGCTGATCCAACGTTAGACCCCATATCCATCCGGGTTCGTCGGGCTGGGTACCCCTGCTGCTGGATCCATGTATGGCAGACAGCTGGTTCCACTTACAGCAAGTTCATTAGATTGATTTGATTGTTCCAACATGCCAAAAACAAATCAGCAAGGAAACAATTGAAAAGAAAACATCTCGACAGCATAAAATGAAAAATCAGAAAATGAGAACGTTTCTAACATTATTTGGGCATGGTCATCAGAGGGCAGGTAAAAGCCGAGCTTATTAAAGCCCACCCATTTTACTTTTCCTGCTGGTTTAAAACACATTCTTATAAGTCACCATATAATCAAAGATAAAACATTTTGATGAATAAATTCACATTTGTTGTCACCAGCATTCTTCACATCGATCACATACTGTCACAGAAGTGGTGGTGAAGGACTCAGAATGCAGGAGACCAGCCTTGGTGGTGGAAAATTAAACATTTAATAAACAAACTTAAACATGACAAAAACCATGGCAGAGCAGAACAGATGACCTGACAGGTATTAACTGAAAACCAGACACTTAAATAGACTGAGGGTAATTAACAGAAATGAAATCAGCTGTTGATCATGAAGCTGAAACTGGTGACAGAGGGACAATTCAAAAACTTCACACATACATTGTTCTTAAATTCCATTCCCACTATTCTGTGACCACACATTTTTTTTTTAAGTGTTTTGAAGATATAAATGTTTAGAAATTGCTTGTGTTCATTACCCACACTGTTCCAGAGTTTGACCCCTGACACAGACACACAAAAACGTTGTCGGTCGCCCCTCAGATTGTGGGACTTCTCTTGGATTTGAAATAGGTTTGGTACATTAATTGGTAAGGCTTTATTGAAGGCTTTGAAAAGAATTTGTGCTGTTTGGTATTTAACTAACCCATGTCATTTCAGTAGTTTTGTTTGTAAAAAAGTTGATTTGTGTGTTTTAGAAATCCAGTTTTATTTATTATACGTATTGCTCTTTTTTGTAGTATGTAAAAAGGATGTATGGAACACTGATAATTATTCCCTCAGACTTCAGCACCATAGCTAAAATAGGGGAGAACTAAGGAGCAGTATAAAATGTGTTACAATCAAGAAAAGATTTGGCTTTGTTTGTTACGGAGAGACTTCTTTTTGTGTCTAATGTGGGGTTTCCATGATAGTTTACTATCTATTATAATTCACAAGAATTTCATTTCTTACACGTTTTCTATTTGTATACTTTCTATGTTTCTTTGGCTGTTCAGAATGTCTTGCTTGATTACCAAATATTAATACTTTTGTATTGTTTAAATGTAATGATAAATTATTATTGTCCATCCATCTTTTCATCGTACTCAGTTCCTCATTAACCATCTGGATATGATTTGGATGACTGTCACCAGTGTCTACATGTATAAATATATTTGTATCATCTGCAAACAAAAGAAATGTAGGTGTTTTTTTAAATTGAAACTTTGCCATTGATACAGAGTATAAACAGCTTAGGTCCCGACACTGACCCCTGGGGTACACCACAAGCAATGTCAAGGCTTTCATATGTGAAATGACCGAAATTCACATACCAAACTCTTCTGCCTAAATAACTTTATAACCAGTTCAGTGCAAACTCCCGGATTCCCTTTTGTTCCAGTTTATTGAGTGAGACTGAGTGATTGATGGCGTCACGTGTTTTTTAAGATCTAGAAAGACTGAATAGTTTTTGTTGTCCAATGCACTGGTGACATGTTCCACTGCATTCATAAAGGCCATAGTGGTGGTCTGTTCTTTCCTAAAACCATTCTGTCTTTCATTAATTATATGATGTTTCTCAATTAACTTTTCCAGACATATATCAAAGAGTTTTTCCAGATTTTTTGAGAACTGGGGAAGTAATGCGATTGGTCTAAAATGTGTAAACAGATGTTCATCATTATGTTTGTAAACTGGAACAACTTTGGGAATTTTCATTTAGTTGGGGACACAACCAGTTTGTAGCGATAAATTGCAAACATAGGTAAAGGGTTTAGAAATGTTATTTCTTACTTTTTTCACCAGAGACATGTTAAAAACATGACAATCAGTCGATTGTTTATGAATTTCTGAACAATGCTTATGAGTTCTTGTTCAGCAGTTGCTGTGAGAAAAATTGTGTGTGGAATTGTTTGAATTCTCTATGAATCAGTTGCTTCTTGAATCAGTTAGAGAGTTTGGAATTTCTGCTGCCAAATCTGGGCCGATATTTACGAAAAACATATTAAAGCTGTTTGTCACATTTTCCATATTGTAGTTTTTATCATCTCCTTTTAAAAATTAATATAGGTCTGCTACTTTGTTTGATTTATTATTAATTAAACCACTTAATATATCCCAAGTTCTTTTTATATTATTCAAATAGTATTTTTTTACTCTCTTATTATATTGGTACTCTTGTTTTTGTACATCTTATATTGTTGTTCTGCTGTTTTTGTTGTTTTCTTAATAACATTTTTGTGGAGATTATTTTCTTTTTACAGGCATTTTGAATTCCTTTTGTAAGCCAGTGGTTTTTGTAAATATTTTTATTGTGTTTGCAAAACATTAGGTTTGGACAGTGTTTGTTGTACAAAGAATGGAATAATTTCTAAAAACTGATCTTCTGTTTTATTCACATCTGTCTCTCTATATATTAAGGTCCAATCCTGCATAGACAAACTATTGAAAGCATTAATATTTTCTTCAGTCTTCTTTTTATTCTTTTATAAGTCACCTCCTTTGATTGATTGATTTACTTAATTGCACAAAATCATTGAAAATGGACAAATGATCAGTGAGGTCACATATTAAACTGCCAATAATTGTGTCATTTGTCAAACTATTAGTAAAAATATTGCAGTCGATAATTGTGGCAGTGTTTGATGTTATTCTGGTTGGTTTAGGGATTGCTGGGTAAAAGAACATACTAGACATCGTATCAATGAAGGAATCAATTGTTTTTTTTTTTAGTTGGATTTAAAAAGTCAATATTGAAGTCATCGCATTTAAATGTTGGTTTTGTATTCTTTGTGAAAAATTGTTTCTCCATTCAACTAAGAAAAGTCTTCCTATTTGAACCAGGAGGCCGATATATACAGCTCACAATAGTGTTTTGTTTTTTTTCATTGAGAATTTTCACAGTTAGAGATTCCATCACTTTGTCTATAGCCAATGACATGTGCTTAAATACCATATATTGTAATGTTTTGTGTATCTATAGTGCAACTCCACCTCCCAATTTATTGTTTCTGTTTCTATATTCCAGGTGATAACCTTCCATTTCAAAATTAACTCTATCATCATTAAACCATGTTTCTGAAATGGCAATAATACTGTATGGGTGGGTACAACGTTGCAAGTATTCTTTCATAGAACTGTAATTTGAATACAAACTCCTGCTGTTGAAGTGTATCATTGAAAGTTACCTGTTGCCCCCGGGCGGTGGATGGCATGCCTCGATGTGATCCAGCTCCAGGTGCATCTCCTCCAGAAGATCCAGAATCTGCTTCTGCTGCGCTCTGACAGCAGTCACCTCATTGAACAACCAAGTCCAGGGACTTTTTAACGTCCTTGATTTCTTGTTCCGATGGGATCCTCTTTGGGGCCATTTCTGTCTTGACGTCTCGTGTCCTTTCAAAATCGTGGCTGATCGTGGCTCGGCTTGACACCGATCAGATGTTGGTGCTGTACGTTTGCTCTTTGACAGCGAAGCAGCAATGTGAAGCTTTCTGTTCAACCTGGATCCCACAAGTTCAGTTAACAAGTCATCGGGGTAGTTTTTCCTCAATAGTTATAATCCGACATCATCTGCAGTTGTTTGTCCCAAAAGAAAATGACTTCAAAGCTGAAAATCCGACACAGAGTGGACGTGGTTATTAACTGAGACTGGAAACCAGAAGTATCCGTTATTTGAAAGTGAAAGTCAGACAGGAGCAAAGTTCAGCTAAAAGTCCAGAAAGGTAACTCAGAGTATTGATCCAGGCAAAGGTCAGGGCAAAAAGGCAGAGTCAGGTTCAAATCACCTAACGTGATCAGATCAGGAAGAAACGTCGCCAGGAAGGCTCTACGTGTGTTTGAGAAGACTTGCGGCAGCTGTGCTGGGACGGGAAAGCGCCTGAGATGAAGACCAACCCACAGCTGCAGCAAGAATGAATGAGAACAGGAAGTTGTGGTCGTCTTTAACATTTGGTTGAATTTTAATATGACTCTCCCACTTAGTATGACCCATGCTATTGTGCATTTTACATTACTTTTCAATTTTGTGATGTGTGATTTTTTTTTATCAATAGGTATTTGAATTGATTGTGTTTTTATTTTATATTCTTAGCTTTGCAGGTAGACAATTTTAACATCTGTCTGGGAACAACAGATGACAAACAGCCGCTGGACTCATTTAATGTGCACTGTCCCAGAGAAATAGATACAATTGAAATGGAAGTGAACTTCTAAAGGCAACAATAACCCATGAGTTCACAGACTTCTGCACCATTTTGTGTTTGTTTTAAAAAACAAAAGATGACAGAAAAAAGAATTGCATTTTCACTGCTTCACTTCAAACATTTCATTTCTAAAATAAAAAACGGGAAATTCTTTGTTTTCTTTTCATGAACACAACCTTGAGCGTGGATTCAGAAAGACCTGTTGTGATGACAGCATTAGTTAGAAACTGATTGAGCTCACTAAAAGAGAATCAGATGATTGCAAACTTTAAAAAACACCAAAAGAACTGAAATTAACCCAAGTTTAGCGTGAAGTTGTCCTCAAATCAACAAAACAGAAAGACACAGATATCAACTCTGTTCCTGAGAAAATGCAAACATTTGTCCTGTTTTCCTCTGCATTCTCCTGTAGCAGTCACATGTAAGGCGTTCCTATGTTTCCTGGTTTTTATTGGGACTGCAGAAGATCCTTTCCAGATCATAAAAACATCCTGCTTATTCACCCAAAAATCCTTCTCTCCTTCTGTTTCTGGAATATTGTGGGTGTTTTTCCACCTGATCTTTGAGTTTGGTCCAGCTATTGATCATTAGTTGTTTCCACTTTGTGTTAATTGGTTTCTTCTGCCAGGATGTCAGCAGCTGAGCTGGAGGTGTCCTTCCTCCTGGTTTCTAGCTGAGATGCTGCTGTTTCTAACAAAGATCTTCACACACAGGCCAAACTGACAGAAAATTTTAGATAAGACACCAAATTATCAATATGTATTAAAATGTATCCTTGCAAATAGATTAAAATTGAACAAAACAAGACAAAACAAAATGCCTTTATTGTCACTGTCCACATCTACAAGGACATTAAAAGCTATCACTATATCAGAGCAAAAACAACATATACAAAGAAAATCCTGAAGCTGATAGCTGAAAACGCGGAAGCTGATAGCTTGCAAACATTTTAGCTAAATGCCAAATTAGCCTAAAAGACTGGAAAAATGTCTAAAAATGTGTAAGATGTAAGAAGGACAATAAGAAAAAAAGTGCAACAACAAATGCAGCAGCAGCAAGAAGAGCATGGATATTTTAAATAATCAATAATTTTTTTCTGATTCAGTGAAATGTGTGCACTGCTACGCCAATGATAAACTTAAAATTTGTTTGCAAATGTGAAACTTAGTGTTATGAAATAAATTGCGTTAATAATCTAATTTGTTATTGTCCTTAAACATTTACACAGCATTAAAAGAGGTGTAGATGTATTCTTGAGATAGTTCCGGTAAATTAGAAATGTATTTTTAGACACTAATCAGTAGAAGTTTATTACTTGCAAAAAAACAAACAAACAACAAACAAAAACTTTAAAACAAGGGTCAAACTCAATGGCACAGGGGGCCAAAATCCAAAGCACACCTTAGGTTGTGAGCCGATCAGAATAAACATTTGTTGAACACACTAGAACTAAATTTTTAAAACTTTGACAACATAACTTTTTTTAAACATACATATAAATAAAACAGACAAGAATATTATTCCAGAATTAATCAACTTAAACATTAAATAACTGTGAATATTTGGTTTTCAATAAAAAAATATATCCTGTCAAAATTATACAAATTTGAACACGCTGCAGAACAAAGCAAAAAAGCTTGGAAAAAAAAATAGACATTGTGCTTTTCAGCAAAACAAATCAAATATTTTGGTTTTCTTTGCTCTTGTGTCGTTTTTATCAGTGCTGGACTCCTGGCATCGTTTTTTAGCGTCAAGTTGGTTAATGTTTGGTGGGTTTGGTCCTGTGTGTGTCTTTGTGCGATGTATCAGAGTGATTTGATTTTAAAAAACCTGTTATTGTCAATATAATTTTTTAGCCGTTAATCTATCCATCCATTTTCTAAACTCGTTTGGTCCCTTAGAATAAATCTTCATAAACAAATGATCTATTGTGTAAGTATTAATGTGCAGATGTTTTACTGCCTGCATCACTGTCTGTCATTTTAGTGCAGCTTTATGTCAGATACTAACACCAGAGAAACAACAAACTTAACTTATTAACTTGTAAACATGAACTGGAAAGTTTATCTCTGATAAGTACCTAAAAAGTGACCTAAAAGTATACTATCTTGATTTTAAAAAAGTATATTTAAAGCAAACTTGAGTATACCTTTTTTTGTAAGGGCTAGCATGTTGCTAAAAATATTTGTTAAATTCCAAATGAGCGTAGAAATCTCAGTCTATGCCAAATTAGCCTAAAGAGCTAAGATATTAGCTAAACTCAAAATTAGCTTAAAAACCCCAGCAGATGCCAAGATAGCAAAAAAAAAACAAAAAAACAGAATTTGGCTTAAACATTAGCTCGATAAGAAATTCGCTTAAAAATACCTTAGTAGATGCCAAAAGATCGAGCATGTTGCTAAAATATTAGCTAAACTCCAAATTAGCCTAAAAGAAAAATACTGAGTACATGCCAATTTTTATTAAAAAAGCTGTAAAATATTCAACACTCACACAAACTTAATTTAGGTAAGACATTTGTAATTAAGTGGATCTGTTGTGGATTTCAAGATCTAAGGTCAAAGCTCAATTTGTCATGCTCTTAAGTGTGTGAAATTTGTTTCCACATTTGTTCTCTGGGGAAGGGATGAGCTGCAGACACAGCCACTCTCAGGAAAGCATTTGCTGTTTTACCCCTCAATACACCTTTAAGTTGAGTATCAAACATGGAGGCACTGTGTCCCATTTTTAGAATATTTGGCATGACTCTACCTTGATTTGAATTTGCGACCTTCCAGTTTCAGGGTGGACACTGTACCACAGAGCCACTGAGCTGTTCTTTAAAGCAAAGAGTGGAAAATGAACATTTGTTTGTCTTTGAAAGGGTCAGAAGAACTGTGGAATCGACCCTGCAGTGTGTGTGTGCGTCTACGTGGATGTGTGAAAGAGTTCCGCGGTCGCCATGGAAACGGCAGAGGAAGAACAGGATGGAGGCATAAGCTTTTCTTTTTGAAGGGAACTGTTTTGACATGACTCAAATAAATGCTCGTACCTTTTAAACCATTTATCTCTGCCTAAAAATGAAAACACTGTCAGAATCCAAAGATGATGGACTACAACCAGTGAGATTTTTATGTTTTTATGCTTTCCAGCAGTAATCGCAAGTACAAATCATGAAGTAAACAAGACAGTTCTCCTAAATAATGTATAATGGTCAATGGGATAAATGATCATCTTTTGCCGATATTTGGGGCCGCTGTGAGAAAACTACATGTCTCAGCATTTTCAAAGCTGTATTGTCTTAGAGCCAGGAAAAATGCCTATGTTTTGATGTAAAAACGTTTTCTGTGAGGTGCACTCTGGCAGAGTTTGAGCAAATTGGATCCATGAAGAAAGTCGGTGTCTTCCCACTCTGACCCACTTTGCTCCCTGACTTCAACTGCCACTCCTTTAGCATAGACTTTCATTCATAACGGAAAACTCAATCAAAGATGACATGTCGACTTTGACCTCCGATATCTCAAAAACCGTAAGGAATTAAAAAAAAAAAATACAAGTTCAAGAGCTCAAAGTCTGCTTAACAGTTTAAACGTTGAATGTTTTATGTAGTTAAAGGTATACTTAAGTTCTATTGTTTTGCAGAGCTGAAAGGTTTTAGTTAAAATATGGGCATTTGAAAATTAATTAAGCCATGTTCAATTGAGTTAAATAAAGGTAATAGTTGAATAGTTTAAAAAGTTGAAGAGTTATGAAGTTGAAACTCTCAAGCAGTTATCTCCTAAAAGAGCTGAATCTTTTGAAAGCTGGATGAGCTGAATAGATGAAGGAGCTGAAGAGCTACAGACGTCCAAAAACGTACGGAAGAAAAATGGATCAATAAATCTGTTTAAACATTAGCAACAGACCAGACAGGTTTGGTACACGCATATTTATATTCTTTTACAGTATTGTTTTAAACTACATTACAGATATGCGTCTTTTTCGTGACTGATTCTCCTCAGATTACAGAATCATATGATTGGTCAATTGGACCCTAAAAAACCTACAATCATCACACAGTATGATGGCGTGGAGATTTCGACCAATCAGATCAGCCGCTGAGGGCGGAACCAATTTGTTGATCGCGTTACGTCGACCTTCACTGCGCACGCGCAGCCCCGGTGACGAAGATGGTGCTCATCAAGGAATAGTGAGTCTCAAGTATTTCTTTTTCTTACAGTCTTTTCTTTCTCGTGTATTTCAAAAGGTCTATTTCTAGTAAACGCTGTAAAAAGAAGCGAACATTCATTACCTTCTGCGAGTCTTGTAATGAGTGTTTTTAGCACCTTAGTGGGTAAAAAGCCAGCTCAAAGCGGAGTGGATCAGGACGTGGATAACGGGACACACCGGTCTTTTTTAGGCATTGCTAGCGCAAGCTAACGGTAGCTTCGGGATTAGCGCTTGAAAGTGGCGAAAAGGCTGCTGTGTAGTTGACATTTGTTGAGATCGGGTATTTAAATGCTTTTACAGTGGAAGAAACTGCTGCCTTTTATAGAGTTTAGCGTTTTAGCAGCGCAGAGTGTCGTAATGTTAAGCTGCTGTTGCGTGAGTGACAGATTAAGGTTTCGTCTCTGTCGGATTTGTTGCTACCAGCTAACCCGGCTAACCGCTAGCAAGACCATTCACCTAGTTGAGATGTAAAGCAATTTTCCTGGAACTGGGTTCACAGATGAAGTTAGAAGAACCTTAGTTAGAAGTTTGACAATGTTATTGGTCTGTTTGGATCATTCAAAAGATGCTCCCTTCGAGCTAACTGGAGCCTCCGGTCATTACTTTTTTGGCGCTAGCTTCAGTCAGTTAGCACTGGTTGTTCTCCACGGTAAATACACCTAAAACCATTTAAAGAAACAGCATATTAGCTTTTAAAATTGTTTTGTTCTTAGAAAAGCTAGTAATCAACACCAAATGTAACGGTACACGTGTTTTTCTTCAGAAATGAAACTTCAGAAACGAGTTTGACATGAAACAGGGGTCTACACCACAGTTATGACAGCTGGAGATAAGTGGAAAATGCACATTGGACTTCATCATGTTTCACTATTATGTTCTAACTTTTCTCTTTTAACATCTTTACAAATAGAAAGGGTTGAAAAGTCTAGTTTGTGCAACAAAAGCACAAATCTGAAGTATTATTCATGGTTGCTGTGTAGTTGTTTTGTTTGTAATAAATATTCGCACTAGTTCAACTTTGCATTGAGCCAGCAGAAATTGTATTTTTACACAGTTAGGCCAAAGTATAATAAAAGCACATAATAAGGCAATTAGGAAAAAATTAATTTAATTAAGAAATTGGCAAACAATAGTTTTTCCCATAAATGTAACACCTCCCTGACGTTCCTCTTTTAAACGTTGTCATTTTCTTTTATTTATCTATTTGGTTTGTTATGCTGCTGGAACAAAAAAAACCCCAAAAAACCAAAACGTGAGTTGAGTATCTTATTAGCTTGGGACATTCTGTACAATTCATTCTTTTTTTGAAGACATGCCTTCTATCTGCAAGACTTTTTGTTCCTGCCAAACACCTCCCGTTTAAATCTGAAATCCTGGAGTGCCAACAAAAGATAACTGGAGTTATTTGTAGGCATTAGCTTTGCCTGATGTTTGTCGAGCTGTTGTGCTTGCAAAGTTAAATTTGGACTTTAATTTAGTACTGGTACATCGCGTTGGAATTAAAAAAAAAACACGTTTTCAAGTAAAAGCATTACTTTTTTTATACCAACTTAACTCCTTAGTGTTTGAGTGCTCTGCAGGGCTTATTTAAAAAGCATAAGTTCTCAACAACACACACAATTCAGAAATGACGATGCATTTTGCATAACTCGGACCCAAAAAAACGTTTCTTTCATAATTTAAAGCTCTAGTACCGCTGATAAGGAAAAATCCCAAAGTGTGGTTGTTAGTAAATGCTTTTCAGTGTCATCAGAAAGCCACAATAATGTGAGGCTGAGAGGAGGCATAACCAATGAGTGTTAATCCAATTTTGTGGCAGCTATCTTCTTCTAATAACCTGTCTGCTTAAACCCACCTCCCTCACGATTTCACACCGACGGGTGTTTCCAAGCTAATTATCCATCAGTGTTCTTTACTGGTTGTGAGTTAAATGACCTAAAACAGCATGGAGGTAAAAAAATCTGCTGCTCGATTAAACGAGTGTAATGATTACATCTGAGACGTTTGAATCTGCAATTATTTGAATTATGGATTTTTGAATAAAATAGTTTTATCTATTTGAGGCATTGCTTAGAGGTGGTGTTTCTGCTGGTCAGCAGGTCTTCAGGTCAGTTTGAACTGGTGGTTTGGTGTTGAACCACTGCAGCCATCTTGACCTCATTAATCCTGCAAAGCTCCTTCCGGTGCAGGTGTTTCCTCTGCAGTCCTCACCGTCATGGAGACTAAAAAGCTTTAGAAAACAGAAAAAAGGTGAAGCATTTTTCTTATTGTTCTACAAAGAATGATGAGAAATCCAGCCCCAGTTTATTTCAAATAGTTTTATTACAAAATAGTGAAATATTCAACAAACTATCAGTTGATGTTTTTTTAAATGGAGAGGCATGTCTATGTGTAACACACACATATGTATAGCTTTATGGGAGCTTTTATGGGAGTTTAGGTTTGGTTCCCACTTTTCTAGTGGTGTTGGTTGAACCCCTCGATGCTAAAGTCCAAAAAACCTTTGTTTTATATTTATTAAAACTTTCTAACTTTATTTACAGAAAGGCAGTTCAGTTCCTGATGAATCAAAAACTCAAAGTTCATCAAATTTCTACTCAGTTTGTTGCTCTTCAGTTTTTTTACCGTCTGACATTGGGTTCCTTCAGACATTTAAATCCCGCTTTTCTATGAAGGGATTTTTGAGCCTCTGTATTGCAAGCAAAAGTCACAATTTTGAGATCAAAATTTTCTAAGTTGCAAGAAAAATATAAAGTTTTAAGAATAAAACCTCATGATTTGCAAATGAAAATATTCAATATTTGCTTTCACATCTCGCTTTCGTCCCATCTTTGATTTTGGGTTCATAAGCTTCAGTTTAGTGTGACATACTGTATGTGCCACCAAACAGCCTACTGATTGTTCTCGATTCTGTCCAATCAAATCGCTGTATTCATCTAACAAGGTGTCTGTTACTGAGACTCGATCACAGAAAAGGCTCTTTTAGCCTCGATTTTACTCATGTTTAAAATTAGGTGTGTTTCATGCACGATTAACTTAACGACTTAACGTCGTTCTTACTGATGAATTATGCATTTTTAACCCTTTAGGTGCCTGGGTTTTTCAGTGGAAATATAATCCAGTACATATAGAGGCTTTAAACTTTTGTCTGGAGAATCCAAACTCATTCTCTTTATTATTTTATACAACTGCTGATAGGCCATATCAGTGGCCTTGTGTTAGAGTCTGAGACTGGAAGGTCATGAGGTCAAATCCAGGCTGAGCCATATCAAAGACATTAAGGGATTGGATTGGAGGGGTTAAACCACCAAATGGTTCCTGAGCACAGCTGTGACTGCAGCTCACTGCTCCCCCAGGGGATGGGTCACACTCGGAGAACAAATTTCACACGCCTACAGGGGTTGGCCAGATAATTGGAACACTGCACTTTTTAATGCTCCGATCCATACAGCCCATAGTTAAAATTGGTATGACACGCATGAAACTGAGCTGGAACACATGGAGTGGCCCCCTCAATCGCTGTATCTCAATGTTAACGAGCATCTGTGGTGTATACTCGTGTGACAAGTCAGGAATTGTGACCCTCCTGTTTGGAGGAGCTGCAGCAGGTTTCTGATAGAAAAGTGGCTGAAAATTCCGATGGAAGAAGTCAAGAAGCTTCATGATTCCATTCCGAGACGTATTGAAGCTGAATTGAAGGCTAAAGGAGGACCGACTCCATAATTCATAAAGTTTCTCCAAATTTAAGAATTGTTCCAATTATTTTGTCCAACCCCTGTAGGTGTGTGATAACTGATGGGACTTTTACTTTAGAGAGTTGAGTCTGGAATTTTCTAAGCTCCTGAAACTTGATAATCAGTAATTGTGATTATTGATATCTAAAGACAAAGAGCCTGGAATGATATGGTGCAGAATTGATACTCTGGCGCTTAAAGGGTTAATATGTTTTCACCTTTACATTTTTGCTCATTCTGTAGCACAAATTTAACCAATTCAATCTATACCTGTCCTCCTGTTACCTAACTAAGAGAAATATTTTGCTCTTAGAAATGTTTTGTAACATTTTCCATTTAAAATGTTTTGAAGTTGAAGTGTCTTTGAAGATGTATATGAACCTTTAATAATGTTGTTGGTTGAAAATACTTTGTAGAACAAAATGGGCAGTGGTGATTGCTGCAGCATTCAACACTCTCTGGAAGAGACTTCCCCGTTTGAATTGTTCTATCCATCTGGAAAAGGATACACACGTCAAATGTGCAATTGTAGATCTGCACCTAAAACAATTTTCTTGCAACTTAGGAAATTATGATATCAAATTGTTAGTTTTTGACTTTTGCTCACTATATGGTGGCACAAAAATCACTTCATCGTTTCCATGGTGATTTGCTATAATACTGTCCTCACTAAAGGACATTTTAGATATGAAAAGTTTCAGATTAAAATGCAGAAGGAATTTTTGTTTTACTACCAGCAGTTCAGACCTGCTTTCCCTTTATTGTAGAGCAGCAGACTTTGATTGTTGTTGCAAAAATGGATTAAAATGCCAAAACCTGCCGCGGTGGCAGCTTCACCGTCACTCTGAGTAAACAATAACAGCTGGAGTACAAGTGTTCAGAGACGTTAGTGCTTCTGAATAATAAGATTTCTCGTGGTTGAAGGTTCAGATGTTTCAGAACCACCACGAGCAGCTGCTGTCAAGTTAACAGGGATGTTTGGGCATTTCAAATATCACACAATGATAAAAAAATCCAAAGATTTTTGCACCTGTAGTGACTAATGTTTTACTATGTCTGCATTAAGTAAAACTTCACTGCAAGGCTTCAAGAAATGCTTTAAGTGATGTAAACTAGAAATCAACAGCTGTCGAAGTTTAAACAATCAAGCAGAACTGATTGCTTTGAACTTCAATAATAGTTGAACAGAGATTTTTTCAGGTGAATGTCCGTATCTGTTAAACAAACAATACGCCTGGTTTCTCCAGGCTCCTTGTTGCTGTTTCTAAACTGCTGCTTGTTCTGCAAACAGCAAGCGGTTCATGTTTGCATTAAGGGCAGGGCTCCTATCTGAAAAACTTCAGGAGGAAACCTCCCAGATTTCTGGATTCATCATTGGGTAAATGCGCGTATTTTGATCTTTCTGTGCCAGTTTTGGCTTCTTTAATTATACACTTCAGACGGGTAGGAACTTTTTCTCTCTTTTAAGCTCCAGGCCAGCTCTGTTTTTGTGTTTCTTACTCCAGAGATGACTTTAAACGTGAAACCGTTGTGTTTTGGTTCTGAGAGCAGCAGGCATCAAAAGCCTTCTATACTCAGATTTGCCTGTTGGCTGAATGTGGAGATGACCGCTTGGTTGGATCTAGTCTCAGACAGAACTGTGTCAGTTTCTATTGTTATTTGTGTTAATGTTTCTTCTTCTTTGTCTCCTTTCACCGCCTTCATTGTTCCATGTTTTCCTCCCAGCCGTGTTGTGTTGCCGGTCTCCGTGGAAGAGGTGAGTATGTTTAGATTAAGGTTTCATAACAGATAGTTGTTTTTTTTTTTTATTCATGTAAACCAAAGGCTTCATGGAGGAGCTTAGAATAGGACAGAGGAGCCTCTGTGGTCTTACTGTGACACTGATCCTGGAGTTCAACCGACCATCTCAGACACAGTTTAATGCTCATCTTTCTTCTGAATGTGGAGTTTGTCCTTCAACAGGACAGTTTGATCAATCAGCAAAAATGTGAAAGACCAACAGCATTTAAAAATGTAAAATATTATTACATTTTATCATTAATATAAATATATGAATATAATACTATATTAATATTATTACAGGAACATTGAGAGGTCCTACAACGCACTTTGAGCATTAGGTGTGGCGTTCTATCTGCAGCGTGTTTCCGGCGTCATGGCGCCATGTTTCCAGAGTTCTAATATTTGAACTTTGGCAAAGAATTTGTGTGGCTTCAAGCAAGCAGGGACTCAGCTTTGACCTGTAAGGTGTTGATGATGTGATCAGTGAGTGGAGTTTTAACCAACATGGAACCGAATCTGATCGTTCTCCTTCTGAACTTTGATATTATTTTTGTGGAGACAATAATAATAAAAAAAATAATCTATTTTTATTCATATTTTTTGTTTTGCTCTCCTCTGACTAATGCGGGACAGCGAGTTGCCAAACTGAGTCAGAGAGAAACTGAAGGACTGCTGAAAGCGCCGTCATTCAGATGCAGCTTCTGCCGTAGACGGTGAACCTTACCGTACCGGGATAGTCTCTGAATGATCTCATGAACCCAGACATAGACATGTGTAGGCCTGCACGATATGTGGAAAATCTACAGTTTGTTTGAAACTGCAATGAGAGTATGACTTGCAATAAATGGACAAATAGCAAAACAAAAATACTAATAGATTTTCATTAATTGTGACAGTTTTAGTTAAATAATTTATGGTTTTCAGGATGTTTTGCATAGTACCTGTGTTTGGAGAACATCCCCTGTCCTGAAACCAAAGTATATCCAAATAACCGACATTAGGGGTGTAGCAGATCCCCAAACCCCACGGTTCGGATCCTGTAAAGGTTTTAGAGGCACGGTTCGGATCATTTTTCGGATCAGTAAAAAGAGGGGAATAAAAAGGAAAACTAACTAAATTAAAGCTAAAAAATGTATTTTTTGAATGTTTATTTTTAATAAAACACATAGAAAGTACTTCAAAACACACACATATTACATCAAAAATGTGCTCGTTGAGGCTTATTTATAAAAACAAAACACTAATTACATTTTTGATCTCATAAAATTTCTATATAAAAAATACTAAATAAGTTCATATAAACAAAAGTGCATCATTGGACGCTGCATCTTAAAAATAAATAAGATGGATGGAATAATTTAACCACTTTAAACTCATCAGTGTCCCCTGCTGCTGCAATAACCCCCCCCCCACTGAGCACACGCAGCAGCCGGGTTCTTTTCCGCAGAACAGAGACATACCAGGAAAATCTTTGGATAGCCCCAAAAACCAATCAATGTTTTTGTAGAACTCTGTAAAATAAATAAACCTGATCTCTCATCATCTGTGTTTTATAAGTTAAGCTCCTCCCACACGCAGTGGGAGGGTGCAAATTGTGTGCTGTTTGATTGGAAAATGGATTTAAATGATGCGCGGCAGGGGGTGTGGAGCCCACTGTACACCTGTGTGCCGAACCGTGGCGAGTGATCCGATCCGTTAAACCCCTGACCAAAGTGCTTTTTTTTCGCCACGAGCACATCCTCTGAGGTGCTGCTCTCAGCCATCGCAAGTCTTGTTCAGTCACATGTCAGGGGAAATGTAGAAGGTGGGAATCTAGCAAGAAAGGGCTCTATTGATTGCTCAATGACACAAAGAGCTCCATACCATTGGTTTAGTGCATAAAGGGCATGATTTCATTTGTTACTTCATACTACAAAGAGATATTTTTGCATTCGTGCAACCGGAGACCACTTGCCGCCATTTCTGCTACTAATAATATTTATCTGTACTTCTGTTGTATGCATACCGCACTGGCCTGATACCGCAATGATGGTAAATTTTCGGTATATTGTGCAGGACTAAAGATGTGATTATTTAAAATAAATGGGTCTGATGTCTCAACATCATCCAGGCCTTCTGTGAATTCTAGAAGAGATAAAATGCTTCTCATGTAACAATGAGGCTGAAAACTTTTGACAGTTGCTCCTCCCACACAAGTTTATGAGTATATTTTTGAACAAGCGCCGAGCAGTGAATTTGACTCACAAGTTTGGTTCAGTGTGAAAGCAGCATCAGTTTGTACTCTGATTACGGCTGTAGTGCTTTTGTGTTTTAGCGGCCTCTTGAGGCTAAAATCCGTCCAACATCCCGGGTGCCGAGTCTGCAGGCTCCAGGTTCTGGCTTAACCAACACCTTTTTCCCCAGATAATCTGAGGATTTGCGGCTGTGGTTAAAGCTGCCCGCTCATTCCGTCTGTTTCTTTGCTTTGCAGTATCAAGTCGGGCAGCTTTACTCTGTGGCCGAGGCCAGCAAGAACGAGACTGGAGGAGGAGAAGGCATTGAAGTCCTCAAAAATGAGCCCTATGAGAAGGAAGGGGAGAAGGGACAATACACACACAAAATATACCATCTAAAGAGGCGAGTAGAGTGTCAAAGCTGCTGGTTTCAGTTCTTCCTTGTTTGTCTTTTCTCTATTCTTGCTTATTTATTTTCTAATTTACGGTCATAATCACTGTTTGGGATGTTTAAATTATGTTAAAATGCAACTTTAAACCTTTGCTTTTATTTCTATCAAGAAGCTTCACTACAGTATTAAAACATTTGTAAATAAAAACGTTTTTTTTTAAAGTACATATTTCCATTTTTTCATGAGCTGAAGCTGAAACCGTTCATTTACTTAAGACATTCAGAGAAACAAGAAACCTCTTGTTTTTTGTTTTGACTTAAAAAAGTCAAGAACCTTCCAGAAGAGATTTATTGAAGTCTAGAGCGAGCTCTTATTTTGACATTTTTCTATGGAGTACACTTGCTAAAGTATCTGCAGTCCCTTAAAAGGACAGCATGCAGTTTGGTGCATAAGTTTACACAACTCTAAATTTCTATGATCTTACACCCCCCCCCAACAAAAAGATCTTCAGTGAGATCATTGAAGTGTTATTTTTGTCTTTTTTTTAAAAGGTAAATCTGCTTTTGAAAATTCACAATGATGAGAGGAATACCGGTCTGGAGCGCTCCAGATCTTCTTTTGAAGGTTTCTCTTCCTTTGTGCAGTAAAGTCCCAGGGTATGTAAAGATGATCGCACCTGAGGGAGCCCTAGTTTTTCACGAAAAGGCTTGGAACGCGTATCCGTACTGTCGCACCAGTAAGTTTATAAAAGATTCTCATCATGCATCACTGCCCTTGTGTGGTTTTATTGTGGAAGGTGACAGTTTGAAGTATTTACCTGTATTTTGAAAATGTTTTCTAAACCCAATAGACTTGATGCTAACTGGATCTTTATTTTTCTCTCCTATTTTTGCTGCTTCCTCTGCAGTTGTGACGGTAAGTTATCAAAATTTTTGTAACTTTTGAAAAGTCTCTTACTGAATTCCACAAAACTTAAATCTGATTAGTTTAGCAAGTAGTTCTATTGAAAAAAAAACTCATTAGAGAATTAAAAAAATTCTAAAGGACACAACTGCTTTCCTCTCTGCAGACCATTAACAAATAATATCTTTTTAAAGGATTGTACTCTTAGAAAAGTTTCACTGAAATATGTGTTGATTTAATTCAAGCAATCAAAACAAACAAACACGGCGGCAAAAGACGTATATTTCTATACATAGTAGTGATGCACCATGATTTGGTTCAAACCTTGACTTTTGGGTCAGGGTTTTGTTTTGTTGTGATATATGATTTGTGTAGTACAAAACAACAACCAAAATCTAAACTCTGAAAAACCCCTCTTTAAATGTGCTATGAATGATGTAACAATGAAAAAATAATAATTTTTTAGTACGGGATGAATACTTCGACTCTTATTTGAGAATTTTAGAGTAACGTTACTCTTAGTTTGACCTACATTTGGTTAGAAAACATAATGTTTGATTTTGTTCTTGTTTTTGCAGGAAGTTTTACATTTAAACAGAATTCTTTGGCGGTTTTTCTCTATAATCCCTATTTGTACCACTGCCATGATAAAAATCTTCTGATTTTTCTGCAGCATCGCAGGAGGGGCTTTAGCATAAAAATCCTTTTTGCTAATTGGATTTACCTAGAGTTTAAGTCGACCCACAACCCTCCATTCACAGCTTCCTGTTGGAGGCCTCAGCTGTTCACCTGCTTTACCTGGGCTCCTCCGTTTTACCTTCCTGCTGAAAACGTTTATTCTTGAACATTTCAGAATGAGTACATGAAGGACGACTTCATGATAAAGATCGAGACGTGGCACAAACCTGACATGGGAACAATAGAAAACGTAAGTGCAAGCACGACGTGAGTAGACCTGCTGCAGGTAAGTGATTACGACACATGGACAGAGATGAGGACAGCTATATGGATCTGACACATCAGAAATTATCATGTGAAGCAACAGATTTACAATATGAGAGGTCAATATGCCAATTCAGGAGGCGGGAGAGTAAAAGAGCCCCCCCCGCAGAAACAAAGCTTCATTCTTCTGTTCTTCATTCTTCATTCTTCTGTTTCTAAGACACTAGTGTTTAGAAAGTCGGTGGTGACTCAGTAGAAATGTTTTAAACTGAAATGAAAGCACTTTGTGTCGTGAAATCAAAAGAAAACAGAGATTCTTCAGTCAATTCTTTTTTGTTCTTCCTGACCACCTACACAGGTTCACGACCTGGACGAGCAGACGTGGAGAGCTGTGGAGGTGGTTCCTATAGACATCGCCAGCAAAGAGGAAGTGGCTCCTGGAGTGAGTTCAGTCACCTGTTTGGATCTCATGACTCGATTTGTGGTTTGTTGGCAGAAATGATGCAGCGGAACGCTAACGTAACACTCAGCTTCTGCGTGATCATGCAGTCAAATGCTAACGGAATTATAACCTTCTTAGTGATGACACCACCAAATTCTAACGGAACTCTCACCTTCTGAGTGATAATGCAGTTGAACGCTATAGTCACACTCACCTTCTGAGTGATGATGCAGTCATAGACTAACGGAACGCTACCCTTCTGTGTGATAATGCAGTCGAACGCTAACGGAACGCTAGCCTCCTTTGTGATAATGCAGTCGAATTCTAACGGAACACTAGACTCCTTTGTGATAATGCAGTCGAACGCTAACGGAACGCCAGCCTTGTGTGTGATAATTCAGTCAAACGCTAACGGAACGCTAGCCTCCTTTGTGATAATGCAGTCGAATGCTAACGGAACCCTAGCCTCCTTTGTGATAATGCAGTCGAACGCTAACGGAACGCTAGCCTCC
>BSAI01000108.1:1346332-1419621 GCA_036245035.1 Adrianichthys oophorus | reverse complement strand
GCCTCCAGTGTGATAATGCAATCGAACGCTAGCCTCCTGTGTGATAACGCAGTCGAACATTAACGGAACGCTAGCCTTCTGCGTGATGATGCAAAAATAACCTGCGATTCTTTTAAATTTTGACCGTTTGAATGTTGGAGGTAGCCAACAGCAACGTGTTTTGGGCGTCACAGCGTCATGTTTCCAGAGTTCATCTTTTATCGGTAGGTGGAGTCCAAACCAACATGGAGGAGAAGCTGATCGTTCTCCTGAACTTTTTTTTTTTAATTTGCATCGGGACAATTTTATTTTTATTTTTTCCCTTCTCTGACTAATGCGGGACATTAAGTAATCAAACTGGGTCACAGAGAGACAGAAGTACCACTGAAAGCGCTGTCATTCAGATGCAGCTCCTGCTGTAGTTGGGGAAGCTCACCGTACCGGGAGATTCTCTGAATTGTCCCATGAACGCAGACATTGAGATGGGATTACCCATGCTTTTGTAGAGCTTTTTAAAATAAATAAACCTGATCTCTTAACATCATTTGTGCCTTTCATGACGTAGTAATGAGGCTAAAATCTTTGGACAGAAGCTCCTCCCACACAGGGCGGGAGTGGCAGGTTAAAGAAGTTATTGAAACTTTATGATTGATGATGGATGTTCAAAAGTAAATCTTTAGAGTGAATTAAAGTTTGCGGTTCTTTAAACTCATCCAGCAGGTCTCTGTTGATTCTAACCGGAGCCTTTGATGTGACTGAGCTTCAGGATTCTTTAAGAGGTTTCCGACTTGGGGGGATTACCGTCATCCCGTCTGACGCTAGCTTCTGCACAATAATGACTTAAGTGGATCAGAATGGAGGCCACAGCTAAATCTGAAGCCCCATCTGCTGACGGATTAAAACAGCACGGGGGGGCAGTGAAACGATGCTGTTAAAGCGTCTTCTGTCATCAAAACTTTTGAATGAACTTCTTCGTCAGGTGTACTTCTACGTTTTTGTCTTTTGTCAAGAAAAGTTTGAAATACAAACAGAACTTTCCTGACCGTCTCTTTCTTCAGGACTACAAACCAGAGGAGGATCCGGCTCTTTTCCAGTCTAGCAAGACGGGCAGAGGCCCACTTGGTCCTGAATGGAAGGTACCTGACCGATCCTCCTCACGCCTCCCCGCTGTCATCTTCATCCCTGTGATGGTTGCATCTTTCCCCCTCAGAATGAGCTGAAGACGGACTGTCCGTACATGTGTGCGTACAAGCTGGTGACGGTCAAGTTCAGGTGGTGGGGGCTGCAGACCAAAGTGGAGAACTTCATCCACAGGGTAAAGCCAGCCGCTCTTCACTCCTGTCTGTGAAACTTAACCTCTGGTAATTTATCTAAAACAAAACTCTTTTTTTTTTTATCTGCACAGCAAGAGAAGCGGATTTTCACCAACTTTCACCGTCAGCTCTTCTGCTGGATCGACAGATGGGTGGGTTTGACCATGGAAGACATCCGGCGAATGGAGGAGGAGACCCAGAAGGAGCTGGAAGAGGTAATGGTCTCACGCTTGACGTGAAGTTTCTGCTCTTTTCTCCTGGTTTTGGATTAGAACTCCCAGTTAGGGCTGGGTATTAAACTGCTGAATCCATTTTGTTAAATATGAATCTGTGAAATGTCATTTTGTCATGAGAAACAGTTTTTTAGTGAAGTTTTAATTTGAACAATCAGTCAAATTAAACTGAAAATCTGTTTTCTTCCTGAAATGAAGCGTTTAAATCCTTTAAAAGAAGATCGATTCACTAATTTGTAGAAGCTAAATTACATTTCTAACTCGAGGTTTGATTATGAATATGAACCTGAATATGAATATGAATATGATCCTGATTTGCTCCTGATTCCACATCAGATGCGTCAGAAAGGTGACGTGCGAGGCACCTCTGCGACGGACGAGTAGAGCCCGCCGCTGTAGCTCACACTCTAGAGGCAGGCTGAGTAAGTGGTGGTGCCGCCGCATGGATCCGCTGCATGCATCTTTCTTCCTGCATCTTCGTTTCATTCTAACCATGGTTTGCTTTGGTCTCCTGGAGCTGGTTCTTCTGCTGTGGATCAAAAAGCAGTCACCTGATAAAGATGATGAAGATGGTTTACTTCATCGTCCTTCTTATAAAATCCTGACCACAATTCAAACTTAAATGTTTGTGTAGTTTTTATCAAAACATGACCTGTTTTGCCTTTTTTTAAACTAAAGTATTCAATCAACAGTGAGCACATGGAAGGGACGGATAACCTGTTAAAATCTCTGATTGATGCAGTCGAGGAGAAAGTTTCACTCTGAAGCTGCAGGTCAACAGTAGATTTGAGTGTGTTCACTTGAAATGTATGCAAACGTTTTAACAATAAGAATAAATGAAGAACTGAAGAATTTCTGACCTTAATCTAAAAAGTTATGGCGCTTTTGAACACGGGAGCCTTTCTCCACATTTATACTGAAGGAATAATGGAAACGTTTGAGTGAGAGCTGCCTGCAGAATGAGCCCCTTTGGTATCTCCAGGGAAAGACAGATAATCAAACATCACCCCAACACTTCAGATGTGAAGTTCTTCAGGTCTCTGCCTGAGTGTTGAGCTGAAAGCAGAACAACCCCTCCAGGGGGTTGGAGCGTTTACTGACTTACTGAGGAGCTTTCATCTGCTCCTCAACAGAAGAGGCTTCCCAGGTGATGGGTACCGTTTATCTGTTGCTGAACCGATGCTTTTGAAACTGTTCCGGTGCCTAAACGGTGTAAAATCAGTGCTTTAGAACAGTAAAAAACACTTCAATTTTTCCAAAAAATGTAAGTATGATGAGGCAGCATGACAGAATGAAGGAGAGCGCTTGAATGTTCCTAAGATGCTTATTTCCTTGTTTGTGGCTGTCTGCACTGCGGCGCTGCAGTTTTCACGCGCGCTGAAGTAAACACGTATTTCGAGGCTCATCGCCAAATCGACTGTTTTTTCAGAGTTCTGTACACACCACTCTGATCTGTCAGGTTCCTGAATTAAAATCTATCGCTGTGAAGTACAGATAAACTTTTGCTCTGGCATTTTGACTGAAGCTCCACCCACCCTCAAGGCCACACCCATTCTAATATAAGCCCGCCCACAATTGCTAGAAAGGTAAAAGGGTTGGATAAAATAGTACTTCAAAACTGAATAGAATACAAGTAATTGACATGTCTGAAATGATGCACCAAAACCAGCTGTTTTAAATGGTACAGGTCGTAGTGTAAACCACTGGTACCAGGAGTATCGTATGTATCAGTATTGGAAGTATTGTATATGTTAGTACCGGAAGTATTGTATATGTTAGTACCGGAAGTAGGGTATATGTTATTACCAGTAATACCAAATGTGTCAGTATTATTAGTTCCATGTACAAAGGTATTTGTAGGAGTGCATACATCTGTGTTGGCAGTAGCTTTTACGTCAGTACTAGTAGCATCATATATATAAGCCTAATTTTTTGACATTAAAAGGATGTCTCATCTGTAAACTGATGTCTTTAGGAGATTTTCCCATCTTTCCTTGGGTTCACAAACTTTTGATCCCCACTGTATATGTTGGTACTGGTAGTTCTGTATACATCAGTATCAGTAGTAGCGTGCCGTGTAGGCCTGTGTTGTTGTCTGTAGTTCTGCATGCGTCTGTACCGGTACCAACTTCACACAAAGAGTCGGTACCTTTCCTTAGAGCTTCTAAAGCAGAACCTTTACCAGCATTGGTGTCTCCTTTGACCTGCAGAGAAGAACAGCTTTGGGCTCCTGTTTGTTTTTTCCTGGCTGCTGCTCACCTTCATCATCTTCACTCACATTTCCTGCCTTCAGCTCCGCCTCATCACGTCAGTCTGATCCGGAGGCTTCGGTCTTCCAAATGTTTTCCTTGAACCGTTTGTGACTAACCGGATGTCTGCAGGCCTGAGGAGTTCTGTTTGAGCCCGTGAAGGTCCATCTTTGTGAAGAGTTGAGAATGAGACTTCAGCTGAAATGATGCTGCTCTCTCCTCTACAGCTGCGACAAACGGGTCCGATCCGAGGCACCAGTGCTGCTCACGAGCAATGAGGAAAATCAACCAACCCCCCCGCCCCCCGTCATGATGATTTCATCAGAGACACACCCACCACGCTGAGGAGGACGTGCCCCCACCACCACCTCCTGTCTCACATGATTCATCGTGGGGGGGTTATTGATGTGATTGTTAACAGTACTGTACAGCCCCCCACCACAAAACAAACCCACTGGAATAATACACTAAATTAATATCAGGCAATCAGTCTGTGCAAAGAGTTTCTTCTGTTTGCAAAAATTAATGTTTTCGTTTTCTGGGTGAACAAGAGGCTCGTGATCGGGGGGGGTTGAATAAGCTGTGACTGAAGAAGTCGAGCCTTTGAAATTAGAATGTTGTTTTTAGCCACTCGAGTTCCCGGATGACTGTACTTCTGCGGCGCTCTGCCCTTCTGCGTTACAGTCTGTTTTCATGGTTCTGTCATTTTTACGGTTCAGAGCTCAAGCATGATCATTGTTTGCCCCCCTACACATACACACCAGCCTCAAACACCCCACCCCCACCCCTGAAGTGTGCATGTGGACATCAATGCCCCCCCAACAGTCCCGGCATGTAAAAGAGCAGCTCAGATTCAGCTTTTGAGCTGACGGGCGCCCCCTGCAGGAGAGTCGGTGTTCCTACACCTCCGTTTCAGCGTTTGCCTTCACTCTTGGGGCTGGGGAGGGTCGCTTCAGATCTGGTTGCCTCATGCTGTCGCTGCATGGCCTTCCTTTCTAGGGCTTTAGAGGACCCTGCGCCTCAGAGGCTGCCGGTCTCTGCATGATTCAAAGTCGGTTTCATTTTATTCTTTCATTGCGGACAGAAAAGGGTTCTGGCAGATCTGCCACGATCGAAGCTCTCCAACCACTTCCACCACAAGAACCTGCGTGGCCCGTCTGAGTTTTTGCAGATGACCCGCAGTCGAGGAGGAAGTCTGTTGATTTTAGATGTGCACTGGGCGATCAGGTGCTCCAATTAGCAGTCTTTGTTTCCAGCTTGTCAGCTGCTGGGTTTTTTGTAGTGACGTGAGTCTTTTTTGATCAGGGTGTGTCCAGATTTTTTAGGTTTTGTATGGTTTTATGTGAGAGCTATCCGTGCGTGTGCTTTATACTAGACCCATGTTCAAACTGTACATAGAAGCTGCAGTGGGAGTCCAGAGCCATCGGGCGCGTCAGCAGATCCCGTTCTACCGCCACGCCTCCAAGGCGGGAGGGATCAGCTCTGCGCTGTGAAGCCCAGCAAACCGTACCTCACTCATGCTTATGAATGTGCAGCTTCACGGACGAGCGGCGGATGCGTCAGGACCGCCCTGCAACCACCTGCCACACTCGGAGGACTAAAACGGCTAGATGTGCATGCGGACGTTTGGTCTTTGCTTTCTTCTCCTGGCGTTTTACAGCAGTGCATTTTCAGAAACTGCCTCAGACGGGTTAAAAAGGCTAACTGACGGGCCTCGCCTCACCTTCGCGCTCGCTTTAGCCCGACCTCAGATCACCAGGCGAGGAGTGAAAGGCCTGAGCGCGTGCGAAGATGACGAGAGTCGCCCCCTGTAAGAGGTCAGGCTGCGGGTCGTGCAGTCTGACTCTGGCGGGAACAGACGGAGTCCAAAATACTGTTTTTCTTATTGTAATCCTGAATGAGCACTTGCAGAATCTACTGTTTATCTTTTATGTTCTCTTTTGTTTTTGAAAGACAAAGATTCACATTGTACAACATTTTCTCTTTCTAATGAGGCAAAATCAGGTGAATTGGTAGTGAATGTAAAACATTAGTTGTCTTTTTCTTTCTCATGGCTTTTACGCTGTGACTGAAGGTTTAGACAATGGAACATAACAGAATATCTAATAAATTTGAACAAATAAGACGATGTGTCTCAGTTGTGTGTAATTTTACTTGTTTTTGTCAGTAAGTGTTGATGTGATTGAACTCAGATCAGCTTTCAATTCCAGTATCGACCAAATATGTTTGTTTTGGAGGAAATAAAGGAGCAGCTGTCCACAGTTACAGTCGGGAGGAGTGCTTTTCATTTGTCAGTTCTTCAAGTTGTGACAAATATTTTAAAATAACTTTAAAAATAAGACATTCTGTTAAATTTTAGTTGGTAAAAACTTATTTATTTTATAAAATACACGTATCTAAAAATGAAGCTTCTAAATGTGGCTTTTTGTTTTGCAATTCAGTAAAAAATAATTAAAGATGCGTTATTTTCATACTTTTTGTTTTTATTTTATTTTTGATTTAAAAACAAATTTAGAGCAGTTAAATTTTCTTAGCGAAAATGTGTGGAACTTTTGCATTCAATAGAATTTGAGGTTTTTATTTTTTTTATTTTCTGTTTTTCAGAATATTTTTCCAGAAGTTTTCAAAAATTGTTTTGTATTTTTTGAACTATTTTTTTCTGGCATTTTTCTATATTTCTTTGAGATAGTTTAAGAACTGCATAGTTTAAGAACTGCAAAAAACACACTGAGGCTTTAGGTCAGTTTCTCAATACTTTTAATTTTTAAATAAATTGTCTCCAAAAAAAATTTTAAAACACTGAAAAAATTGTCTTGGAAAAACGAAAAAAGAAAGGTTTTGTGCTAAATGCACTACTCTTCCAAAAGAACTAATGGAAAGTATAAAAATTATGCACCTCTCTTTTGTTGGTTTGGTGTTTCACCTGTAGAGTTTTATGGAGCTTGTTGCCTTCGAAGAGTCACCGTGGTTCTTCAGACTGTTCCTGGTGGCACGTGAGCAGATGAAAAATATAATTACCATCTTCGTGATCTTTCATTCAACTGTTTATTGTTGGATGTTGCACTGTGTGAACAACCAACTTCTTAAGCACAAAAAACCTCAGTGTTTTACAACTAATGTCTGGTTCTGCTGAAGGTCTCTTCCAGACATCTTCCAGAGATGTTTAGGAGGGATTTGTTAAGGTTATTTCACATTTATATTTATGAAGGTTATTTGAATACAGCTGATGATAATCTGATTTTTTTGAAAAATAAAGACTGAATGGTTCTAAATTATTTTGAGATGTATAAAACCAGAGGCTCATGAATTCCAATCACAACATAAACAAGTAAAAGGAGAAAAGAGGAAGCAGGTTATATAATAATAAATATTTTTTATGTATTATTATAAAAAAATGCACTCTAAAAAAATATATTAGTTTTGCCATCCTGGGCTTCCATACCTCAATACACAATCGCTGCCAATGTAGCCTCCTGTGCGCATGCGCGAACAGTAGGTAAACTCCACCATGGCGGCGAGAGGCCATGTGCAGGACCCCAACGACAGGAGGCTCAGACCCATATACGGTGAGGTTTCAATGGAAAGGGGGGTCGGTTGTGTGTTGATGGATTCTTTGATCGTGGGTCCGTCCTGCCTCGGGGAGTTCGCTCTAACCGGAACCGCTGGTGGGGGTTTGGGGGCAGTGATGCGGCCCCTCCAGCTGCAGCCGCGGACTGTGCTGTCACCTTTCCCCGATGACAGTGCACCTTGCCCGGTGTGACGCCCGGCCCGGGAAGGGGGATGACCGTCAATGGGGCTGCATTAAAAGGAAGCGTCCATCCGCGTTCCGGAGCTGCTGCGGTTCGTGTAGGTTCTGGAGCCGTTCGGAGCGAATCTGTGTTTGTCCGGCGCCTCAAAGTCAAAACGGTTCCTGGCTTAGCTAACGCTCAGTTTGACAGCTAGCTCAGTCTGCTAATGCGCCGGGGAGCCGGCGTGTCAGTCCGAGGACGCTGCCGGGGGAGGAACGTCAACTCCTGGAGTGGTTTCGCTTTGGGGCGTCCGTGAGGACCGGGGTTCGTCTCCGAAGCGGAGCTGCTTTCTCTTTATTGGCCCGTTCAGGGATCGGCGTTGCTAGCACTAGCATGGTAGCAGCAAAGGACAAAGCTTGAAGCTAACTGCAGCTGCAGGTTAGCTGTCAGAACTCCGGGAGAATACGAGGGATTATCTGGAGCCACAGGATCAGCTGCTCATCCAGGGATCCGCTGAAAAACTAGAAAATAAAAATAGCAAACATGTAGCTTTACAGTCACTTTATAAAACCAGAGAAATCCAACTTTAATCAGTTTCAGGATTGAAGTGTTTTCGCTCCAGAAAGTCGAAACAATGCAGTTCAGCTCAAGTTTACACCCTTTTAGCTGAAAGTTGATGCAGCTTTGCACTAAATGAGCGTTTGAAGCAGGAGAAGACCCTGTTCGGTCTGTTAACCTGTCAAAGCCTAAATTCTTCTCATCATTTAGAACTTTATGGACCAGAATGGATGAAATCTGCTCTTCACAGGTGATTTCAGACAATGATCATCAATCAGTCCAAGAATGAAGTTTTTAGGCAGAAGTAAAAAAGCAGGAATGTTTCAGGCAGGATGTTTGACATGACCATAAAAGCAAAAGTTTGGACTGAAGTCCTGAAATCTTCAAGCAGCGCTTCCATCCATGTGCAACAGATCAAAGAACGCTGCAGATCCCAGAGATCTAGTGGGTTTGGAGATCTGAAAGTATGGAGGCTCCGCATGACTTTTATTGCATTCTGAAGTGATCTGGTGGTTCGGACCTGACAGCAGAGATGTTGAGGGGGTTTCTTCTCCAGTTTGGAAGCAGGTTCAGGAGCTTCAGAATGATCTGCAGCTTTCTGACGGCCTTTGTGAGAGCAGACAGAAGTCCAGCCTGCAGGAGATGAAGACTTCCACCAGCTCAAGGTTGCTTTTACCAGCTCGTATTCCTCCTGGTGACGGTTTGAGCTGAGAGAACAGACATGACATCACGAACCCGCTGTCTGACGATTAAATTTAACAACCAGCTGTCCTCAGGAGGCGGACGTGAGGGGCCCCTCTTTGTGTTCACGGCTTGAATTCATGTCCTCGCTCAGCAGAAGAGCTTCACCTTCACAGAAGTCCAAGAGGAGAAACCGTCAGTGGTGGAGAAACACCTCTGCTAACGAGGATTTGCTCGTTTTTACACATATTTATGACAAAGAAACATTCATGTTCACGTCACTCCTGAGCAGTACTGTTTATGCTCCCATTATCTTTACTACATTACGTACCACAGGAAGGTGACACGAAGGCGAGATGATAACCATCAAAACTCTTTGTTTTTTTTTCCAACATTTGACCATAAAATACGCCAAATAATACAAACAAAATGGAAGCAGTTTCATCTAAATTTCCTGTATTGATCAGCTTTCTGTCTGTAATGAAGAAAAGTTCAAAATCACTGATGGCAAAAGTCTTTTCCCATCAAACTTCTCATTTTGTTTCACTGAGATTCTTCATTTTTCTGTGGATCCTCGTTGATAAACGTAGAAAGCATTTTTGTATCCAAAGCAGTGATGGTTTTACATCACCTGCAGTCATGCTCAGATTCGCTGGTTAACATCATAAAGCCGTGTTTTCATACAAGAACCTGAAGAACTTCAGTTTTAGTCTTTCTTAGTGTCAGATGTTATCAGAACAAATGAGATGATAATGTCACTGATAAGAGTTCTGCCTCAGAACTTTGATTCTCTTTAAATGAAGGATTTATTACCTGATTATGACTGTTTTTTTCCCCAGATTACCTGGATAATAGCAACAATAAAATGGCCATCCAGCAGGCCGATAAGCTGCTGAAGAAACACAAAGACCTGCACTGTGCGAAGGTGAGACCAGCATCTGCTGTAGGTCCGTTTTTGGAAGCGCGCTCTCATTTCTTATTCATTTGGGTTCCTGTTTGGAATGCCGGGGGCATGGTCCAAGCCAGTGTTCCCCAACCCTTTTGTGGTTGCAGACCAGTTAGCTCCTTAGGATTACACCGCGACCCGGCGGGGGGTGCTGGAGGGGAATGACAAAGTAACAGCATACTTCAATGCAACGCAACTTTCTTAATATTAACACCAGGGGAGCTCTGCCTTTTAATGTTATGGATGTTATACGAACAATGCTCGGCGTGTGGGAATCACCTGTTCTGATAAATCCATATTTTAGGTAGGACGCCTGCAAACCTACCGTTGCTGTTCTTCCGTCTGCTCTTCTGTTCCTGCACTCATCCATTCACAAAGAAACGTTCCACAGACAACTGTTCCGGACTGTTTTTAGCGCTCAAGTGGCTGAAACTTTCAGAATAAAAGACCGTTGAGGCGTGGTCATTTTGCTCTCCTGACCAAACTTTACAGCTCAAGTGATCAAAGGTGTAGCTGGCAGAATCTGGGTAATTTTCAAAATAAAAGATTGTTGAGACTCAAAAGGAAAAGAAAAACTGGTATAATTAACTATTTCTGCCACGACCCGGTGCCAAATGATCCACAGACCGGTACCAGTCTGCGGCCCAGTGGTTGGGGATCCCTAGTCTTAACCTGTGGGGTTCTTCATGCTTTAGGATGTGGGAGGGGCCTCTGGCTCGGGCCCCTTCTGCTGTGTGAGAACTAAATTCCTTCAAGTCGGTCCTGAATAACATTGGAAATGTCCTCAAATGTTGCCTGGTCCAAAGCAGTACGATGTGTGGTTTGGATCAGCTGCTGTTGTGAAAAAGTTCCGTTCACGGCACGAGAGGATTTATGACAGAACTTTCCCTTCAGAAGTCTGTCCACTTTTGGGTCACAGTCAGCCCGAGTGAATTCACTATTCTCATCTTGATGTTGGGCTTACACAGGAAACAGCAGAATTTAGCATAAATGAGCAGATGTTTGGGGTAACATCTGGGGTGAGATGGATGCCATCTGACTGCTACTTCCATCCACGTAAAGATGTCTTTGTTCTGCAGGAACCAGACCATGTTCACACTAATAAGGAGCCTCTTAGGGACGGAACAGATGTAAAATAACATGTCAAAGCAAATCAGAGGCAAAGACATTATTGAAACGCTGGGACTATTGCCAAAACACTGAATCAATTCACATGTTTACTATTGAGTTTAGTTGAGATTTAATCAAATATTGATTTTATTTTTTAACTTGTTTCCAAAACCATTTTTTTCATATGATAAACACTTTTCACACCAGTTGTGTTTTAATTTGAACAAAAGGTCAAACCTTTGAATAAAATTGAGAAATTTACATTCAGTTCAGCTGAAAGCAAAGAAAATGTCACTGGACACTCGTGTGGTTTTCAACTTCCCCATTACAAGACTATTGAAGGTCTTATTCCTAAAATAATTCTTAGGTTTGAATGATATTTTTAGTAAAGATAGAGTTGATATGATCAATGAAATGTTTAAGAAACCTTTCTTTTCTATCAGTGACTGACCACCACTGACCTGGTTTTCTGGTTGTTTCTGTGAAACATGCTGTCTTTTCACAGCATGAAAAGACTTTGAAAAACATCAGCTTCTTTGATGGACTTTCACGTTGAATTGAAAGTTCATAAAGACCTTCATATGACCGGAGGACGGACGGCACACTTTAGCTCCTCTTCAGGTCTCTGAGGCCTCAGGTCTGGTCAGAGGTCTGCTGCTGCCTGACAGTGTGCTCAGAGATCATGGTCATGTGCCCAGATCATCACGATGAAGACCTTCACCTGTGTGTGGAGCTCAGGTAGATGGCGGCTGTGGTGCAGTGGTAGGGCAATTGATTGGATGATTGCAGTTGTGTTCCTCTGGTCCTGTTCCATCAGAAATTCAAACGGATTCTGTCCTTGGTCAGAGGAAGACTTTTGGCTTCATTTTTCTGTGAATCTTCCTGACTTGCCGGTTCTCCATCTGCTTCCTGCAGGTCCTAAAGGCCATCGGCCTTCAGAGGACAGGAAAGCAGGACGAGGCCTTCACCTTAGCTCAAGAGGTCACCACCCTGGAGCCCACAGACGACAACTCCCTCCAAGCTCTGACCATACTGTACAGAGAGATGCATCGGCGTGAGTACATGCTGGTCCTGCACGCCGTTGTCTGTCCCGCGGGGACTGAGCGTTAAACACAGACCGTGTCCTTCACAGCCGAACTGGTCACCAAGCTGTATGAGGCCGCCGTGAAGAAGGTTCCTCTCAGCGAAGATTATCACTCTCACCTCTTCATGGCTTACGCCCGCGTGGGAGAGTACAAGAAGATGCAGCAGGTGCTCTGCTGGTGATGAATGATGGCAGTGTGATGACAATAACAAGAGGATGACTGTGTCTTCTCGCCACAGGCAGGAATGGCCTTGTACAAAATTGTCCCCAAGAATCCGTATTACTTTTGGTCCGTCATGAGTCTGGTGATGCAGGTAGGACTTTACTTTCATCCCTTGCTTCATGTTTTTTTCAGCTAAACGAAATATTGTTGCCTGTTGTCAAAGGCAATTTCAGCACAAGACGATAAACTGGCCCAGACCATGTTCCTGCCGCTGGCCGAGCGGATGGTCGAGAAGATGGTCAAAGAGGACAAGATTGAAGCAGAAGCAGAGGTGAGGCTGTCGTCTGCATCGAGTTGGACTCAAAACCAGGAAGGACTTTCCAATCGGGCCTTTCCTCTGGGATCAAGTTTAGGAAAGCAAACCGAAAAGGCTTTAGCTGTTAACTGTTACACTACTGTAACTCTTCAACCGCTCGTGCAGTCAACGTAACTCCAGCAGATTCTGAAGCTGAGATGAGCAGCTTTACATGCAACCCTTTACAGTATGAAATGATTTACACAATTGATGTGAGGCAGCTGACTCACACCGTAACAAAGCAGCCTCCCTTGCTCACAGACGTGAAGCTACGAGTCCGGTGGCTCTGCTCAGAGACACGGGTCGCTCGCTTGGAGCAGCCGGTCGGTCCTGTCGGTGCTCCAAAGCCTCCTCTGGAGCGCCACACCATCCATGCATAACATAAATCCATCAGAGTAAAGACACAATCGGAATGATCGGATCAACAATCGGCAGAACCCACCTATCTTGATCGGAAAGGAGTGTTGATGCAAAAGAGTCTGATCGGGCCGGAGTATTCTGAATGGCGTGCTTACACGACACATTTTTATTCCGATTACTTGTGTCCGTATAAACGCATCTACTGATGTCCAGAAAGGAGCAAAAACTGCTGGCTAAATGTAACAGACTTTAACCTCAGTCTTTTAAAATACTTTGTTGAAAAAATTGTTTTTTCTGTAAAAAAAAAAAAAAGACATCTTTACAGTTAGCTTAGCTTACAGTTAGTTAGTTTTACCTTTTTTATTATTTTATATTTGAAATGATTTATTTGTGGAGCCTGGTACAGCAGGATGGACGATGAATCAATTGCATCCGATTAAGCTTCAGTTTCTGATTTTTATACAAAATCTTCTACAGATTTGTTCCCTTTCGTGGATTATTTATCTGCTTGTTTTTCTTCGTTTTGAAATAAACCTGAAATGATGTTTGACTGGTTTTTTCAAACCGTAAAAAACATTTCTGACCTTAAAATGTAGACAGACTGAGGTCAGAAGGTCAGCTCCAAACTCTGTTTCCTAACATTTCCTTCTGCTTTTAGTTTGTAGTTGACTTGTTGGAGTTTTGTTTGTATTTATTTCATTCCTAAAAAAGTGTGTGTGTTTTGTACGGTTTGAACGGAGTCGCCGTTTGGAAGCGTCAAAGCGAAAAGCTTCATCTCTGCTCCTGTTCAGCTGTTGGTTTGAAGGAAGCGCCGTGTTTGTCTTCACTTCCTGCAGGTGCAGCTCTACTTCATGATCCTGGAGCGTTTGGGGAAATGTGTGGAGGCTCTGGAGGTGATCCGGGGTCCGCTGGGAGGTAGGTGGGGGTCTCCGGGTGTAGAAGGTGGGCTTCAAGCGGGTGTAGACTGGTGCTGTGGCATCTCCCCTCAGAGAAGCTGACCAGCGAGCTGCAGAGCAGAGAGAGGAAGTGCATGATGCTGTACCTCCGGCTGGAGCGCTGGCCCGAGTGCAACGCCCTCGCCCACAAGCTGCTCCTCAAAAAGTGAGTGCAAACCGTGGATGACCCGGACAAGCCCCCGCATCATGTGACCTGCTGCTTTGTTTCAGGCTCATGTTTTTTTCTAAACTCATTCCCTCAAACATTGAGCATTTATGATTCTGATCTCTGTGGATGATGGATGATGACCGTGATCTGAACAGTGAGCGTAAAACTCAGTTTTACTTTCAAAATCATCGCAGTAAAAGTCCACCGAGACGCATGCAGACATCAGCGGCTCGCGTGAGGGTAAAATGAGACGAGTCATCAATGTTTTGGCTGGACCAGCTGCCGGCGTTCATCAGGAAGCAGGAGCTGTGCGATACGAAGCGTTTTTGGGCGTATTTTTTGGGGTTTTTTTGCTCAGTCCGCGGTTTCAGCTTGACGTCCTTCAGTTTGTGAGCAAACGTATCTTTTAGCGCCTCCTGGCCTTCTATTTCCACACTCACAGACTTAATTATAAATGTGTCTTGTGAAACCAAACCCCAGTGGTATTATGGGATGGCAGAGTGGTTTGCACATGCTCCCAGAGCATTTTCCCACAGAGACGCTCCTGTTGATTCCTGGATCACAATTTTTTTATATTTGTTTATTATCTTAAAAAAATAGAAAATATCAAATGAATGTAGGTTAGTTGAAGGAAGTGAACTTTAAAAAAAGCAGTGTTATTCTTTATTTTATTTCAAAACTTTTGGCAAAGAAAGTTTAAAATTTCATAATAAATAATTAAAGAAATAAAAATAACATTTGAATGGATATATTTGTAATTTATAACATGTTTAACACAACATGTAAACATTGAATAATTAAATAATAGCTGTTTAAAAGAGTTTTGAAAACGACTAGAAAAACAAACAATCGTTGGTACGATGATAAAATGATTCCTGTCGATATTATCACTGTTATTGGGACAGAAGCTGCAGAAATGGTTCTGGTGCAGTTTGTCCTGCTGGTGTTTCTGTGGGACGGTTCTGGTTCTGTTTCCATCAGAGCTTCCAGAACCATCTGTGCTGCATCTGTTTTGGGTCTTGAACTGAGCTGAACGTGATGTTTGTTCGTAGCCCCGATGATTGGCAGTTCTACCCCGCCTACTTCGACTCTCTCTTCCAGCTGGTGGATCAGACGTGGACACCTCCAGACGAGGGCGAGCAGTGAGTCCAGACTCCGGGTCTTTTGGGTTTGGATTGTTTCGGCTCCGGCGCTGTGATGAGGTTTTCGTTTTTGCGTCCGCAGCTGTTCGGAGGGCCCAGTCCATCACTCCGTGGCTGACGTGGTGAGGTTTGTGGAGGACAGGATTAAGGGGGAGGAGGGCAAGGAGTCGCGTTCCCTCAGAGGGCCGTATTTAGCTCGATTGGAGTTGATGCAGCGGCTGAGAGAACGAGGCTGTCCTGAGGAGAGTGTGCTGGGTAAGATTGTGCCGGCAGACCGCCATCTCCCCGCCATCGCCGCTGCTGACGCTCTTTGCTCTGAGCAGGCGATCCTTTGGACCTGATGGTGCAGTTCTTTCAGAAGTTTGGGGACAAACCGTGCTGCATCACAGACCTGAAGATCTATCTGCACCTGCTGTCGCCCGACCAGCACGTTCAGGTACCAGCGTTTCCAGCACGAACAGCCGGCTGTGATGGCGCCTTCAGTAAAACCTTGTGTTTCCGTGCAGTTCATCAATCGTCTGAGTGAAGCCGTCCCGCTGGGGGAGCCGGAAGGGGAGGCGCCGGCCTTTCCGCAGGACACCAGAGCTCTGCAGAGGCATCTGTGCGTCTGCCAGCTGAGCCGGGCGCTGGGCCTGCACCACTCCCTCGACCTGGACGGAAAACTGCGACTGATAGCCGAGCTGAAGGCGCACTATCGCCACGGGCTCAAGTTTGGTCCGTCTCTTTCTTTCGTTCAGAACCGCATGCTTCTGTTTTTGTCTTTTATTGAGTTTGTTTCAAACAGGGAAGAACGCCCTGAAGACAGAGGTGCAGTTCTCAGACATGTACTGTCTGATGGCGGCGCATGTTTACATCGACCTGTGGGCGGAGACGAGTGAGTCCGCCGCTTCAGGGCAGCTGCTCCCCTCCCGCGGTGAACCTGTCTGAAGGCTGTGTCTGTGCAGGCGACCAGAGCATGGCGTGGCGGTGTTTGGGCCTCCTGCAGGAGGGGCTGTCTCACAGTTCCTCCAACGCGCAGTTCAAACTCCTGCTGCTGCTCCTCTACTGTCGCCTGGGAGCCTTTGAGCCGGTGGTGGACCTGTACTCCAGCCTGGATGCCAAACATGTTCAGTACGACACCATCGGGTCGGTACCACGTGTGGATTTAATGTGATTTAATGAATCCAGCTTTGTCTATCTTTCCATGATCACACATTTGAACTGCAAAAAAAAGTCTACATTTTATTAAAGTTTTACTAACACGAGGAAAAAAGACAACATTTTATCAGATTAAAGAAATCTAGATAGATAAAATTGTAATTTTTTAGGAAAGAAGTTGTAAAATTCTGAGAGTCAAGTTTTTACAAGAATAAAGTCGCAAAATTAGTGATAAATCTCAAACATTTAATGAGAAAGAAATTGTACATTTATAATGAAGATTCTATAAAACTATGCGAAAAAGAGAAGCAAAAAAATAAAATTCTTTTTAAAATTCAATATTTTATCAGAAAAAAAATTGTAAAATTATGAGAGGCAAGTGAAAGGTTGATGAGCTGGTTGTGACATTTTAGGAAAAAACTCTGAATTTTACAAGACAAAGATTTTTACTTTTTTTAAAAATTCAGAATTTTTTAAGCTCAGTCTTGAAAATTTGAAGAAAAAACGTCAAAATTTTATGACAAAGTTACAAATTATTATTTTAAAGTGATCATTTTACAAGGGAAAAAGTCGTGCTATTTCAAAATAAAATGACACGAAGAAAAAGCTGTACGTTTACAGAAAAACGGATTCTGATTCTTCAGCGATGATCTCGGAATCATCTGCAACATAAAATAAACAGATGAAAAATGAATCAAACCGGTAATGTAACTGAAATGTTTTTGAAGCTAAGTTGAAAAGGTGGTTTTTGAAGTAAACTGAGGACATTTGAAGCAAAGTTTACAACTTTGGAAGTTCAAACAGTTGAATTCTTTAATTTTACGACTTTTTTTCTCACATTTGTTCATTTTTTTCCCTTTTAATACTCCGTCATGTTTTGGTGATGCCATGTAAGGTCAATAAATGTAGGAGCGCTTTAACATTATTAAGCTTTTCAAATCTGCTCTGTCTTTAACAATGTAAGTATTTACATCACTTTTTTTTTTTTTAATCGGGTAATTGAGGATCTAGTTTCTGCTTTGAGCATTTTCAGCTGAAGTTCCACCTCATGTATTTGGAGGCAGAATCTTAATTGAAGACGTATCCGATCAGAGCTTGATAAGATCCGGGAAAAGGACGTTTTTTTAGTTTTTTCGTTGATTCTTCTGACCTGGTGTTTTCCAGGTTCCTGCTGACACGGTATGCCGAGCCTCTGGGTCAGTTCGCTGCAGCCTCTCAGTCCTGTAACTTCTCGCTCAGGTTTTTCCACTCCAATCAGAAAGATGTGAGTCCGTCCTCCTCCTCAGGCCTTGGCATCTTCAGGCCTTCATGCTCTTTCATCCTCCTGGTGCCTCTGTTTCTCCTGGCAGACCTCAGAGTACATCATCCAGGCGTACAAGTACGGAGCGTTTGAGAAAATCCCAGAGTTCATAGCTCTCAGGAACAGGCTGAATCAGTCGCTGCACTTCGCTCAGGTCCGCACCGAGAGGATGCTGCTGGACCTGCTCTTAGAGGCAGATATGTAAGAGTCTGTTGGTCAAAGCTGCAGCGCTGCAGCCACCAATGCTGCACTGAGAGGGTGGTGTGTTTGGTTTTCAGCGTGCTAAGTCTGGAGGAGAGCGTGAAGGCGATGTCGCTGTGTGTGGAGGAGGACGACATCCCCTGGGACACTTTAAGGGACAACAGAGACCTCACTGTTTTCACAAACTGGGACCCTAAAGAAAGGTAAGGAGGCCTGTCCAGCAGAGGGAGTGTAAAACCATCTGAAATGCCCGTCCTCCTCCTGCAGACAGCTCAGCAACGATCAGCGGCACCAGTCTCTAGAGGAGGAGTCCGTGTGGCTCCGGATACGGTCGCTAACGCTTCGCCTGGTGGCGGTGCTGTCGGCTCTGGGTCACACGGCGTCCCAGCAGAACTCTGAGATCAGCAACGAGAATGGAGTCAAAGACAAGAAGGCGGTCCTCAGCGGCCTGCTGTCGCAGCTCAACCAGACCCTGCAGACGGCTGCGCAGCTGGCAGAAAAACGCATCCAGGTATGGATTTGCCACGCAAACGTCTGGCATGTTCTGATCCAATGGGAATAAACAAAGCTTTTCAGCAACTAAACCGACCCAAAACTTCAAAAAACAACCAGATAAACACAAGAAATGAAAATGAAAAACAACAACTGCATAAAAAGACACACTTTAGAGGGTTACTGAGATAAAAATAAGATTTCCTTACAAAGAGTGGGCTGGTTGCTTACTGGTTTTAGATTTCATGTTTGTCAGAGGAATGCAGATCTGCAGAGTCTGCAGCTCTGGACGGAGTAAAGAGGTCTCCTTAACTCTGTTCTAGTACCCATTCCTGGGCCCCCCCTCCACCCGCCTGGCCACGGCCCTGTCCAGCGGCAGCTGTCAGTGTCAGGCCGCAGCCCTGCAGCTCTCCGTCCATCTGCAGGAGCTGGAGACGGTGGGACTCGGTAAGGAGACGGCACACTCCGCTCGGAGGCAGAATGTGAAGATTCCTGCCTGACACGTATGGTTTTTCCTCCCCAGACGAGTCGACCGAGCTCCAAACCCAAATCTGTAACAGCTTTAAATCGTTAGTCGTTCAGCTTCAAGGTGAGCAGTCGGATCCGTCCGTCGGCCTGGAGGTGCGGCGCCTCTCTGACCTTTCTCTATCTCCACAGAAATTTTGAATAAATGCAAAGGAGATTTTTTGGAACTGAAAGGAAGCAAATTAAAAAGCCAGCCCTCCTTTTTAGAAAACCTCATCTTCTTTGTTGAGGTGAGTCGACCATTTGGTCTCAGCGGCGCCTCCTGCTGGTCTTCTATTAAACACCGGTCTGCTGTTTTCTTCTTCAGACAGTGAGCTTAGCGTTGTGGGTGAGCAGCGACTGCGCCAAGATCCTCCAACCACTCAAAACCAGTTTACAGAAGAAGAAGAAGAAGAAAAAGGAGACGCAGACAGCACCGGTACGCTCCTAAACCCTCCGTGTGTGTGATCTGTGAGTGTCCTCTGTAACCCCGGCGCTGCTCTGTTGCAGCCGCTGGTGCTGTGTGGCTTCCAGGAGCTGACGGGGAGCTTGCAGGACCTGCTCGCCCAGACGCTAGAGCACATCAAGGCCCAGGAGGTCGCTGTGACCACCCTGAAACTGGCCAGCTTGACCTTGGAAGGAAACACACAGGTTCTTATCAACATTGTCTACGTGTCTTCAAACTAACACGGTTTGACTTTTTATTGTGTAGAATTTAATTATGGTTGATGACGGAAAAAAACTGTATTTAAACCAGGGAAACACAGAAAATGTTTTACATTTACTGGAAACAAAACACTTTGCAAACAGAAAACTGGATCTGTTGTGGTGGAAAATTGTAGATCCAGTGTAATGAAGAAATGTTCGTCAAGCAGTTTGAAGAGAAGCATGCTGAGGAAAGCATGGAGAGGTCTGCAGAGCTCTGGAAGGATGAAGGGCCGTGGCCCTTTATACAGGGACACAAACAAACTCACCAGAAACTTAAGACAGGGACGTAAGGATTCATATCTAGCATGGACAAGACGTTCTGACAAAGTCAAAATGTTAATGTGAATACCATCATCAAAACGTGCTGACAAAGAGAAAACAAATCTGGAACTATCTAAGCTGCAAACTGCACAAAGATCAATCTGAGTACATGTCAGGACATTAGACATTGAAATGTATGATTTCCATCACACTGTAAAAGAATAGCATAAAAAGCTAAAACGTTGAAATTAAAGGACATTTTTATACACAGTATGTTCTGGTTCATATAGACTTTAAACTCTTACCCAAAAATATTGAAATTTTGATTTAAAAATGTTTGAAATGGTGAGGATTTTACCTAATATATATATATATATATATATATGTCTAAATCAAAAGTGTCAGTTCCTTAAAAATGTTTTATTTATTTTCAGAAAAAAAATTCATCAGTTTATTGTATCATGTTAATATTAACAAAATCTAAACTTCAGTTTTTTTCTAAAAGGTTTAAATACTTCTATTAAATTCTGCACAAACATTAGAAAATAGCTGGAAAGATCACTCAGAATTAAGTCTTTATGCTTTATAAACTGTCTGTTAATCAAATTATGTGAATACATTATAATTGTCTAAATTGTACATTTAGAGCTTTGTTTAGATTTATTTGTCAACAGATTTTCAGGTCTTCTATGAAGTTAACTCAGTGCAGCTTAAAAACTTGTCCATTCAATATAATAACATAAAAAACTATAATGCAAAGACAACTGTGAGGATGAAAGCTACAAATTTCTTTAAAAATTCCTCCTCCAGTTCATTAAAGAAGATGGACATTTCACACTTTATAAAGGCCCTGGGCTGGCCCTGCAGGACAAGATAGAAAAAAACCAGAAAGTTGGTGTGTAAGCTGACTGTAAAGGCAAAATATGTAGCAAACCCCTCGCAGTGCCTTGTACATGGAAAACAAAAACACCAACCTCCTTGATCTTTCATCTTCCTGCAGATTTTTTTCCTGTTACATTTTTAAAATTATGTTTTTAAAGTTTAATCAAAAAAGTGTTTAAAACTTTCCTTTATTTGGCCAATAAACAAAAAAATCATTCCCATCTCAGCATTTCTTTTTTATCACAACACTGAATTAATTTTATTAACTAGGAATTTTTAACAGTCAGGAAACGGAGAGACACTTGATTGTTGTTTAGATTTTAAATCATCTTTTCTGTTTAAAAAATTGCTGAATATCGTTGCTCTGGAAAAGCTAAAATGAGTATCAGACAACTTTAAAAGTGATAAAAGCAAAAAGTTGAAGCAGAAGTTTCCTTAAAGAGCCGAATGTTTAAATTCAGAAAACCATGAATGTACCACAGCAGCGTCCACACAGGATGTGAATGCTCTTCAGCATTTTTACATTAACGTGGAGTTCCCCAAGGCTTCGCTTTGGGTCACCTACTTTTTAACATTCCAGTGCTTCCAGTAGACCAGGGGAGCCCACACTTGAGTTGGGCGAGTTCACTAGTTCATCGCGTTAATAGTGATGCATTAATTACAGACAAAGACAGACTTTTACTATGGTAACAGCTTCAGCGCTCGCTCCTTTTTGAGAGAAGAGATGGTAATAAGTTCAAAAAAGCATCTTTTCAGAGGGAAAGTTCACCTCTTAGTGCTTGTTTTTAGACAGTTGATGAAGCTAGAGTTTTTTGTTTTAAAACAAAGTCAAATAGTTGAATTCCTCCACAGTGTTTGATTTCATCCTTCTTAGATTCTCGTTTTTATTTCTGTCCTGCTTCATCCCAGTCTTTAAAGCGATCAAACAGGTAAAAGGAGACTATAAAATCACTCTCAGGTCTCCTCTTCTGTTTTGCTGTTGTGTTAAACTGTAGAAAAGGCTATATTAGCATTGAAATTATGGAATTAATAAGAAGTTTGTGTTCAATCTTTTTTGGATTGCTCAGCAAAAGTGTTCCTCCTGTTTCTGGTTTTTGATGTGCTGAATTGGACTCCTCTGCACCAGATGTTCTTTTTTTGTTTTGTTGTTTGTTTAAGAAAAACTGAAAAATATCCTTCGACGCTGTAAAAGTAAAGGTTGGAAGTCTTTTACATGAAAAAAGATTCATAAAGCCATCTTTTATGTTTTATTTTGATTTTTTTTGACCATGCCACAATGTCACAAATTGAAATAAAATTCCTCAAAATGAGGCTTTTCACAGCAACTGTTAAGCTAAAGATCATTGTGATTAAAATCGATTCATTAAAAGAATGAATTACAGGTCACACTAAAATAATCACACGAAAAAGATTGGCATGACGGCACTGGTTTGGACTGTCAGAACTTCTCTGATTGGAGGGGAGGGTTGGTGTTTTTATCATCAGTGCAGAAACGCCAAACCGCAGAGGAAATGATGGAAATGTTGTTGGTTTTCAGGAGGAGGCGTCGTTCACAAAGGCTGCTATGGATAAGGTGCAGAGCAGTTACCTGCGCTCTCTACAGGAGGTGGGAGACCTGCTCAAGAAGAGAGTGGAAACTATAAAGACCCTGAAGATCTGAAGGCCATGCCCCCACCAACACAACTGTAACCCCCCAGCACCACCTGCTTTCTGTCCTGTTCGCTCCCGGACCCCCTCCTGTCGTCTGCGTTGGTGACTCTGTCTGGATCTGAGCTTTTACCTCCGGAACGTCTGCAGCTCTGAGCTTCAAGACAAATTCAAGAGTTTATACGACAATTAGTCTACAAGACGAGCTCCTTCAAAAAGTATATCTAGATCAAATTAGGAAGAATCAAATTTAGCTTGAAAATAAGGATTGTACATAAAGATCACCGCAGCATAGGGAGAGTTTAGGCAGAACCAACCACTGTCCTGTTCTTTTCTGGTGTCTGGATCGCAGCAACCTTCACATCGGAGGAGGTTTGCTTCTTCCTCTCCTTCCTGTTTCCTGGTGGATGTGGAATAAAATGGCACAAAGCCATCAGGAAGTTTTTTTTTCCTTTTCTGTGAATCTTGTGTGTCGCTTCCCCTGTGGATCCCGGCGTGTAGTTGCAGTATTGTAAAGAGAGGAGCTAAAATGATGGGATGTTTTTTAAGAGTTCTTGTTGCTCTTTTTGTTTTTTATAGACATGCTTGTAAGGAACTCTAAGGTCAAATCTGGGCATCTTTTGACTCTGGACCGATTATTTAAGAAAACATGTTTGACTATCTTGAATGTTCACCAAAACCTGGTGGAGACAAACGTGTCATTATGCAACCGATGGACAGCTGTGAACGAAGTTCACCGTGTGGGAACGCAGATCAGCTTCAGTCATCCGCCTCAGCTCGGCTCTGCCATTCCCAAACCACCTGACTGACTGGACCTAACGCAGAGCAAGACAGTTTCTGACAGCTCCAGCATTTTAGAGCAGCTACAGCAGAAAACCGTCGGATCTGCAGACGCAGCATCCCGCCTGCAGATGTCTGCAGCTGCATAACACTGACTGCAAACATCTGAGACGTCTGCAGCAGCCTGCAAGCACCGACAACCACACCAACCGCCTACAAACAGATGTCTGCAGTACCAGCATCCCGCCTTCAAACATCGGAGACGTCTGCAGAATCCCGACTGCAGAGACATCTGCAGCTGTACCACCCCGCTTGCAAACGTCTACAATCACAGCAACCTATTTCCAGACGACTGCTGCTGCAGCATCCCGCCTGCAGACACCAGAGACGTCTGTAGCTGCATTTTTTTAGGAGTTTGGCATCTTGTGTGGAAATGTAGTGATCTAAACCCTCCACTCCCCCACCCCTCCCAGTTAGTGGTGTACTCCGCTGCTCTCATGCCTGCTAACAAATGCCTTTTATTTTTCTGGAAGCCCATGGCTTTGCGTGGATTCAGATCTGTGATGGGACTCCTGCGCCGCTGCGGTTCAGAACAAGAGCTGACAATCTGGACCATCACACCATCGCCCTCTTTTGTTAGAAAATGGAAAACACAAACACTGGAATGTCAAAGCTTTTTTAAATAAAAGGATAAATGGGAGGAACCTGCTGGTTGGGCTTTAGTATTGAACGTTTCTTGTTTACTGTTGTATTCCTTAAATGAAGCTGAACAGCACTTCTCATTCCATCCAGACTTTGGTCTTTGTGCGTCTGCGAGGAGGAACTTCTTCTTCTCTGTGTTGTTGGAATTTAAAACCAAAGTCTTCATTCATGGTTGTGTGTGAGAGGCCATGAAACAGCGTCCAGGCCAGAGTTGGACTCAAACGCTCCAGAACATTCATGTTGATCCTTTTCAGAGATCTGGTTCTGTCTGGATCTTTGTTCTGCTTTAGCTCAAAAAGCTGGTGGACCACATTCTGATGTGACCCTAGTGTTTGCGTTTACGGCCGTCCTCAGATCGGAAGATTGCAGGTTTCATTCCTGCCATGACCGCCCGTGTGTCGAAGAGCCCTTGGGCAAGACACTGAACCCCAGGTTGCCTCTGATGGAAGGTTGGCGCCAGTGTTCGGTAACTAAACATGTTAGTCGTCTTTAAACAAAAGAACAACATTTACGAGAACAAGGTATAAAATAAAACCTAAGAGTTTGTTTTACTAAACATGAATACATCATTCTCTTTCTGAATTCATGTCCAACCCATTGACACAGAACACTGGAAGCTTCTTTTTCTGAAAGTCTGTTGGTTTAGTCCAGATCTTTGGAGACGACTTCATTCCATAAAGAACTTATTCTGTCTCGCCAGTCCATCAAATGTTTGTCTTCATGTTTTTGGGAGAATCCAGATGCTCCTCTGTGTTCTCCTTGAACTTTCCATGGATTCATTTCTGTCCAAAGGTTTTTTTTCTCACTGCTGGATCGAGAACTCTGATGGAGTCATACGAGGTCTTCTCTTCTTTCTGTCTTCTTCTCCTGGATGACTTTTGTTGTCATTTTCGGTCATTTGGTTGTTCCTGCGAAAGTTCTCTGCTGTTTCTCCATCTGTGGATGACAACTGGTTCTCCGAAGTCCCAAAGATGCAGAACCATCTTGTTGAAGAAACTTGTTTCAGCTGTTTCAATCCGAGATCTCTTTTGGGTCATGATCCAAAGCTTGTAACCATAGGTGAGGGTTGGAACACGGCTTGACCAGTAAATTGAGATCTTTTCCTTGAAGCTCAGCTCCACATCACAGACCCCACAATACTCCCAACTTTTCCATGAGAGGTGTCCTCCAACGGACCTTATGGATGTCTCAGAAATGAGGTCCACTGAGCCCCCCGGGTTCAGCCCACAAAGACCACGTGGTGTCCTGTAAGCACACTGCCTGCAGGAAGGGTCTGAAGGGACCAGTGTGGGCGCCCCAGCAGCCCAATCCACTGACTTGGAATTGAACCATCAGGACGTGGAGTGTCACTCCATAGTTTGTTACCTTTAAATTGTGTCACAAATATGCCAAGACAAAGCAAATTAATCCATCTATCCATTTTCAAAAGCTGCTTTATTTCCATCTGAGGTCATGGGGTCACTAGAGTCTACCCAATTACTGAAGGGCAACACACGCACGCACGCGACCACAGACAGACTTACATTCACACGTAACGATCAATTTTGAGTTTTCAATTTACCTATGAAGTATGTTTTTTGGACTGTGGGAGGAAACTGGAAAAAAAACCTACACAGGGAGAACATGCAAACTCTACACAGAAAGATCTTCTAAGGGATTTGAACCAGAAACTTCAAACTTCTCTGCATATATGTAGACCAAAAAACAAAAATTGTGGTAGGAGTATAACTGCATTTTCATAGCTTTACCAAAGGCAAAGAATGAAAATACTACAACTGTTTCGAGGTTTGTTGTTATTTCTTTCTGTATCCCCTGCAAATACTCATTTACATAGTTTTCTTTTCTTTTGAAATAACCTTCTCAGCGTAGTATTGTTATTCAAAATTGTAAACATACTGTATAGAGCTTTGGTTATGAATTAATTTTGAGTTTTGAACATTTAACGTGGAAGTAAAACAAATATGTAATCTTGAAAAATCTATTTACGGGGATTGTTTCAGACTATGATCATATATGTATATATATCATCGTGAATGTGGACCCAAAATGTCATGTTTACGGAACCGGCAAACGCCTGTAATGACTACTCCACACCGAGGGGGGCAGTAGAGTCACATTGACTTGTTCTGTACCGTAGAAGAAGAGCGATCTCTCTAGTGTGGCTCAGGTGCGGAATCTTTAGTCAGTTAAATTCTTTTAAATTGACATTCTGAGTTTAATTAATTTAAATGTCAGCCGTGATGAAAAGAGCTGGAAAATGACGTGCTGAAATAGTGTAAGAAGGGTTCGCTTTGGTGTTATAGTAACTGCGCAGGTTAGCTTGACGCTAGCTAGCTCTCCTGTCGGCTTCTTTTTTTCTCCGTTAAAAGTTTCTCCTTTGCGGTAACACATGAGTGTGTCGCTCGTCGTTGTCCGTCTGGAAATAGCTGACCAGTCTCCTCCCCCACGAGGTTTCCAGTATTGCGCCGGTGAGTTGAATTTTCAGAGAAATCTGAAGTTAGCCGGTTAGCTAAGTGTTTAGCTAACTGTCACCGTTCTGTGGCTCTACAAACGAGCCCGTTTTCTACCATAACTGCAAGAGAACGTGTGTTTGTTGGTCTGGAGCTCACAAAGGAGGTGCTGTTGTCTAGTTGAAGGGATGTCCGAGGAGCAGCTGCAGGAAAAAGCTCTGGGTTTAGCCAAACTTAGCCTGAATGGGAAGTCGGAGCTGGAGAGAGCCGCAGTCCTGCACCAGCACATCGGCAGCAGAGCCATGGGGGACATGGTCATCGAGACATTCGAGGCCGGCCAAGGTAAGGACGCTCCCCCCCTGGTCCAGAACAGAGGTCCTCCTGGAGGACAGTGGAGATCCCGGAATTGCGGCGTCTCCTGACAAGTGTCCCATGATGAGCCAGAATGACCGTCATCTGCCGTTTGTCCTCCTTCCAGCATCATTTTCACACCAGGAGCAAACATCTGTCATACGTTTGGTTCATTGTTCAGAAGAACATATGGAAAGAACTTCATAAAAACAACTGTAAACAGCAATTTGATCCTATTTATTCAAAATAAAACGTACTTACCTGCCCTTTCAAACTAAAAACTAAAATTGATTGAACAAGATAATACTATGAAGGTAAATAACAGGTGATCTATCTGATTAAAGAGAAATTAGCAGCCTTTTTAAACAAGCGATACTTTAACTCTACAGACCACAAACGTTAACAACCTTGTCCGTTAAAAAGGGTCCGTTAACTTGACACCTGAGCTCGTTTGTCCTTCAAAGGTGGTGTTTGTTTTGGGTGTTTTTTTCAGTCGTCATCGTCTGTCTGAAACCAGAAGTCAGACGAAGAACAGCTTTTCTTTGGGCGTCACACTCATGCAGATGTTTACTCCTGGTTGGGAATCCACTGGGGAAAAGAGTTCCTGTCATCGGTCCCACCAATCAGTGTTTGTTTCCTCCTTTACCTGAAAGTGGAGGACTTGTCTGTGTTTTATGCATAAAAACATCATTCTCTGTCTTTTTAGAAAAAGCTCTTTTCTCCTTTAAACATTGTTTTACAACCAAACTGGAAGTTCTGCAGAAATCTTTAGGTTGTTGTTGAGTCTGATGTTGAAGAAATTTTTATCAAAAAATGAATTACATATATTATTCTTTCTAGTTCTCTGAGAGCTTCTCTGAATCATGCGTGGAAATTTTCTCTATGGCAAAGGTTTGATTTATTTGAAATGGTAAAGCGTAATGCCTAACAAACCGACTGTCTCTGCTTAATGAAGGAGCTGATGGCGAACCGCACAGCTCGCCTCAGGACGCCCACACGGAACCGAAGAGTCTGGGAGGAGCAGAACTGTCGCCTGTGGACAGCGCCGCCAAGGAAGCGGCTCCAGACTCGCCCTCCAAGCAGCTCCCAGATCAGATCTCCTTCTTCAGTGGAAACCCCTCGGTGGAGATCGTCCACGGGATCATGCACCTCTACAAGACCAAGTGAGAAGAGGGACCTTCTTGTTTATTTTTAGGATTTGAGTGAAGTACTAACTCATGAATCTAAAGTATTTTATTGAAAATATCTTTACAACACTCTAGACTTCCACTGTTCTGCTTTCAGAACCAGATCTATAAACGTTCTCCATGAAACATTTTGAAAACATGAACTAGAATTTTTGAATTTATTTTGTGGTTGAGTTTAAAGGATTTTTTTTAGCTTCCTTCTAGTATTCTGATTTTTTGGCAGAAATCATCCAGAAAAGAAACAGGATTCCTTGATCCACTGTTTAGTTTTTAGAAACCAGGTTTTCAGTTTAATTATATTTAAAAACGTGTTCACTTGGGATGAAGAAGTTGTTGCTGAAGTTCAGTCTTGGTCACAAGAGGTTGACCTGATCTGTCAATGCTGCAGCACCAGAAACAGCCAAGTAGGGGCGCTGCATCCCCTCCACTGGCAAATCAGTGAGGGCATCTGATGCATTTGTTTTTGCTAACCTTCAAGGATCTGCTCAGAGAGATATTGATATATATAGATAGAGATATTTGGTCAAATCATTCAGACGAGCCCGAAGAGAAAAATTTGACCAAATATCTCTATAGCTGCATATTTCACTAACATTCGCTCCACTCTAGAATCCGGCAGCGTCACTTGGTCTGGGGCTGTCTACTGCTGGAGAACACAAATTCCTTATGTGGCTGGTCAAACCAGAGGCACAGATACGGTTTTTACTTCACTTTTATCTACAATTTACCAACAGCTTTAATCTGTTTTCATTGTCCCAACACCAGAATTCAATTCAATTTTATTTATAAAGCCCCAAATCACAACCATAGCCATCTCAATGGGCTTCACACCAGTATTTATACAAAGAACATGAAGTCAGTCATAAAAGTATCAACAAAAGCTGGTTGCTAAACTAAACAGACTAAGCTAAACTGGCATCCCTGCAGTTAGACCCTCCTCCTCAGTGAGAAAAAACTCATAAAAAATCCCTATCTTGAGGAAAAAAATAAGAAACTTCAAGGATGTCAACATGAAAGAGGGATCCTCTTCCAGGACAGACGATGTGCTAGAACTGTTAAAGAAGACTTATCTTATCTAACTCTACAATTACATGTTTGAATAACAACTAATTGTTTGTCGTGTTGGAAAAGTACACGGAGTGATGGCAGCGTCTTCTCCTTCAGTATAGAGCAGTACATTGTTGAGTTCATAAGACCATCAATGAAAAATATTGGCCCAAGCAAATTCTACGCCTGCTTTTTTATGCATGGTCTTTATGAGAGGCTTCCTTCGTGGACGATACTCATGCACGCTGTTCCTCTGCAGTGTGTGCCGTACGGTATCGCAGGAAAAGGCCACTTCAGTTTGGCTTTCTGCTGCTTTAGCTAACTGCAGTGAACTAACATGGTGATTTTCTTCTCCCTTCTCATCAGAAGACACTTCTGTCGAGATGTTAACGTCCGTGGACGTCCCTGTAAGACAAAATACTCCCACAAATGTGGGCCATTGATTGCAAATAAGATTTGTTAATTTGCACACACAAAAAAGTGATTTTTCCCAACTAATTCATTCAAGCCCATACATATCAGTCAAAATACTGTAGCAAAAGTGATAAAAGAAAATTAAGAAAGATGGAAGTGCAACTGTAGTGTACATCTAATAGAAAATGTTGATTCTGAATGGGCACTTAAGGTTTCCTGAATAATGTAGTGGGGTGTACTCATTTATGCTGAGCACTGTATCTATCAAAGGTTTACTTAACAACCCCATTCCTCGAAAGGTCTCTTCAAGCTGCTGAAAGGAAGATGGAAAAAAGTGTGGGGGCCAAAACACAGCCTTGCTTAACACCGTTTGTTACATCAAAAGCCACTGAAGTTTCCTCTCCATCACAAACGTTAATCATCATTCCTGTGTGGAGTGACTCGATCGTGGTCTTGGGAACCATATTCCCTCAGTAGACCTGTCCTCTTTATCAAATGCTTTTGTAAAGTCTACAAATGCTAAATGCAGTGATCGTTCCTGTTCTATGCACTTTTCTTGTATCTGCCTGAGACTGAAGATGTCAGTGGTGTTCCTGTTTACGGAAATCCACACTGTGTTTCTGGAACTACATCTGATGTTAGTCTGTTAGGGAGGATCCTGGCAAAGACCTTGCCCGCTGTGGACAGGAGAGAGTTTCCTCTGTAGTTCCCACAATTTGTTCAATCCCCCTTCTTGTAGATGGTAACAATGCTTGCATCCTTCCATGCTTGTGGAACTGAACCCACCACCCAGGCCTTGATAACCCGTTTGTGCAGTCTGACAAGAAGATTTTCTCGGTGTTGGTAACTACCAGTTTGAATTCGGAGCACAAAGCCAGTAGGAGCTCGTCATTTGAGTTGCGTTTACCGATTCCATGTTTTCCCAAGACCAATGTCCATTTGTCAGTCATTTCCAATCCTGCCATTGAAGTCTCCCATCAGGATGAGCTTATCAGTGTGAGGGACTTGTCTGAGTGTACTTGTGAACTGGAAGACTTCTCTGTTTCCAACCGTATTTATCATTTTTGGAGCATACACACTGATGAGTGTAGCAGAGTTGTCCTTATCAGAGGAAGCCGCATCGTCATGATCCTGTCACTTATTGGTCGAGGCATCCTCGTCAGTCGAGGAAAGATGTCCTTTCTGATAGTAAAAGCTACTCCGGCCTCTCCTCTCTCTCCTTCAGGCTTACCACTCCAGAGGAAGGTGTAATCCAAATCACTGAGATTACCAGACTCTGGGAATCTTGTTTCACACAGGGCAGCAATGTCGATCCTGTACTTTGCCAGTTCTACTGCCACAAGTGCAGTTAGCCTTTCTGGTCTGTTGGCTTCATCTCGGTCGAGTAGTTTCCTGACATTCCATTGAGCAACTATTTTGGTTTGTCTTCCTAGCTGCTTTTTCACTGTTGATGGAACATGAGGTTGATCAGCACGGTTCTTGAAGCCGGGCCATCCGGTATGGTGCTTGTTGGGGTTGTACATTTCATGAAAACTGCTAGCAAAGGTGTTGAAGTACTGTAAGCTTTTGCAAGTTGATAGCAGCATCCTCTCTGAGTATTATTAGTAATCATACGCCGATCAGGACAGGCGCAAGCTATTAGTCTCTGCAGCAGATGGTCAGAAGGTTTCAGGAAATCCGTTCACCAACCGCCCTTGATACCTTCACATCTGCATGATTTAGGTTACAGGGTTTACTCCCTTAGCCTTTGATTCAAACGATAATCTATACCACAAGGCAGTAGATATGTGCAGCTGTGCAGGGCAGGAGTGTTCATATACCCGCATACCCATAACCCTTTAACACTACAAATGTCTCTAGTGACATCTAATTAACATACCGTTTGACATACCATAAATCTTTGATCATTTACATGATCAGTGTGAATCAGCTGATTCTGACTCATGGAAAAGCAGCTTTTCGTATCGACATTGTTTCATTCTGTTGGGTATCAGTGAATAATTGATTTTCTCCACTTCAGAATCCGCTGGACTTGAGTTATTTGCGTTAACGGCGTAAGACTTAAAGCAGGGGAAAGAACGTGAACTCTGAATCTGTGGTATGAAAGAGTTCATGGTCTTCAGCTTGTTGGGTAAAATGTACAAATAAATAACCGTCTTTCTGTCGCCTGCTTGTTTCCGTCACGCTGCAGCAAAATGACGTCTCTGACCGAAGACGTTCGCCGCAGCGCCATGGTTTGCATCCTGACCGTCCCGGCGACAATGACCAGCCACGACCTCATGAAGCTCATGGCGCCGTTCAACGAGGTGATGGAGCACATGAAGATCATCCGCGACTCCACACCCAACCAGTACATGGTTCTGATCAAGTTCTGCTCCCAGGTGAGCGTTGGGACGGCTGCGAGGGTGTTTGGAGATTATGCCGTTGGCATAATTGTTGGCGTTATGTGTTTTTAGGCAGACGCTGACAGCTTCTACGCCACATGTAACGGGCGGCAGTTCAACTCCATCGAGGAGGCGGTTTGCCAGGTGGTTTATGTGGAGCGAGCAGAGGTCATCAAGTCTCAGGAGGTGAACAAACCTGCTTCTACACCCTCAGAGGGCAGATTCCTGAGATGACCCCAGTCACCTCTGGAAAACTCCCCTCTGACCTCTGAGCTGTTATGGGTTCAGCACCCCCAGCGACGCTGCCTGGATCTGACCTGTGTCCGTAAAAATTCTGGTTCAGGGAGTTTCTCAGAGTCATTTGAGGAGAACTCTTTAAATTCTTTGCATTTATCCCAGAGGTCAAGCAGACATGAGATGCTTGAGATGCTTGACAATAATTATTGAACTTAAGGTTGTTTCACGTTGGTGTTCTTACATTTGTGAACACTAAATGAAGAACCTGGAGAAAGACTTCCAGAACATTCTGAAGGGAAACACAAAAAATAAACACCTAACCTGAGAGAAAACAAAAACATAGAATTGATCTGTACTTTTATTTTGAAGGGCTGATGTGGTGGGTGTTATTGTGTTTGTGATTAACGCAGAGGCAGCAGCTTTTATTCACTTTTGTTGATCACTTCTACTTTTTTTTTTTAAGTCACAAATCTGATATTTTTAAAGAGCTTCAGTCCCACCAACAGCCCAATTCCTTCCTCTGAAGACCAGGTCGGGTTTTTCTTTTTACCCTGAAGTCTTTTTTCCCAATTAATTTACGTTTCTCTGAAGAATAACGACAAAAGGAGGAAAGGAAAGGTGTAGAAGACTGTGGTGAGAGCAGCCATGATGTTGGTTTACAAACAGGAGGCAGAGATGAAGATGTTGAGGTTTCTGTGACGCTGAGAGACCATGTCAGGTTTTTTTGGGGTTTCTAAAAACATGTTCAATAATTTCAGGTTGCAGAAGCTGCTATTTTGCTTCTCCTCCAACCTTCTTGCTGTAGAAGCTTCATCAGTCGCTGCTCATCCAGAAAACTGAGCTGTAATCATAAAGTTATTGTTTTACTTTCAGTGTCGTGATTACAAAGAGTTGTGGGATTAAACTATCCTCTCAGATGGTCTGGTGTTTAAAGGAGATCATGGAGGTACCACAGACCTCCTTTTCTCTTTGGTCTAATTCAAATCTCCTTTTCTGAAGGAGACAAAGATTTCTGCCAACAGAAAATTCACACAGACCCTTGCAGTTCCTGATCTGTCCTCTGGGGGTCCACTAATCATTCCGTGTGTTTTTGTGGGAAATCTCAGCGACTAAGAATTCCCCTCGTCTGTTTGGTTCCAATGAAGGAAATGCTTTCATGATCACCTGCAGAGAAACAGCTTCTGCTCTGGACTCAAACCTCCGACCTCACGCTTTGCTTTATGCTTCCCTTCTCAGGGAGCCAGTCTGCCGGTGATGGAGCTCACCGAGCTGCCCAAGTGCACCGTGTGCCTGGAGAGGATGGACGAGTCTGTGAACGGCGTCCTCACCACTCTGTGCAACCACAGCTTCCACAGCCAGTGCCTGCAGCGGTGGGAAGACGCCTCGTAAGTCAGAACTTCTGAAAGACCGATGGAAAAATCATAAACTAGCAGGAATCAGTAAAAAAAAAAAAAGGTGCTCTGCTCCACGTTTGGTAATCCTCTGAGCAACGCTGATTCATTAGATTAACCTTTCTATAAAAGTCTGAGTGTTCCTGTAATCCTGCTTGGTTTTCTCGTGTTGGTTTGTAGTATTTCCACTCAGAGCTCAGTCTTCTGGATGCTTCTCCAGCTTTCATGTCAGCTGCTGTTTGTCAAAGTTCTGCTGAAAGCGGCCTGTGTTTCAGGTGTCCCGTGTGCCGCTACTGTCAGACTCCAGAGCCAGTGGAGGAGAACAAGTGCTTCGAGTGTGGAGTTCAGGAGGTGAACGTCTGCACATCTGGAGCTTCCTCACTGGCTCTTTGTTTGGTTTTTAAGGTTTCTACGTCTCTCACAGAACCTGTGGATCTGTCTGATCTGTGGTCACATCGGTTGCGGTCGCTACGTGAGCCGGCACGCTTACAAGCACTTTGAAGAAACGCAGCACACGTACGCCATGCAGCTCACCAACCACCGCGTGTGGGACTACGCTGGAGGTACGCACAATCCCCTGTTCACAAAGGCTCCCAAAGCCGCTCAGAAGCATCAAACCACAAAGGGATTTGATGATCCACACCGTTCCAGTAAAATCCCAGTTTTTCGCAGAAAAGCTCAGTTTCTAAAGGAATTTATTTCTACTCTGTTTTTACTATCTTTTGGTTTTCCTTGGCAGCTGAGGTTTTTGTTAACCATGCCCACATACCTAAAGTGGTCATACTGTATGTCATATCGTTTCATTCAGCTTAAAGTCAGGAATTCATATATTACATTTTAAGTGAATAATGTTAATGTTTGAAGCAACTTTTTGCCTTTGATTTTATCTGACGGGCCTTCCAGGTTTGTTTGGTGACGCTCAAGTTGTTTCGAGACTATAAATGTAGAGTTTATGCAGTTGTTTTCTTCATTTTAAGACGTTTTGCTTATTTAATTAAAAAAAGAGCCATTACTGAAATACATTTTTATAAAAATGTTTTAATCTGCCTCTGAGTTATCTACCTCTAAGGTAGGTAAGTAAGACAAGAGCATGTTCAGAGTTAGTTTTTGCTGTTTGGTTTGAGAGTCGAGGATCACCTCCTGTCTGAAAAATGTCAACAAATGACTTCAAAACAAAATGAGTGGGATGAATAAATGACGCATTTCTAAGTCAGTTGGATTTCAAAGCATAGTTTGAGATGAGCACATTTTTGGTCGATTCCGAATTATTCCCCAACCTCTCGATCGCCCTCCTAGCGGAGGGATTGTCCATACAGCTCCTCCTTAAAAAAACTTGATGGGACACCAGGAAGGCTTCAAATGCCTGATAATCAGAGGGGAGGGAAGAATTCAGATTCGGCCTTTGACTCTCAGTGAAGGAGACGTGTTGTAAAATTCTTTAAATTGTTGTCATAGTTCGGCCTCAAAAAGTGACGTAACTTTTCAGAGTTTCTCAGAATGGGGTTCGGTGGAGCCGGATCTGGAGACCTGCCCCCCCCTTCTTCTCTGCAGATTTTCGTCAACATTTCTGACTACCTGTTTGTTTGTGGTGCAGAAACTCTCTGCCGTTCAGAACAAACAAAACTCCTGCAGTTTTGTTGGCCGTCCCCACTGTGCTTCTAATACGTCCATGTGACGGTTTTCTTGGAATCTCGTTTGTTGTTTTCGCCATAAATCAACTCATTTCAACGTTTGACAAACAGCAACTTAGAGAAACGCTAAAAACTCTGCGTTTTGGAGGAACCAGAATGAATTTAACAGGACGTTCTGCTGAAATTGTGAACAGATAACTACGTTCATCGGCTTGTGGCCAGTAAGACCGATGGGAAGATGGTGCAGTTTGAATGTGAAGGAGACACCTGTCAGGACGAGAAAATCGATGCGCTCCAGCTAGAGGTTTGCACTTTCTGCTGCATTTGGTTTGTTCCCGCTGAGTCGCCTGAAAGGTTGTAATGATCCGCTGCCGCCTGCAGTACTCCTACCTGCTGACCAGCCAGCTGGAGTCCCAGAGGATCTACTGGGAGAACAAGATCGTTCACCTGGAGAAGGAGACTGCAGAGGAGGTACGGAGGTCCACGCATTGAAACGTGAGCCGTGCGGCCGAGCTCATTCTTTTCTGTCTGAACGCAGATCAACAACATGAAGGCGAAGTTCAAGGAGACGCTGGAGCGCTGCGATAACCTGGAGCAGAGATTAGGAGAAATATTCAAGGAGAGGCAGAGTTTGGAGAAGAAGTAGGTTTCACCTGTTCAGCTTTTTAGATTCTTTAGGTCAGACTTTGAAGGTAAACAAACAGGAAATGAACGGCTGCAAAACGGGACAAATTCCCAGAATTCCTAAAACAGAGATTAAGTCAGGAATAGCAGACTTCTGAAACTCAGCCTAATCCTAGTGTTAGAATAAACTTTCAGACCTGATTTCTTGGTGGAGGTGTTACTCTGAACTTTTTTTATGCAAACCTGCTGAAGCGTTCATGGAAACCTCACCGCTATGGCATTTGAACCTCCAGGTCAACTCAGCTGAACGGTCGAGTGCTGAAGCTCAGCCAGGAGCTGAAGGAGGAGCAGGAGATGAACCGCTGCCTGAGGGCCAACCAGGCGCAGCTGCAGGCCCAGCTGGCCGAGGAGGAGCGCAAAGCCAAGGAGAGCGGTGAGTGATGTCACTTCCTCCGCCAGACGTGACATACACGTGAGATCTGAAAAAGCGTGTCAGGACCCATAGAAATGAACACATATGGAAGCAATGATGTTCAAATGTCTAAATATACAATTCAAAGATACTTTATGAATCCTGAAACTGAAATTACAAAAGTTTTTTTGGATTTAACTTGATTTTAAAAAGAGTTTTGTGTTTAAAAAACGACTCAAAAGCAAACTCAACGCTGCAGTAAACTGTGGCTGTTTTAGATTTAGGTTGATATAATTGAAGAAATTAGATCATTTTCTTTCTGTGTTTAATGTAGTGATTTATGACACACACACACACACACACACACACACGCTCTCTCTCTATCCTCCCATCAGTTTTTCCCTTAAAGGGAAGGGTCGGGTTGTTTTTTCTCATTTACAGCCAATGTGGGATCGATTTAAGTTGTGTTACAGTTTACATTATCCTCAGGACTTGGATTCGTCATTATTGGTCCTGGAGGTGTCGTGGATGTGAAAAACCAGTTCAGAAGAAAACCATCATGAAGCCATTGTTCTAAAGCTGGAAGGAAGAGCACACTCTGATCCACTAGAAATCTCAGAGGATTTCAGTTACAGAGTCAACAGCTCGTCTGCCAAAGCAGACACATTTCATCTCATGAGGGAGTAAACATTGTTTTTTTAAGCTGATCAGGGCCTCAGATGTTGCTCACACAGTTTGGTTTTCACTTTCCTCTTCATCTGTTAACTTTCTGTTTGGAACATCAAATGAGAATCAAGAAGTGTAGACGGTGCTGAAGGGAAAGTGTTCGTAATCACTTTTGAATGGACACCCTGCAGCCAATCAGAATAAAATATTCATCCAGACTATGGTATGAAGACAGTGTTTAATCAAACAAGCTCCTCTGCTTCCGTCTATCTGCTTTATAGCTAAAGAGACGGGTCATAAAGTCCACATCTGAACTGTTCCACTCTGGAGAAATGTCCTCTGGATCTCTGTAGGGCGTTAACACACCTAGAGACAAATAGTGGTTTATATTTTAACCTCATGTGACTTTGAAGTTTGTAGCGTCTGTTCTGACGCCTTCAGGCTGTGACTGTGTTGCTTTAGAAAGTCTTCCTTTGGAGTCTGACCTACAGAAGGGATTTCTGCAGAAACCTTTTGACTGAACCGCCTCGCATTCTCACCTCTTCAGACGCGCGTTTCACGCCGCCCAAAAGGTTCTCCAGAATCCTTTTTCATGCCTCTATCCTGGCAGTTATCATCAGGTGTGGGTGTGAAAAGCTAAACTGAACGTGAAAAAAATTCAGTTTACTTGTTGATTCATAACTAGACTGATTTGAGCCGTTTTTTTCCCCTAATAAGTGAAATCATTTCAAACTGCATTTCCTTTGAGTTTATCTGTTAACTTCAGATCAAAAACGCTTTAAGGCAATTTGCAATAAAAAATATGAATTGATTCTTCTACATTATCAACTGAAAGATTCAATTATCCAGCGCCCTTTATTCATCTTTAAATGTAATTTTTGGCCTTAGAAGTCCCACTGTGATCAGCTTTGATCTATTTTCAAAGCGTTCCCAGTGATCTTTCAATTATGATTACGGTGATGCCGTTTTAAAGCAAAATCCAAACCTGTGTCGTTTTCTAGAACATAGACATCACAAACACGATCTTTTTCCAACAACTCCTGATTCACAACAATTTGAATAAAGAAAAACTCAGAAATGCAATTTTAAGCTTAATTTTATTTTTATGTGTCCTCCATCATCAGAAGAACAAGTTAAAAACACAATTTTCATTGTTGTGGGTCTTTAAGATAAAATGCATCCATGAATGAATAATAATAGTTTTTCTAGCTTTCAGAATGTCTCTCTTTTCACTCTCCGTTAATGCTTTTTGTGGTAAAAATATTTGTATTCTGGCACCTGATGAACTTGGGTTAGCTGACTGGATCTGTTTCCTCTCATTTTGTGCTGAAAATCATTTCCTCCTGAACCGCAGCAGCTTTGGATATGGCTCTTTGGCACAGGAAGGAACCATGTCAGGCGTTCATGCTGAGGCACACCCACGACACACTTTTCACAGTTTTTATCTGCACCTTCCAGAAAGTCTGTTAGATCAGTCGAGCATGAAAAACTGAAAAATGTTCAACAGGGTTCCTCTCACACCAGTTTTTGGCGCCATAAAAGTCAGTAATTGTCCCAAATTCATTACTGAACAGAATCGGTAAATGAATCCAAATGTTTACTGGCACAGTGTGGTGGAGTTTAGGTGTCCGTTTAATCATCCTGGAAATTAGTTTTATAGAGTTGGTTGAAATCGTCATTCAAAGGGGGAGAGATGTGTGTTGGAGCTTCAGACGTGACGTGAATCCCGTCTCTGATGACCTTCTACGAAACGCCACATTCAGACCGACCAAAAAAAAGTAGAAAGTAATGACACCCCAGTCCATGCTAAAGTTCCTGTTTTTATTTATTTTAAAATAGTTTTCTTGCTGTCAGAGAGAGTGTATCTGTAAAAACGTGAATTTACGGAGTAAATTCTCTTTTCGGGTTGTTAGTTTACATTCACAGAAACATTCAGACAGTCTCATGCATTTCCTTTAACCCTGCCTGTTATCAGTAAGTGTGTTTTTGTTTTGTGTAGAAATGTGTTGAATGTGCGGCTCTGTTTTCAGGAGAATGTAAAGACACGGTCATCGCAGAGCTGCAGGAGCAGCTCAGAGACGTCATGTTTTATCTGGAGACGCAGCAGAAGATCGAGCAGCTGTCCTCGGAGGCTCGCAGTGAGATCCAGGACGGACAGATCAACATCCCAGCCAGCCCCGCAGACGGCGGCGTGGGCTCGGCATCCGAAGGCCCCTCCTCCGGCCGGGGTCGCAGAGGCCGGGGCCGGAAGAGGAAGTAGAGCGGAGCGCCGTTCTGCATGAACGTGCAGGAAACTGAGGCCGTCTGTTTGCATGGACATGCATTTGCACAACACGTTGGCGTTATTGTGAAAAATAAAAGATGCGACAGAGCTTCCTAACTGACATGACGGCGTCTGCAGGAGGAAGCGTCCTCAAGCAGTGGTTTGTTCTTCAAGACAGCAAGGAATGTAAATAAGTTATTTATTAACACTGTCCTGTTGGACGTTTATCCAAGTCTGGTTAAAAGTGAAACATTTTCTCCTCACAAGCGAGCTGCAGGATGAAAGTGAATGTGAAAAACTGTTCAGTATTTTATTAAAACTCTTCAGACCAACTCTTCTGTCAAGTTTCAAATCAACGCTGGAACGTTTTCAGTAAAGAGCAACAAGATGGAGGAGGAAAGATCTGATTTCCTGGTGTTTGTTTTGTCTCCGCAGTGCACTTTATCAGAGAAAGGGAAAGTCCAGGGACTGGAGCCAGGAAAGCTTTCAGGAAGTTTCAGTGCTGCAGAGTCTGTAGGTGAAGGTCAGCAGGAGGAGGACGGAGCAGCTCAGTTTGTGAGGTGAAGCTGGTAAATCCTCAACCAAAATGCTGAGACTGAAACTGTTCCAGAAACTCAGGGAAGTGAACCTTTTAAGGACATATAGAGAGGTTCTGTCGTGTTCTTGTGTCTCTCCTGGTGGATTCTAGGGTTTAAGGGAAAACAAAAATACATTTTTAGCTGTTTCCATAAAAAGTGTTATTTGCAAACAACTGCTTCCTTCAAAGGTTCTTAAAGTTCCCAAGATTTAAATCTGAGGCTGTTTTCAGACCAGACATGTTTGGGTCGCTTAAAGTGAACCAGAGCTCATTTCCCCCGATAATCCAGAACAGATGTTCAGTCTGAATACACCCTGGCGAACCCGGTCTGGTACCAGGAATTGCTCTCGGGTCTGTTCGTGTCCAATTGGACTGAACTTTGGTTCGCTCAGAGTTTCCTCAGTCTGAAAATGCTCCGTGCTCAGAACGGAACAACTGGACCAAAACGGCCACCGTAGCCGGGCATTATGGGATGTAAACTCCATAATAAAGTCGCTATACTAAAAGTGAGGCAGTATACTTGAAGTTTACTTTTTATATACTATCTAAATATTTGAAATTGAACATGTTTCAATTTAGTCCGAAGAAGCATTTAGTTAGTGTACTTCCTACACTACAAGTACATGGTCTATGCTTATACTCAAGTATACTTCATGAAATAAACTTCAAGTGTATTACTTCTTGCTAAGGCACAAAAAGAAAGTTGCCCTGTAATTTTTTAATACTCCCTTTTCATTTTTAGTTCATTTTTTAGCTTTTACTTTGTAAAACATCATTGTGTGAGTTTCCTGCAGTTTGTGAAAGTTGGAAACAAGAACAGATCATTAAAAGGTTTGGAAGTCTGTGTTAAGAACCAGAGGAGCTTCTGCAGAACATTATAGGTGGCCGCGGCGCTGTGAAAGAGTGGTCTGCCTCTGAGTGCAAGCTCGGCTCCTGCTCTGCCTGCCCGTGTGAGCGTGTCCTTGGGTAAGGCGTTGAGCCCTCGCGCTGCCACCAGCAGCATGTTTTTTTTTTTTTTTCTCCCCACTTGTCCTGTCCAACAGCTGAGCAAACAGACATGAGCTGAAAGCCTCTTGTATTAGACAGATTTTACTCTTACAATCGGGGGTTATAAATCATTGGGAACACAAATTGTATGTTGGTATAAGCCCCTTTTGTAATTTAAACCAAACTTTATTAATATTAATTTTGTTTGTGTTCTTTTTGTTGGACCGGACGGAAAAAGAAAGGAGGGGGGGTGGGGTGGATTATAGATTTTTGAGGATGACTAATAGAAAGGGAAAGTAGAGTTGTTAATCTACAGGCAACAAACTGCTGGAGCCTATACCCATTAAAATAGTGAATGTTGGTCTAAAATGGGCGGGGCCTGTCCACACACTCAGCTGCCACAAACATACCTGCCGGCTCCGTGAGTGTTCACAAACTTGTCCACATCCAGTTCACACACACACTTGTGCATACCAACCAACACATGTAAAGCATTACATTCTGTCACGCACACTATTTGAAGGTGCAAAGGTGAGCCGACGCCTGTGCTCAGGTGAATGTTATGTTAAGCTGAGGTGGATGATGGAATGCACAAAAAAGGAGGGAGAACCCCCAGCCATCCCCACACCAAGACACCCGCCGAGGCGGCAGCGCCGACCAGGGCCCGCCCCCGCACCCATACTGTGGGGTCAATGGAGGAGATCCACCCGCCAGGCAGCCCAGCCAAGCACCCAGACCAGGGCCCGCAGGACAGCCACACGGGCCCCCAACACCCGAGCGCAGTGAGGTACGGAAGCGCAGAGCGCAAGGCCCAGCCCAGTCAGGAGAACAGACCTCCCACCGCGCCAGGCGGCCCAGCGCGGGGCCCCACCCCGAGAGCCCCACCACCCTAGACAAGCCGCCCACCACCACCCAGGAGTTCTGAGCATCCCCCCACCCCAGCCCCGGGTACGAGCCAGGGCCCCCCAAGGGAGACCCGCTCCAAAGCTCCAGGCAGTTGCGGAGATCCAGAAGAGAGCACGATGGGGGTCAGCTACCCCCACCTAGAGGAGGGATGACCAAGAGAAGTGGGGGTCCCCGAAGGAGTACATAGCATGACCAGGCTCTCCTAATGTTGTGACCCAGAAGGGGCCCGGCACCCGAGGGTAAGGACCAGAACCCGCGCCACAAGGACGCAGACACCCTCCAGGCTCAGGTGGAAAATGCTTCCCCCGCTCATGGACTTGCCAGAGGACAAAGGGATCCCTCTCCCTGCGTGGGGAGGGGGCCGCCGGGCCCAGGAGGCGGACACCCAAGAGACAAGGCCGGTGCTGCTGAAGGTCCTGTTCCCCCCACCGGGGATGGGGTAGGGGACAGAAGATCAGTAGTCCCACCTTCCTTGTGTAATGTATTTGTGTGTGTGTATGTTGAGGTGTGTTTCTTGTGGTTGAAGGGTGTGTGTAATAAAGGGTGCAGTTAAAATTGGTGAGCAGGGCACTGAGGACATCTCCTGATTGCTTACAGCAGCACCTGGCATGGCCGCTCGGCCCGCTCAGTGTGTTTGTGAAGATGAAAAACAAAGAGACGTTGACCATTTATGAACCGGGGATCAGAAGAAAAGTGAGGCGGGTCTGAAGACAGAGCAGTTGTTTTTTCACAAACCGCATTGGTCATGACTAAAGAAATTCGGAAGTGTGTTTTTTTGTTTCAGTTTGGTTCTGCTAAACTGGTTTGTGGCAGTTAAACAGGATGTTTGTCACACTGATAAACATCGATTTGTTCTGACATTTAGGTCACAAAGTTGAACTCTGAATGAAGGCCTGTTTCCTCCAGGCCAACGGAGGATGAAGGGATGGAGATGCATGCATGTGAAGTTGTGAGCATGCTGCTGAAGCGGCGCATCAAAAAACAGGTTTTGAATAAAGGACAGGAAGAGGAAGGGGGCGTCTCTCATGACAAACCCTGTGTTTCTGGTCATCAGAATAACTGTTTACTCTGCTGCTCCACAGCAGTAAACTGTGTACAGAAGCTGTTTGAAGAACCTCTGTCAGATCATTCTTCCAAATATACACCAACTCCTTCTAGACCCACGCTGATGAAAAGGCTCTTCTTAATGTGTTCTTGTGGCATTTATCTGATAATGGAGGACATGCAGTATATAAAAAACAATTACGCTCAAAGTTGTATTTCTGGGGTTGTTCCACGCCAACAGTCCTGCCCACAACTCAGAGGTGAATTTCTGATGAACTCCTGCTGCTCTGCAGAAACTATGTCCTAGAAAACCACCCAGGTTTTTTTTTTAAATTTTGGATAGAAACTGTATCATCACATTAAAAGACCACTGGGAATGACTTTAAAGTAGATCAACAGATCAGAGTGGGTTTTTAAGGCGTCTAGGAAGTTCTGGTTCTAAGAGTGGTGTGAGATGAAAACAGACAAACTAAAACCGATTTCACGACATCAACTACAAACTTCGCCGGAGCAGAGACGGCTCCTCTAGTTTCAGTCAAAGACCTGCTTTCAGGTTTGTCTTTAATCGTGCCGGATCAGTTTGAAGACGCTGACGATGCTCTTTTGGCCATGAAATGTTTATGCTGTGGTCGTGTCGTTGCCAAGGAAATCCAAAAGTTTACTTTTGGAGATGTTTCTAAAAATTACACAAACATGTCTGACACCCCCAGGTGACCATAAAATGATTGCTGTGGAGATAAAACCAACAGAAAACCATCATTTTGAGAAAATAAATCGGTCAATCCACTTCATCCAAATAATAGTAGATTTGATCTTTAGTTTTCTGTGTTTCTGTAAATACTATTCTATAGAAATCAAAATCCCAGTCAGAAGGAGCTTTTTGATGTGAACTTCTGACAATAGTTTCGGGATGTTTTTTTTTCACTTTGATCTTTTTGATCTTAAATGATTAAGCACCCTGGATCACATTAAAAAACCTTTACCTACAAATATTTAAGGCATGAACAGAGACTGGTGTGAAGTCACACAAAAACACATTTAATGTCTTTATTTGTCACGAAAGAGAAATGAAACTTCACATATTCTCTCAGAAGAGGTCGCTTAGAAGCAGGCGACTGAACGGGGAGTGGTGTCATTTGTCAGATCACTGAAACCTGAGAGAAGAAATGATGAAAGAGGAAGAAAGGAGGAGTCAGAGAAGGGTAGAGATCAGGGTTTGGAGGCAGACAGACAGACAGGCAGACAGACAGGCTGCCTCTGCTGAGCTCTTCTGGGAAAGCTATGGACTCGAACAACACCAGGCTTCTTCAGGAGATCTGATCCACATTTAAAGGTAAGAAACGTCTTGTTACCTCTGAGCAGATGTTTGAATTTGATCTACGCAGAAAACCTGTGACGAAATGACAGACTTCAGAAACTGACCTTGCAGTTTCAGCTGGTTTTGCAGCTCTAAAGACAGAGAAACTCCAGAAACGGAAGGTGCGGAATCTCATTCACGTGTTGAGGAGGCTTTGAATGCCTGGTTTGTAACCACGTCTCTGCATGTGTAAACAGAAGGCCAGACAGACGGAGATCTGCTGCTTTTTCTTCTTTTCACACATTTTCATTCTTTCCAGCTGAAGTCAAACTGTTGGAGTTTCATAACTTTTCCAGAAGTGTCGCTCCGCCGGTGCCAAAGCTCATTTCCATTTCAATCCACTCTCGTTCCGCCCCTTGGGATGGAACTTTTCTCTCTGAGCCAAAAAAAAGTTCATATTCAGCAGAATTTAGGGTCTGTTTGCTCGCTCCAAAAGCATCTGCTTTTAGTTTCAGCATTAGAACACATGCAAAGACTGCAACAAGTGGTTTCTGTGTTCTTTGTGACCCTAGGACCATAAAGGCTCCTGAATTTGCACTTCCCACTCTTCCAGAGTCATTTTCTGAGCCTCATTTGAATATTGTGGGAAAACCAGCATAGAAAGTAGTTGTTATCTCTCCCAGATGACAGCTGCTCATGAATCAGGAGAGTAATCTGCAGCTTCTGTGGCTTTTCTGCAGACTGACCCTGCTCGGCTGCAGCGTTTTGTCGACGGCCTAAATCTTCTAAAGATCTCGGCACCATCGGTGCTGGTCGTGCTTTCTCGTGTTGAGTAACATGTTGTTGAGTCAGGGGTCAAAGAGAGTTTGCAGTTCGGTCTAAACTAGCAAGAAACCAACAAAATGCAGCTGATTCTAATCACAAGTCACTTTTGTTGACAAGTATCCAAACAGCACAACCGTTTTTAATATTTCTCTGCAATTCCTTACAACACCACATGGTGGCGTTACTTTGTGCTTGTTTTTTTTCATCTTTTCTGAGTATCCCCTCTTCTTTTCTGGTGAATTCCAGGCAGGTCATAGAAATATTTCTGTAACGTTCAGAGGAAATGTTTCTCTTTGTGGTTTTTGTTCTTTAGTTCCCATGCTTCAAAGCCGTCCAATGACTGTAAAGGAAGTGTGGTCACATGACACGCAGGTGTGTGTTGTGGTTCTTTTTTAAGATCCGTCATCATCACTGTCTAAAACCACAGACGGCGTCATCAAACCTTGACTTTTAGGAAGGCTTTTGTGGAGCCGAATGTTTGTCAATCAATAGACCACGCTCCAATTTGAGTGTAAATATTAGATAGAAAAGGGGCGGTCCATGAGAACTCATCCCTGGTACAGGTGTGGTAGATTTTGGAACTATGTCCATTTCTGTCGTAAATAGAAGTGATACGGGTCTGACAAACTCCTAGTGGCACGTTGGTGAATTACACCCATCTGCAGTTTGTTTTTGACATGAGCTTTAATTCTGAAGTCAGAGTTCTTCCTGAGCCATTTGTAATTCAAATAACCTTTTTTAGCCAGAGTTTTGTGGTCTCAAAAGAAGCTTGTTGGACAAAAATGGGATTTTACACTTTTTTCTGTTAAAGTTTGGTAAAATGATCTAAAATTTGATTTGAAAAGTCCTCAAACCGATTCACTTTCTCACAGTCAAATGGAGACAAGCAGCAGATGAAGATTTTCATGACGAAAAAACAAAAACATCCTAAAAATTGACTGTAAGAACATTTAAACCTCTGTCTGAGCCTTAAATTAAAGCTTGAACCTTTATTTAACTGTTTTTCCTCCTTAACATTTTGTTGCACTCAGTTTTCTCTTTTGCTCCCGTAAAGGTTCAAATGTGAACATCCTGGTGTGTCCGGCTCATCAGTAGACGTCCCTGAATGAGTTTTAGTTTTTGAAGCTGTTCTCCTCTAGAAAGTCCTCACAGAAACCCTGAAGTGTCTTCTTTTTCTCCATTGATGTTGAGTTTAGCTTCAAACCACTGAACGTTTTTGCCCAACAGGATTGTAGGCAAAAGCAGATGGAGGTTTCCTCACCCAACGAAGCGCTTTTGTTCTGGGATGTCGTCATCCTGACTTCCTTTAGCTCATTAATGAGTAAACTTTCTCATCACTGCAGATTTAAAAGCTGCCTCTTCATGTTTGGAAACCGTTGATGTGAAGCTCTTTGGTTGTTTGGGGTGACAGGTGTTTGTTACAGTCTGTTCATCTTTTTAATACTATCAGCAGCTCTAGTGCTGTCAATCAATTACAAAAAATAATCAGATTAATCCCACTTTTGGATTGTGATTAATCTGATTAATCTATTAATCTTTTCTCCTCTTCCTCCTCCTCTAATGTGACCTGAATGCCTCCTCTTCCTCCTCTGATGTGACCTGAAGGCCTCCTCTTCCTCCTCTGATGTGACCTGAATGCCTCCTCTTCCTCCTCCTCTTCCTCCTCTGATGTGACCTGAATGCCCCCTCTTCCTCCTCCTCTTCCTCCTCTGACGTGACCTGAATGCCCCCTCTTCCTCCTCCTCTTCCTCCTCTGACGTGACCTGAAGGCCTCCTCTTCCTCCTCCTCTTCCTCCTCTGACGTGACCTGAAGGCCTCCTCTTCCTCCTCATCTGATGTGACCTGAATGCCTCCTCTTCCTCCTCCTCTTCATCCTCCTCTGATGTGACCTGAAGCCCTCCTCTTCCTCCTCCTCTTCCTCCTCCTCTGATGTGACCTGAAGGCCTCCTCTTCCTCCTCTGATGTGACCTGAAGGCTTTCTCTTCCTACTCTGCAGATGAGCGAGCGCAGCGGCAGCACCTGCAGCTCTCAGACGGATGGAGACTTGGATGGAGAGCTGGATGAGGAGGTGGAGGGTGAAGAGGGGCAGGGCCAGGAGTGCCCCCCGGCGCCGAGCTTTTCAGCGTCTCTGCGCGCCGTCATTCGCATCAAGCAGAAGTACCAGGCCCTGAAGAAGCGCCGCCAGGAGCTGGGCCTGGTCCCGGCGGCGGGGCAGCTGTTTGGGGCGCCGGAGCGCAGCAGCCCGAAAATCTTCGTCTTTGATGGTGTCACCCCAAGCGCCCACTCCTCTGCCTTCCCTTCGCCCTCCTACCCTAAGAAGAAGAAGAAGAAGAGGAGGAGGGTTCTATTCCCTAACGAAGGGGCGCGCAGAACCGTGCCGAAGGGGGAGCGCAGCCGCGCCACCTACTGCCTGTACCTGCTCTTCGGAATCGTCTTCCTGCAGGTGAGTCAACAGGGAGAACTCTTCCACCCAGTGGCGGTTTTTGATATAGGCGACATGGGCAGTCGCCCATGGTGGCATTTTCCAGGGGGACAATGGGAAAAAAAAAAATCTGTTTCTTAATATGAACATCGCAGCGCGGCTGTTTCTGTTTTATGAAAGTGAATTAAAATGTCAAACAGCGCCCTCTGCTGCACAACACTCAAACTGGCGCCCTTGCCTCATTGCGGTACACTGTGGAATATACCAAGTCAAAAAATGCAAGAGGGGGGCGCAATTCACCGGTGGCTGGGCGGGTCACACACAGGTAATTGGGAACATTTTTCAGTCAAACACCCATCTCAAGCTCAAATTACTTACAAATCTAACTACTTTAATTCATCACACCAAATTACAGATTACAGTCACCATGAATGCAATTTTAAAACTCGATTCCAGTCTCTAAAATAAACTATAACAAGTATTGGTTTAGGCCGAGCTGTTGCGATGCTAAGCGGTAGTTGGTGTCAGAGGATGCTAACCTGCGATAAAAAGAAAAAGACAAAAAAGAGGAAATCATAGCAAGAGAAATGTGAAAAGGACAAAGGTATGATACTGAACATTATTAATGTTTTTATTGAAGTCTAAGACATCATTATTTAACATACACAATGAAATTACCCGAGTTAGGCTCAGGCTGTTGTTAGCTTGTACTTTTAATGTTTAGTTAATTCAAAATCATTACCTGCAGCTAATTTAATAGAATTTGATTTTCACTAACATCCAACCGATTTTAAAGAATTCCTTCACTCATGATTTTATTAAAATAGCATAACACGACATGATGACCTGCTGTCACGTTAGTTAGATATTTGTAATGACATATATCCAGTATTTGTTATTCTCAGTATTATTAGAATGACTTTGTGGAGGTTCCTCAGCTTGTTGTCAGAAATTGATTTTAGAAATACACAGCTTCAATCCTCTCTACTTTGGTCTACTCATTGTGTAAAATGTTCATTTTTCTATTCATATTAGATGCATTTCTAAAATATTTGTGGAACATTTTTAGTTTCTAAGAGAAGCAGACCAAGTGTATGGAGTATTTTCTAGGTTGATTAGTGATTTTTGTATTTTAAACCTGAATTAAACATCTGTGTGATGTTATCCTTAAGTCATTTAATGACGTCCTAAAATAAGCTATAAGAGTTTTCAAGCTTTAAGTTGCACTAGTTGTATATAGTTTTCTTGAATCTTATAATGGAAGTCATTTGAAACTTCAAGCAAACATCTGTGTGATGTTATCCTCAGAAGACTTACTCTTACTTCTAGTAACTTTTAGAACAGTCCTATAAGCTGTAAGAAAGTACTAATTTCTAGTTGTACTTTATGTAATAAAGATTTGTGAAATATTTGAACTACGTTTGGGTCGTGATGGGGGGGGTGTTACAGGTGTGGCTGGCCCAGGGCGTCATTTGTGCCAGCAGGACTCACCCTCTCCAGGTTTCAGTGAGCAACCACAAAGTGAAGAAGAAGATTCAGAGGAATAGAAATCCACAGCGAATCTGGTCTCACGGATCTCCGCTCCACCCTGGAGATGAGACCTTTAGGGAGTTCAGGCAGAGGAATGTTCCTCCACTCGCACCCCGCCACAGCAGACGACTTCAGGGCGGAGTCAGACGGTTGATGATTCACAGACACAAAGAAGATTCAAAAACCTTTCTAGTTCATGCAGAACATCTGCTCTGAAACATTAACATCCTCATCTCAGCGTGTTCTTGAGTCCCATCAGGGCGCGTGCACCACGGCGTGCCGCGTTCTGTCCCGGCCTGCAGAAACCTACAGCAGCACATTTCCCTGCAGAAGAGGGTCCGCAGGTACCAGCTCTGCTGGACTGACCGAGTCCACACTAAAGCTCAGAGAGTTTTTAACAGCTTGTGTGCAGGTCCTTGAACGCATCCCAGCTTCAGCGAAGATCTGTTCGAGCAGCACAGATCTGTTCTGCACTCGTGTGTTGGTCCGATTATAAACCACACAGGTTCTCCAGAAATCTCCTCCTGAATACTATAGAAAAAAAATCACTCAAAATGTTATCAAATCCACCAAAAACTACAATTACTACGATACCGAGTTCTTTCAATCGAACACAGTGGTTGGAAGATATTCAGGTTTAGAAATGTCCTCTCATCCCCAGTGCTGGTGGGATTCTGTTCCTGCAGTCGAGAACATGTGGGCAACCCTGAAGTTTCTTAGTTTTTCCCCTAAACAGGGTTTTTTTTAGGAGTTTTTCCTTACAGAGAACGGGGGTGTAAGGGCAGAGATGTTTGTTCAGCTTAGTCTGTTTAACAACCAGCTATTGTCTACATTTCTGACTGACTTTATGTTCTTTCCAAACACCGGCGTAAGCCCATCGAGACGGCTACGGCTGTGATATTGGGCTATAGAAATAACATTGAGTTGTCAGAACCAAAACTAAAGTTCTGATGAAGTCGGATTAAAAAAAAAAAAACTTTCTGCAGATGGACAAAAGTTTCTTTATGAGCCCAGGAACACTTTATTCCGCTAGAATCCCATTCTGGGAACAAACGTGGAAAAAGAAAAAGATCTTTTCTCCTAAAACTTGTAAAGCTGACATTTATTTTGTGAAAGCAAAACATCAAACATGCTTTTTAATCAACTGTTCTTTTAGAAATGAAAATGCAGAAGCTTTGCTTCAAAACTCAAGACAGTTTTACTGTAGAAGCGTCAAACTCAGCGGTGTGAGGAATGGTAAAGCGGCCTGTTCTCCTCCTCAGGTGTACAACGCCATCGAGAACCTGGACGACCATGTCCTCCGGTACGACCTGGAGGGGCTGGAGAAGACTCTGCGGAGGGAGGTGTACGGACAGCAGGGGGCGGTGGAGGACTTGTTGTCCCACCTGAAGGATTACCTGTCCACCTACGTACACAACAAGCCGCTGGTAGTTTCGGTGAACGGACCCACCGGAGTGGGCAAGAGCCACCTGGGCCGCCTGCTGGCGGGGCACTTCCGCTCGGTGGTCGGGGACACGCTGGTGCTGCAGTACTACGTCCTCCACCACTGTCCCCAGGAGGCCGAGGCCCCTCACTGCGCCCTCAACCTGTCCACTCGCATCTCCGACATGGTGGACCGCGCAGAGGAGGAGGAGAAGATCCCGCTCTTCATCTTCGACGAGGTGGAGCACATGCCCGGGGAGATGCTGGACGCGCTGTGGACGCTGGTGATGACCAGACAGTCCAACGAGTACATGAACGCCATCTACCTGTTCCTGAGCAACCTAGGCCAGGCGCACGTCACCAAACACATGCTGCACAACTCCTCCAGGATTTCTGGGGCCAACCTCGCCAAAGAGCTGACTCCTGCTTTACGCAGCTCCCTGGAGAAGCTCCACCCTCTGTGGGCGGAGGCTGACCTCGTACCGCTGGGCCTTTTGGAAAAAAGTCACGTGATGGAGTGTTTCCTGGAAGAGATGACCCGCGAGGGATTCTACCCAGACCGTGCCAACATTGAGCGGCTTGCAGGGGAGATCGAGTACTTCCCCGCCGTCGGGGGACACGAGTTCTCCCAGACGGGCTGCAAGCAGGTGGTGGCAAAGGTCAACCTGCTGTGAGGAGCGGGAAACGGGCCGTTCCTGTCTCTATGAGGGGGGGCTTGAAGGACCGAGTGGAGCCAAGAGGACGAACCACCACGAGAGCGCACGTATTCTGCAAAGATGTCCCGCCCCCGGGTTCAAATCCCGGGCTGGGCAGTCACTTTACCACATGCTCCTGTATCAAGCACAGAGCAACCTGTGTGTAATCTGTACCGTACCAGAGTACACTTGATCCCAGAGTCAGAATCCCGGGTGTGTGAGGTGGACCAGAACCCGGATCTGTGGACTCTTTTCTGTTGTGATTTGAGGCGTTTGTCTCCGGTAACCCCAACATTTCAGAAAACATCGGAACCTTCCATGGAGCTGGTTAGCATTTAGCCAAACCTGCTTCAGTTGAGTGAAGGGACTTTTGCGGGTCTGGCAGCTCAACTGGACTTGAACGTTCAAAGCTGGAAGGAAGGATACATTCATGTTCTGACAGGATGATCCAGAGGACGGTCCACCGGCTCATGATGGAGCTGGCATGTCTTCGGTCTGTTTTAGACATTTCTCTCTTTATTTATTCCTAAATGTTTGTGAAGACGTTTCTGTTCGTTAAAAAACCTCTTAAAACATGAAAGACTGTTTTTTAACGTGTGCCGTCCAGCAGCAGAGCCGACAGATCAGAGCTGGAGGATGATGGGGGGTAGAATTATAAAGTAACAAGGTGCTGGAGGTTTATCTTACTGTCAAAAGGGGCGGGGCCTGTCCACACGCGCTCAAATGTTAGAAACCATTAAAGCTCCTACTGTGGTTCTTCTGCGGCGTTCATTTGGACATCTGTTTCATCAGAGGAGTTTGAACAGCTGAGCTTTAACTGCAGTGTTTACGGTCTTTTGACTACCGTAACTATTCAACCATTTACGCAATTCAAGTCCCTTTCAGGGTCAGTCAGTTGCTGGAGCCTATCCCAGCTAATACTGGATGAAGGTGAGTTCAGGGTCAAAAGGGAGCAGCGAGGGCAGGTAGCGCCAACAGATGATCCTCCAATCGCAGCCGTCATTCTAAATGAGACTGTTGTTTTGACTTTCTCATTTCCAAGACTTTTTTCTATAGTTTGTTTTCTTTTGGGTTTTGAACAGTTTCAGCTCTTTCTGTGGTTCTCCTGAGACAAACGTTTATTTTTAAAATTCTGAGGATGAAAAACAAAGCTGGAGCTCATGGCCCTGCTTTCAGCTGAAATCACAACAGAGACATTTTTCCATCGTTTTTATTAGAATTCTCTTGGTTTACGTTGGAAAAACGAGGTCCTGTGTCTAAATGAGAAGAAAGTGAGCCTTCATTCTGACAATGAGCTTAAAAGAAAAACATCTCCATGATTTGAAGGAAGCATGATGGCGTGGGAACGGCGCCCTGCTGATGTTCTTCTCACTGATCTCAGGAGTGTTGTTTCACAAATGGCCCTCTCCAGTTTCTGAAAAAACGCCTGGCCTCGGGGTGGGTACGCCCCAAGCCGCCGCCGTTGGTGCAAAGCGGAGGACTCCACCTCACCGGCGCTGCTGTAGGTGGAGCGCAGCGCCTTCATTACAACAGAAAACTGAAGGAATGACAATGATCACACGGCTTTGACCAGGCGGTTCAGCTGGTTTTCCTCTGACATGCTTTTAGGATCAACATCTGCAACGAGCTACGAGTTGAAAAAAACATCTACAACATCCAGAACCTACAGGGACATAAATAGTGTCGCTTTCACAGCTGGAAACTGTCGCTTTTCTCGTCAGGGCGCCGCAGTGGCCTAACCGCCGAGCTTTAGCTCTTCTCATTCCAGGTGTGAGAAGAAACTGGAGGGGGAGGGGCTGAAGGAGGTGGTGGAGGGAAGGGGCGGGGCCACTTATGCTTCCAGCTCGAAGCCCATCCCGACCTTGTGTCCGCCGGCGTTGAAGTTCTTCCCATCGATGAGAGCAGAGAGGGTGACCTTCACGCCTGAAACCAGAGCAGAGGTGTGAGCATCATCGAACTCCACCCAGCATCCACCTGGGTGCTGCCGCACTTCACTGGATGGTGAACGGAAAGATGACCCCTGAGGTCACATGACTCTTTATTCCGTCTCGTTGGGTCTCAAACAGAGCAGCTGTTTGAACAGGTTTAGTCGGCTCTCATCAGCTCAGTGTGAAACCAAATCAGACCTGAACGTCACAGAGTTCCTTTAAACTCCGTCTGAACAAACGCTCTTCCAAACTCAAAGTGCCGCAAAAGACGTAAACGCTGCCTATTTTATGAAGAAAAATAAAGGGATTATATAAAACCTGGAGAACTCCTGTAAAGATTTTCTAAAGTCGGAAGATTTCCCCGTTGTTTCTGAGAGAGTTCGTTTGGATGGAATCATAAAACTAACTACTGCAGATGAGGGGAATGCTGCTGCGCCGCTGTGGGCGGAGCTTACCTGATCGAAGGCTCTGGGTGTAACCGATTCCAATCAGACTGGCATTGTTCACTTTCACCTGTAGGGGTGAAAGAAGGCGGCGTGAAGCAGAGGTTTGTGAGGGATCAGAAGAAAGGGGGCGGAGTCTGCACTCACACACAGAGACGCGTCTTTGTCCAGCTTGTATTTGCCGGCGACACCGAAGCGCGTGTTGTTGCTGCCGGCAGTCCACGCTAAAGTGACTGCTGTCTCCAGCTCATCGTTCACCTTCTGGTAGATGGAGCCGCCAAACTCGGTGCCGTCGTTCCTGAGAGCAGAACCAAAACCAGAACCGGATCTTCAGAACGGGAACAGCGAGGATATGGAAAATAGTTTCAAAAAGAGACGAGTTGCGGCTGAAACAGCAACTTTTTCCTGTTCCTTAAAATTCTCTTATTATGACCACATTTGTTTTGTTCTTCTTTTTAAATTTAATTAATTGTTGGTTATTTTTAAATAAGCTCTTTATTTTTATCATGTTTTGGGCAAAATAAATCTATGCGGCTAACGGTTAGAATGCTCTAGCTAGTTGTTTCACCTTCCTTAGAGATGTTTCTAGCAGGCAGCAGTGGATGCAGTTTATTGTTCGGACAAACGCTGTTTTTAATCTTCTTAAATGAACCGTTTTTTTTCCTAGCTAGGAGCTTGCTGAAAAACGAAGTCGTCCGTGTTCATAACAAACCCTGTTAGCATAGCTTCACGCGTGATGATTGTTCCTGCCTGCAAGAGTGACGGCCCTCAGCCACCTTCAGACGTGCCGCTGAGCTGCAGGAAACACTCACACGTTGGTGTGCAGCTGGAAGTCGCCGGCCCGATAACCCAGAGCGAAGTTGTTCTGGGACAGTTTGGATTTGGCCGTGTCGAACGCCATCTGGTAGCCAAGCAGCCAGCCTTCGTAGCCGAGAACGGCGGCAGCGTGGATGATGGGACCCTCGAAGTCCACGTCACAGCCCAGGTTGACGTAATCGCACTTGTAACCAGTTTTCAGCTTCCCGCTTTTCTTCCTGAGAAGCAGAGAAGTTGAACTCAATCCGGACAGGAAGTAAATCTGTGTCTGATGCAGGAAGGCGGCTGCGGCGTGGAATGCAGGTCAGCCTCACCCCGTATTTGGCACGAACGACGTGTCCAGGCCGACCTTCAGCCCTTGAGCAAGCTGCGGGCAGAGAAGGGGGTGGAGTCAGCACGTTTCAGCCCCTCAGACTGACCAGCATACGGCGCCGCAAACCCACCTGGTCCTCCACGGTGACCTCGGTCGCCAGCGTGTTGTCTGTATTCCACTTCTGCGTGACGCTTAGCCCCACCTCCTTCATCTTGTACTTGGTCTCCAGGCTGCCGGACGCCTTGCCGGTGTCCGTGTTGCTGGAGCCGGACGTGTTGAACTCCTGCGGACGCACAGAGACCACGCCTTCCCGTCAGTCGCATCGTCTGAAGCTACGAAAAACTGCGACGCCGAGTAAGACGGTAAAGTGGGTCTGTCAGACAATCCTACATTAGTGCATGACAACAACAGAAAAACAGACACAAACCAAATGAAAAAGCAATAACAGTTTCATTTCTGCAGCAAACTGAAGGAGTTCCCTCTTTTAGTGGTTTTTATGGCAGAAATAAAAACGGAGGATTTACTGTACCGACTCTGACCACAAACAGGAACTCTATTAAACATTTCAAATCTATCAGAAAACGAATAATAACAAATGAATGGAGTCAAAGTCTTTTCCAACTGCTTTAGTGTTTTTTTTAATCATAGTTTTAGTCTCCATAAACCACACTGGTTCTGGTTCTGTTCTATTCAAGCTGGGTTAGGGTTAGACCACATCCGCCCTGACTGACGGACAGCAGACCGTTTTCTTGCCTTCAGGGAAACTCAGTGCATCAGCGTCCTTTATAAAAACATAAAACCAAACTTCACAGAATGTGAACAAAAGCAGAAGCTGGCATATAGGCGGCGCGGCGCGGCGGGGCGGGGCGGGGGGGCGCAAGCAGACAGCGGCCGTGCAGTCAGAGCTCCTCATTGGTTTTACTGAACTGCTGTGGAGCAGGAGCTCCTCCTGCACTGAGGGTGGAGGAGTCTTTAGCTGAAGGAGGTTCTTGTGGTCTCCAGGGTGGTGCAGGAGGTTGGAGGGGTACTCTAGATGGATGTTAGTTAAAGTTCATGTCCCGTTGGTTGTTTGAATCCTGGGTGTGTGTGTGTGGGGGGGCCTGAGCTGAGCTGCAGACAGTCAGGAACTATGTAGTGTTTTAACTTAACATTTTTACAGTCTTTCTTTGATATGACTGAACGGTAAATGGACGGTTTAAACCAACAACCTCTCAATCTAAAGGTGGACACTGTCCCGCCAGGCCATTGAGTTGGTTTAAAAGATTTAAAGGTCTTTGCTGTATCTTGTAACTTTAGTCTCTCCTGGAGAGTTTACTCAGAAAGTAACTTAAAGATAACATAAAAAGCGAGTAAACTGTAATCTATTACAGTTTGAAAGTAATGTCTGCAACACTGATCGTGACCAACAAATAATTTGCCTTAAAATCTTGACAAAGACTTCTGGGTAATCACCATACTCCAGGGCTCGAGAAAGAACTTGATTGTATGCGAGAACTGGACCTAGTGTGACATCATCATAGAAAATAGATTATTTCTGGCTCCAACTAAGTTAAGTCAATTCAGTCGCCATTTTTTTGCATTGCAGTGAGTTAATCTGTTTCTAGGACAACCACTCTCACCAATCAGGAGTGAGCTTGTTTGAAGGCCACGCCCCTACCACTCGAAAGCACATCTGTCAAAGACTTCGAACATTGGTCATGGGGGCCAGCAGGCTCCGCCTACTTTTATGGAGGCATCTGATTGGTCAGTTTCTAACTTGAACAACTTAAACTATAGAAAAATATTGTGGAAAAAAAGAATCATCAAGATTATGTTAAAAAAGCATCAGATCAAGAATGTTTACTCTGACCAACAGAATGACTGAATAACTGCTGTTTATTTCTCTATAGAAGTCTGTGGGATTTTGGCTTTTTGGAACACCAGGGGGGAGGGAGGAGGTTACTCAGTCCAGTTCTCAGATACAGTCAACGAGTTTTCCTCAAGTTTAAAACTATTTTCCTCCTTGTGAGAATCAATAAAGTTTCATGTATATGAAGTTTGAACAAAGTTCTTGGACTGTTATCGTTAGAATCAGTCATAACGAGACGGAAAAGATGAAATGAGGATTTAAAACAGAAATGAAAGAAGTGCCGCTGACACTGACAGCCTGCATGCGGGGCGGTCAGTCACTCAAACCACAACTACTGAACAGACGGAGATAAAGACAACAGAACCCGTGATGGCAGCAGCCAGCTCTGACACTGATCTTACCATCTATGTTTGAGAGCGAGCAGTCCGGGCGGCAGCGTGGAGACAGAGCAGCGGTTAGGAGAGGCACACGCGCGCACGGGCACACGCACATGCACACACACACGCGCGCACACACACACACACACACACACACACACACACACACACAGACAGCAGGAGGAGCTCAGCAGGAATAAATTCAAGCTTGGACTTTGAGAAACTGGGAGAGAAACGTGGTTTATCTGCAGGTCAGAACTCAAAAGAAGGAAAGAGCGCTCACCACTCCACTCTGAGACTTGGTCTTCAGGTCCAACTTCACCAGACCAAACCCTGCAGGAAGAAAACAGCATTTAGGAAAACTTCAAACATCCCATGAAGCAGCTGGAGGCTCCGTGGAGCTGCAGGAGCTTTGACGTTCCTCCTCTGGAGAACATTAACATCCATGTCTTTAGAACTGCAGGAATGTTTGGTCACTTCAAAGCGAAGCAGTTAAAGGTTTAAATCCCCCGTGGATTCTTACAGCTGATGCAGAGCGGTAAACCGCTGGTGTTTCCTCAGAGGTCACCATGAGGTGACCCTGAGGGGAGCAGCTTCCTGTCGCTTTGCATTTCAGGCTTTGGTCAGACTGTTCTGTTCTCTCTGAGTTTGTCCTTCACAGAAACGGACACTGGTGTCCCATTAAACAAGATTCCCTTCGTGGTTTCACTTGTGGAGCGCAAGAACACAAAGTTCTAGGAACCAGAGACCGAAGCGAAGCAAACAGCCTGGAAAAACCATGCAGCTGCAGCCGCTGCTCACCTGGGGGCGCTATTGCCTGAAGCTGCAGAAGAAAGAAAACCTAACGTTTGTGGACACTAAAGGAGGCGCTTTCATTCTGAGCTTTTCATTCTTCTTCAAAAATAAACTTCTGACAGAAAACTTCCTGGCTACTACCGTGTTCAGGTCTTTTTTTTCCCAGAATGCCTGTGTCTCAGAGACGAAACTGAACATTAGAAGAGGATTCACATAACTTCATCTTAACATTATTGACTTAAAACAACAAAAATATAAAATCCTCATCATGCAGGTCAGAGGATGTTTTATCAACATAGAAAAAGAAAGTTCTTCTGAACATTTCACAGAAGAAAAGCAGGGTTTGATAACTGGTAGGTATGATCAGCGTATCTCTGACTGATGTGTGCAATCTTCTGCAGAGGATGGACGCACTGCGACGCCAAACATGTCTACGTCTTCCAGGTTCCTCTGGTGTTGATCCAGTATCACTCACCGTAGCCTTTGCTGAATATGTCCTTGGCGGCTTTTCCCAAATCTGAGTATGCTGGAGGGACGGCCATGGTGCTGCAGGAGACGTCAGATTCATGAAGAAAAGAAAATCCCATTCAAAACATTTCATGAAGAAACTAAGATTAAATGTATAAAAATATTACAGATGCACCAAACGCTGGAGCAGGAAGCTGAAGCTGACAATCCCCACTAACTCCGCCCTAAGCGGCAGAGCAGCGCTGCAAATTGATCATTTCAATCCTGTTGCTTCTTGTTGCCTTCAGGACGTGAATCAAATCGCAGCATTTACGGTTTTAGTGAGCAGACTGTTTCAAAGCAAAAAGAAAGCCCGAAGTGGGAGGGGCAAGTGGATTTATGCTCCGCCCAGAAGCAATTAAGGAGCTTTTCAGGCTCACAGCAGCTCTGGTTTCAAACAGACACCTATCAACCTTTGTGGCGTTAGTGGAGACAGTTGGTACTTTTGAACTCAACCAGCCATCTTCCACGACACCCTGAGCGTTGGGAGGGGCGTCTTGGCTGGAGTTTGCTCCGCCCACCTCAGCAGTAAAATGAAAAAACGTAAAGCGAAAACTTTGTAGGATCCTTCAACATGTTGCAGGTTTAAGCGCAGATAAATAAAATATCAGAATTAAGTTTAAACTCAAGGAGTGAAGCAGAAAGCTGCAGCGAACCCCATGACTTCAGCTCACAGCTGCAGCTCTGACAGCACTTTATTTTGAAAGTCTTCTCCAAAACCCCGCACTTCTGTGCAGTTTTATTATGAAAACTAACATTTGAATGAACAAACAGGTGATGATTTTGTTTTTAGTAAAGATAAATCAGCGAGGAAATGCACCGGCAGATCACATGATCTAACATTCTGAAACCAGAATCTCCCAAATAAATGCATAAATGGTGGATTTTTACTGCTCTGCCATAAACATTTCTATAAAAATGATCCAAACTTTTAATCTCGTTTAAATACATGTTATAATGTAATACGTGGTACAATGCAGTATAGTAAAATACATGGTTTAAATGTAAATACTGAATAATAAAGCAGTAAATGCTGATGTGAACATACCAGGACATGTCAAGTAAATGCATTTATTTTTAGAGTGTATAGTATCGTTTCTACATTTACCACATTAGTGCTTCTAAAATGAAACATCGTTTTTACAGTAACGGGTCATCTGGAAGCTTCGTTCACTGAAATGTCAGATGATGTGATTGTTTTAGTAAAAACAGACTCTCCTGGTGGAGGATTCATGATGAAGACTACATCAGTGAGGTTTAAAGCGGTGGTCTTCCTCGTCACGTGGTTGTTGCATCTCTGATGGGGGACAAAGGACAGCAGATGGGGGGGGGGTAGGAGCTAGCTAACACAAAGCAGCAGCTAAACCCGCACGAAGCAGCCAAATCCTTTGGGAGACACGAAGCCACGCTGCGGGTTTCTGCGTCCGCACTAAATCAGCAGAGCCGCTCGTGCGGGATTAAACAGCGCGCGCGCGCCGAGGCTCAGCATCGTTACATAACGGAGACCGTTAGCCGCCGCGCTAGCTAAGAGCCCCGCTCCCCCCGCAGAGATGACAATGACAGCACACGAAAAACACACCTGCGTGACCCACGTCAGCGCAGTGCTTCAGCTTCCCGGGAGTTTCGAGGCCGGACAGGGCGCTCACCTGCGAGGCGGAGGTGAACACGAGGCGGAGTCTGAGGAGCCGCGAGCGTCCCGGGCGTGATGCTGCTGAGACTGACAGCGAGCTAGCTTAGCAGGAGCTGCTGACGGGACAGGGCACGATGAAGGAGAGCCGGCACTGAGCATGCGCGGCTGTCAGGAAGCCTCGATTATTAGGAAAGGTCAATCCCATCAAGCTTTGGGATTTTTTTAAACATAAAAGTCCCAAGAAAATAAATGTCGTGCGCGGGTTTTTGCCTTTAGTCCTACAGCAAATATTCAATGTTTTGTGTTTGTCTCTTTGAAGACCCACTCTGATAAAAACGGAGTTTTTAGTGTCTTTAACATGTTCTTGAAGCACTTTCTGATTATGGAAGACGTAAATAAAGAAAAGTAATCGTAAAATTGCATTTCTGAGTACCGGCATGTCTTTATTCAAATGGTTGTGAATCAGGAGCAGATGAAAAAATGCTGTGTGAAAGAGATCGTATTTGTGATGTTGAAAATACGCTGGGCGGGGCCACACGCTCCCTGCTCCGCCCCATCAACCTGCAGACAAATAGATCCACAAATGTCTTTGTTTTCCTCGTCTGACCTGGAATTTGGATCAGAGTTGTAGGGCTGGATAGCTCTGAATTTGCTCGTCAATCTAGTTCCATGCTAATGTTAGGTTGGGAGTGTGCAGGGCTGTGCTAGCGGGAGAGAGTGTAAATAGAGAGCTCTCAGCAATGGGATGGGAAAGGTAGGGCTGGATTGCCCTGTATGGTCCCACCCACAACTTAAGAGGCAAATTTTGAATGAACTCCTGCCGCTTTGCAGAACCTATGTCCTAGAAAAGAACAGGTTTTAAGATTATGGAAAAAAACATCATCATATTGAAAAGACCACTGGGAATGCTTTCTAATAGATGACCAGAGTGGGACTTCAGTGTTCTTCCTATACATACATTTATACATATACATATACTGGACGGAGTGACCTCTTCCCCCCGGCAATCCAAACAGGAAGTACCTGCTGGCTCCAAGAAGCCAAAATCCCATAGACTTCTATAGAGAAATAAACAGTTATTATGCATTCATTCCATTGGTCAGAATAACCGTTCTTGTTCTGATACATGTTTTAACATCGTCTTGATAATCTTTTTTCAGGATATTAAATGATGATAAATGACCAATCCTCAACAAAAGTAGGTGGAACCTGCTGGCCCCCACGTCCAACGTTCCAAATGTTTCAATAAGCGTATTTGAGATCACCCAGACGGATGCAGCGCTGCGCAGATCGCCTGGTGTGCGGTGCATGTTGGGTAGTTTTTGTTGTGATGCCACATGTCAATCATAAAAATATCAGGCAAAGCAATACAAAACAATGCATTATGGGAAACGATGCCCTGACTGTTCTTTTAATAACCTAATTTTTTTTCCTTATAATAATTTTGTTTTTAATGATAAACATCAGACGTACATTTGCATTTATGCAACAAGGGGAACTCATAAGTACAGGCATCACAAATCTTCTCTGTTTTTGTGTTTTTTTGTGGCCTTTAAAAGTTCACTTTAAATTCTTTTTCAGTTCTATCTCGCTGCAGCTCAGCATTCGCCTTCATCTCAGGTGCCTTTCCCCGCCTGCAGTTGTCTTGTCTCATGACAATCCAGGTGAGGTACAAGTCACCCAAACATGCCTAATGACAGATTTCATGTCAGAAAAAAATGTAGCCTGTTTTTTAAAGGTTTGGATGTGGCCTTTTAACAAGCTCACTCCTGATCGGTGATGATGATGATGATGGTACACACTTTATTGATCCCAAGGGAAATTGGTTGTGGTAGGGCAACACATACAAAGACATGTTGCCCAGTGGTGGGCAGCAGCCACACAGAGCCGGTGAAGAGTTAGAAAAGACACATAAAGGAGTACAGGAATGATGTCAAAAATTAGGAATTTTCAATCTGTGTCGCAATAGAATGGCATAGATTAAAGTAAAATACATCAACATATAAGCAAATGGATTCACAAAGACAAAAGATCCACACAAACGAAGTCCCACGTGAGTGTGCATCATACGGCACAGTCAAGGGGGCCTAGAAAGAGTCACCAAGGTGTTGAAATCTAGGGAAACGGTCATGGAGAGGGGAGGAATTTAGGTTTCCATGACAACTGGCTCTGGTCATTGCACTTTCAGTGGATTTGTTTTGGTACGGTCGAGGGAGTGTGCCCTTGGCATTGGAACGTCTGATTAAAGATGATTGTTAAGGCGCAGGCCGACACAGCTTCTGCCTGCTGAATGTCCAGACTGCTTGTGGTGGAATATTCACTGATCCGGTGGTGAGAGTGGTTGCCAAAGAAATGTGGAATCAGGCCGACTTGGACCAATCTGCTTTCTGCGTACTTCTGGCTCCAACATGGCGGCATGTGTATCGCAGAAACAGATTTGACTTTGTTTGGTCACCCATTTTCTATGGATGACGTCACGCTCACTCAGTCCAGTTCTCAGATACAGTCAGTGGTCGGGATCTGGTCCCCCTCAAACGTGTCTGTGAGAAACAGCACCCCCCGCCGGCGGAACCCCGCAGGTCCGCCTCGGTCCTCCTTAAACGTCAGTGACAAACATGGCGTTTTCCGTGTAGGTGGGGGAAGTGGCGCGTCCTGCCCCGCCCTGAACGAGCACTAACTCAACGTTATCAACCTCCGAGCGCGCCGCGGAGGAACCGGCCTGTCAAAAGTACACGCACACCAATCATCCCGGGTCCAATGGTCAGGCTGCCCCCGCAGCGTCTGCGTGCCTCCCGCGCCGAGCAGCCAGACTGCGGGCGGACCTGAACCCGAGCGGCTCAGAGAGTCAGTCCGGCTGTTCGCTGCAGAGATGTCCGGACCGAACGGGTTCGTCGGTCCCTTCCACAGACCGCGGTTCGCCGCCGCGGCTCCGGCGGGAAAAGCCAAACTCACGCATCCCGGGAAGGCCATCCTGGCAGGTAAGCGGAGGTTCGAGCGCCTCCAACTTCTGCTCAACTTTCCGCTCGCCTGCAGAACCCGCCGAACTTTAACAACTTTCAGGGACCGAAACCCTGCAGACAGAAGCCGAAAAACCACTGAAACCTGCGGGAAAAACGCGCCTCACGCATCTCCCCCCGTCACTTCTGATGAGAAGCCTCTCAATGACAGAAGTTTTATTCCGATTCAACTTTCAAATAGAATCTGTTTGCAGCGTTCCCATTCCCACTCTCAAAGAGCTGACGTTTAAACACAGCAGCCTGGTCACGTGACTCACCGTTTGACCATCCTTTTTATGAATTTAAAATGTCTCATTGGGTTATCAGACTCCCCCAAAGTTTAACAGATTAAATCCAAAGTGTCGACATTCCTTCACATTTGGAAAGTGACTTTCAGACATGTGTGGATCCTGATGGGAGATGTTGGAAAGGTTTGCTTTGACCTTTAGCTTCCATCGCCATCACTGCTTCACACTCAAATGAGGATTAGACCCAAAATCAGGAATCTAACCTGTCAGTCGCTTGTATAATCTGTTATCATAATCCATTTAAGAATATTGATCCTGATTGGATTCATCTGAATGGAACTGCACCACAGAAATCCACATTTTTAGCTTCAACGCGTTTCTTAACAAATCCTTTAAAAAACGGAACTTCTCTGAGACGTACTTCTTCAAATGGGAGTTTCTGCAACATAATCCACTTTCATTGTAGTTACTTATGCTTTTAGATCGAAAAAGGCCGTTAACAGCTTTCAAACCAACAGCATGTGTGTCTTATCATATCCAGTGCAGGTAAAGGTCACGCAGGAAGGAGCGCAGCCGGAGATAAGCAGTGTAAGGAAAGTGTGTGATAGCCATGTTCCACCGTCATCTGCTGCCATAAAACGTGCTGCTCTGCGTCTGATGCGTGTTCGTACCAGAGACCTTCGCACCGACCCTTTTCATGTCCCGTCTCTGTGGTTAATGAGTAACCACAAGTCAAACTTTACCCAACAAGAGAGCGGTCAGTCCAAACATCCATGTCGGTGACCCCACAGGCTGCTGGGAACAAACGGGAACAACGTTTGCCTGTTCTGAAGCTGCAGCTCAGAGGCCCGGGTTTGTGGCATCATGACGCACCATGACAAAGCACTTTGCTCTGTCAGCCTGAGCACACATTCCCCTGGATTAGAACCTGCCCAGCACGAGTCAGAGCAGCTCTGAACGGGTCGCTCCCAGAGGTCACCGGTGCTGTCAGAGCTCAGAACCACAGCAAAAATGAAAGCAGCTTTCTGTGGCTGTGGAGGCACAAACCAGCCAGACGGAGACTCTCTCCCATTGGCTGGAAGACATCAGCTGAGTAATTGGTTGGCTCTCTGGAACCCAGGGGGCAGGGCTTGTCAACAAATGCATTGCTGTAAAAAAAAGAAGACATTTTTAAAGTTGATGACATTATAAAACCATAACCGTGCTGATCAACCAAAGACATTCTTACAAAGTGCCGAACACAACAAGAACAACAACAGAATTCAGAGAAAGGGTTCTAAAATATTCAGTCACAAACTCAGTGCAGTGGTGAGTATGATGATCTGTTCGTAAACAGTGATGAACGTCGTCTTCATAGACTGCTATCACACTGGGAATGTTGCAAGGAGTCACTTTCAGCCTGGATCGTTGTTCCAGTCGACATCTGATTTGTGTTTTTCAAAAACCACAAACAAAAATTCAGATTTTAGTTTTTGAATCAAATTTGTTAGCAAGCAAATCTCTTTCACGTGACCTTCACACTTTCATTTAAACGGTTAAGGGAAAATCTAGATGATGTTTCAATGATCTCTACATGAAATCTTGTGAATAAAGTTATTTGACAGAGGATGAAAAGAAACGTGACCCTTCAAGGTTAAGAGAAACTGGAGGCTAAAAATCAGACGCCAACTTCAGCCTCATGCAGCCGATCTGTGAAAATATCAACTGACGTGAAACCTGCCTGTGGCCTGAAAAAGGTTGGAGACCATTGAAATGAGCAAACACACTTTAAGACTTTAAGACTTCTACCTTCTTTCCATTCTCTGGTGGACAGGAAGTCATAAAAGTGTGCATGCTGCCCCCTGCTGTGTGGGGGCGGAACAGCAGCCTCTGTGCTCACGTTTCAAAGACCGTGTGACGTGTGGGGTCGGAGAACACATTTACTTCATCTCCTCCTTAACTACTGAACTGATTTGATTTCATTCACAGGTTCCCAATTCAATTTCAACGCTGATTCAGTAGGATTGAGTTATGATTTATCTCTGAAATTCCTCTTCAAAAACAGTTTTTATTTTTCTAAAAGTGACTTTCTTTAACTCGTCCTGTCCGTCAGCTGAGGAAACAATTAAGAGCTGAAGGCCTCTTGTGTTGGACTGCTACAATAGAGAGTTGTGTGTCTCTGAAGGTGTATATTTGTACAAACTCCTTTTGTATTTCAGGCTAAGCTTTATTGATTTTCTAAAACATTCTGACACCAAAAATCCGGACGAGCTTCTCTGTCTGAAAAATGACAAGAAGTTGCTTTAAAAGTGAATGTATTGACTGGATTTCTCAGGATCTTATCTTGTTTTTTTAAACTCAGGCCGATAACTTTGTCAAAGAAATCCGTTTGTTTGTAAAGGTTTCCTTCACAGGTGTTGAAGTGAGGATTCCAGTCTTCCTTCATTTCATGCTGGACTTGGTAAACTGGTTCTTTGTGTCTTCTCAGCATCATGCAGAGGCGGCCTGCAGGTACGGCTTTGCAGACGTGGTGTGGACTAGCTCCGTAGGCACAGATAGGTGTGGGCGTGTCTTAAGCGGCGCGGTTGGCACTCGGTGAATGCTCTGTGAGTGTGGACCACGGCTCTGCATGTCAGTGTGGAGATGCATGTTCAGAGCCTCGGTGGTGGACCTCAGAGGCTGTTGGTTCTCATCGTTTCATCACAGCTGCCCCCCCCCCCCACAGTTTTCTTTGGGAAAAGGGCCCCCCCTGTGCGCCTGCTCTGAGATAAACAAACAGTGCCGGCCCTGAAGGTTACGCCCCACCCCACAGAACTGTGTTGCTGCAGCTCTGTTAAGGTGGAACTGCTCTGCAACTGTTGGACGCAAATGTTTCTGCTTTTCTAAAGTCTCATTCAGGTCTTCAGAATGATTCCTTTGTTTCTCATTCGTTTTTACACAACTCACTTCTGTTTTCTTCTTCTTTGTGTGAATTTTCCTTCACTTGTGCCGCATGTTGTGTTTTTGTGGCACAATTTACTTTTGTTGTGTTTACAGTCTGCTGTTTTTGTTGGTTTGATGAAGATGCGCTTGAATAATTGTTGGTAAAAAGCCTCGGTAACAGTGTTTGCTGTCCTGTTTTTTAAGGTGGGATTGCTGGAGGAATAGAGATCTGCATCACCTTCCCTACAGAGTACGTTAAGACTCAGCTGCAGCTGGACGAGAAAGCAAACCCCCCCAAGTACAGAGGAATCTGTGAGTAAAGATGCTGTTGATCCGTCATAAGGCAGGATGATTCCAGCGCACTTCAGCCCCGACAGAACGGTGTCTGGAAAGTATTCAACCTCCGTCTACTGAGCAGAAGTTTGAAAAGGTTTTGATGAATTCTTTAGGCTTAGTTTATGTTTTTATTATTATGACTTCAATCATGTTTTAATACATTTTTATAATGATAATAATTTCATTTCCAGTAAATGTGTAAGCCAGGTTACATTCATTTTAACCTTTGAAAAACAATGTTTTATTATGAATTCAGCATCAGAGACTGAAACATTTATGGCGAAAGAGATTCAAGTTTGACAGAAAAACTAAACTTTAAATATTTGACCATAGAGTTTTTAGAGCATTAAAAAAAGAACAGAAGTTCACAAAGGAGAAAGACGACATGGAAAACATTTATTCTGTCTTGTCCTTCATTTCTTTGATCTGATTTTTAGTTCAAACATATTAAGGTTTGTACATTTGAAATATATAATTCTACTGTGACACGGATCAAAGATGCTGGATTTTTGACATCATTCCTGGACCCTCTGATGGTTTTTTCTGGGCGCCTCCAGATCTGTGTGGCTGCCGCCCTCCATATACTGGGCGATATGTCTTTGTACGTGTTGGTCTACCACAGATGGGATTAATCAAATGTATATCTGTCTGTCGATCTAAATGCGACGCTAACATAGAGAGGATTTCTGAGCGTGAGCTGACGCAGTCTGACTCTTCCTCCTTCAACAGCCGATTGTGTGAAGCAGACGGTCAGCAGTCATGGGGTCAGAGGACTCTACCGCGGTCTGAGCTCGCTGCTCTACGGTTCCATTCCCAAAGCTGCAGTCAGGTACCTCCCACTCTGCAGAGAGCACCGTCTCATCCACCAAACACATGAAGCCACCGCAGGAAGTGAGGTCAAAGAAAAGAGCCAAACTAATGTTTTTGGTTCCCAAAGTAAAGAGCGTCACACCTAAGATCGGATGTGTCATCAGTCAGGAAAGAGTTGGGAATTCAGATATTTGATTCACTGCAGACACGCTAAATATTACCACAAATATTTGTTGTCAAAATCATATTTAACAAACAGAAGAACTTATTTGTAAAAAGTTTAGTTTACATGGTTATTGCCAGATTTCTTTGCTGAAAAACAATGAAACTTTTGTCTAAAAGTAAGTAATTCTTACTTTTGACCGAACCAGCGCACACACAGGAGGTAGTGAGGATGTCAGACACAAGCCCAATATTTATAGTTTGCTTGGCTAAAGTATCTTTCATGTTGGGATTCTTTATTAGTTTCAACTTTCTGAAAGTCGTTTTCCAGTTTTATTATTTTTTAGTCGTTTTTTGTGTGCACTTTTTAAAGTGATTTAAATAAATGTGACTTTACTAGAGTTTCTTTCACTATTTTAGCTTCTACACTTGATCTCAGCTTTACTACAAAGGCTTTAAGGGATTTTAGTGGCTGGCGGTGAGAGGACAGCAGAGCATTAACGACAGAGGGACCAGGGAGGGACCAAACCTTTTTAGAGCCAAATAAAGGAAATCAGTCAGAAAACTCAAAATGAGTTTTTCAAACAGAACTTCAAAACATGTCTGCCTGTACTTGATGCTTTTACTGAGTTCGTGTTTAGTCTGTTTGTTTCAGAATGCTAAACCGGACACTTCGTTGTGTCATTGATTGATCTCCTCCCGGACAGATTCGGCATGTTCGAGTTCCTCAGTAATAAAATGCGGGATGAGAGTGGAAAACTGGACAGCAAACGAGGATTTCTGTGTGGGCTTGGAGCCGGCGTTGCAGAAGCCGTGGTTGTTGTCTGCCCCATGGAGACAGTTAAGGTCCGATCTGCTGAATGAAAGAATCTCCAGATTAACCACATTTCTCATCTAAAAATGACCAAGACAGTTCCAACACCCCAAAAACAATAATCAGGATACAAAGTACAAGATAAAAAAAGTGGAAACGAAGTTAGATTGTGGTAAAAACACATGAACTGAAATCTGGACAAGCAGAACCTCCTGCTTTATCAGCAGCAGAAAACAGCAGAAGTTCAACCAGAGACTTTAGAAAAGATGACTGCTGCCACCATGGAGCTGAGTGGAGTAACTTTATCAACAGAAACAAACCTAATGTTTCAAATCATTTTTGTTGGTGCTTTTTATTATTATTGCCTTCATTTTAAATTCAAGATCTAATCGTGAGCATTGTGGGTTTATTAACAGAAGGAACGTTAAATGGTTCCGGCTGAATGATTTAAAAAAAAAAGAGCAAAGGGATTAAAAAACGATTTGGTGATAGAAATCCCACAAACACTGATAACATGTTGCATTAAAGCTGCAAATAAATGTAAAAAAAGATTTTAAAAAACATAAAATTACTGTTATCAGTTTAACACTGCAAAGAAAAAATGAATAAAAAGCAAAAATAAGTTTTTTTTTTAAGACTTATGTCTGAAATGGTTTTGGAAAAGGTTATAAAGGACAAACCTGTCTATAAATCATTGTCTGAAGTGTGAATGAAAGAAAACCCACGTGTCTTTAAAACAAACCTGTTTGCTGATTGGTTTTAAACGTTTAAAAAGACGTCAGGAAAATGTTCTATCTCATATTTATAAATTCGTTTGGAGAATTGATCATAAATTAAATAAAAAATAAAGAAAACAAAAAAAGAGGAGGAAGATCAAGAAAAATACACAGACACACACGTATTTCCATGTCCTTCCACATTCACAATAAATGAGGACATAAATACTCTGAAACAGACATATTTTCATTTATACATACGGTACATGACGCATAAATCCTACGTTTGATTGTTTGCAAAGGAGTGGCAGACTGATGTTCTTCCATTTGATCCGGAATCCTTCTCATTTGCTGAAATGATCATGTTAAGAATGGAAGTGAAAGGTAAAACATTTCTCATCTTTTCAGGTCAAATTCATTCATGATCAGACGTCAGCAAACCCAAAGTACAGAGGGTTTTTCCACGGAGTCCGGGAGATCATCAGAACTCAAGGTGAGACCTGCCGCACTCTGCCCCCTACTGGTTCTTTTCTGGATGAAATCACAGTTTTCCTTTTTGTTAATAAATCATGAACGTAATGAATCACATATCCGAGGATTTGTTGCTTCAGAGTTTTCACTCTGGTTTGTCTCCAGGGCTGAAGGGAACCTATCAGGGTCTGACGGCTACGGTTCTGAAACAAGGATCCAACCAGGCCATCCGCTTTTATGTCATGACCTCTCTAAGAAACTGGTACAAAGGTAGAGCAGCTCCTGGAGCTTTAGGGGCTTAGGCTCAGGCCAGCAGACCGGCTGTGAAACCTGTCTTTTGTTTCTCCTCTGAAGGAGATGATCCCAACAAAGCCATCAACCCCATGCTGACCGGCCTGTTTGGAGCGGTCGCCGGTGCTGCCAGCGTGTTTGGAAACACTCCTCTGGATGTCATTAAGACCAGAATGCAGGTGTGTAGTCGTTTGAACTGCACCCTCTGAGAACTCCGCCTCTGGCTGTCATCTCCATGATGTGGGCGTGTCTTCAACAGGGACTGGAAGCTCACAAGTACAAAAGCACCGTGGACTGCGCCGTGCAGATCATGAGGCACGAAGGCCCCATGGCGTGAGTACCACTCCAAGGTTGATGTGTGCTGATTTGTTTAATTCATTTAATGCTGCAGTTTTAGCTCCAGTGATGATGTTCTGTCAGTTATCATAACTTGTTGAACTCCAATGGATTCAACACTTTACTACTTTAAAGTTGACTTTTTACAGTGTAAACTTTCTGTAGTAAAGTATTTCCTCAGTCAAAGTCCCATCAGTTGTCACAGTTCTCGGTGTGTGAAATTGGTTCCCTGCATTTGAGTGGTGAGCTGCAGACACAGCCACACTCGGGAGCCTTTGCTGGTTCAACCCCCCCAATCCAAAGTGTTCGTGCTGAGTGGCAAGCAGGGAGACACTGGGTCCAATTTTTGGATTCTTTGGAAAGACTCGGCCTGAATTTGAACTCATGACCTTCCAGTCTCAGGGCGGACACTCTGTCACAAGGCCACTGAGCTGGTCAAAGGTAAACCAGCTGATTCTGATGATTTTTCATACAGTTTTGATTTGATTTTCTTTTTTTTTTTTAGATTTATATATATATATATATATATTTTGCCTTCACAAGTTTGATCTTTTGTTGTGAAACAGACAAATTGATTCTATCCACCATCAGTTCCTGAGATGTTTGTCACAAAAAGACCACATTCACTCTGAATTCAGTTTTTATTTGACATTTCAGGTTGATTGTGGAGTCTTTGTGTAACGTATTGAAAATATAATAAAAAATATCTGTAAAGAAAAAGACGCTGAGGTTGGACTAAAATGACAGATTTTAATCTTTACCACAAAAAACAGATTGAAAGATAATCTTTGAGAGCAAATAGAAGAAAACACTCAGAAAGGGTTTCTAAAGGTTAACAATCAGAAGAAGGATGTTGTGATCAAAGTTTTACTTCTGCTGCTCAAAAGCATCATCCTCAAAGCAAACGGCATCATCCAGAACACGGTTCAAACATCTGGGATGATGTGTTGGCATACGCTTCGTAGAGGAGTCACTGGTTTGATTCCTGCCGTCCTGTGGAGCGTCTGTTTGTTTCAGCGGATCCATTCTGCAGCAGAGCAGCTGAAACTCCTGATGCTGAACCGGCTCCTTCAGACAAAATGCAACAAAAGTGGATGCATTGTCCATGTCTCAGGAACACGAACCGCGTTAGCTCGGCTCTGTAAGCAGATGCCGGACGTCCCGCCTGCAGATCAGATGTTGAAAACTTTGGCAGCATTTCCAAACTGGAACAGGAAGTTTGTGGCTTTTGACAGGGAATGATAATTTCAGGCAAATGTTGGACAAAGGTTTGACTGTCACGTAAAGGTCTTTGTTCCTGGTTTGGGTGCAAACCTCAGACTCATGAAGCTCCTCCCACTTCCGTTTTTAGATGCTGCTTTACCAACAATAGGAACAAACTTTGAACACGTCTGCAGTCGTTGTTCATCTTCACTCAGCTTTCAAAATTCCTTCTGGTTGTATTTGAAAGCGTTTTAGTGACTTTTGAGTCTCATTCATTCAAATTTAGTCCTGGAGATTTGAGTGAAGTTTCTTATTTTGAATTTATTTCTTCGTGTGTTTTTATTTACTCTTACAAAAACTTTTTTTGGCGACTGTTAATTTTGGATTTAATGTATTTCTTTTTTTTTAAATTTTATTTAAAAAGGTTTATTCTTGGCATCATTTTTTTATTATTAGTCTTTTTAGATAAATTTTGAACTCATTTTTATTTATTTTTAGCTGCTGTTAATTGCTCCTACCTAAAATGACCAAACTAAACAAAATTCTAATTAACTTTAAAACTCAAAGTTAAAATCATTCATGAAAATCTATGGTTTTCTAGCATTTGCAGGCTTATTATTACTATTTTGAAAAACAAATATGGACTTTTTAAGCCAATAATTTATGTTTGTCCCAAAGCCACTTTTCTTCAGTTTTTAGCGTTCATTTTATTCAGCAAATTCAGCATTTACCAAGTAACTAAGGTTTTTTTTTTTCTATTTCAGCCTCTTTAATCTCTCGCATCTGAAACTCACTTTAGCATCTTTGTCTGCCATTTTTATGGGATCTTTTTACTGGTATAGAGAAATACTCACTGTCTTTATTCCTTTCAGGTTCTACAAGGGTACTGTCCCCCGCCTGGGTCGGGTTTGTTTGGACGTCGCCATCGTCTTCATCATCTACGAGGAAGTGGTGAAGGTGCTGAACATGGTCTGGAAGACGGACTGAGGTGGAAACAGGAGCGCTCCGGCAGGACGCTGCTTCTGGGTCCTAACGTCTACCCCAAGCGTTACCAAATAGGAAAAAGAGGAGGAAATTGGTTCTATTTCTTATGGTATTGAAAGCAGAAGAAGTTGCATTTAAAGAGAAGCTCTTGGAGGTGGAGGTGCTGCTCAGGGATCTAAAGAGCAGAGAAATGTGAGCACTAACCAATGCTGGACGCACTTAATCAAAGAGAAACCAATGCCGTAACCTTCAGAGCCTCATCTAGACACAAAGAAAATTTACTTAATCGTTTAAAGAGAAAACATTTTTAGAATGAAACACTTTTCTAATTTGGTGAGTGATGTAGTTCATGATTTTCAGATGTCGTCTGCTGCTCACCAGCAGCTCAATGCCTTAGATTTAAGACCTTCAGATGAGAACGTGCAGAGAGTTTGTTCTCCTGCTTGGAAACGCACATTTCCTTTAAGGACGCAGTTAAAAGATGGCCTAATTTTTAATTAGCAGAAATGTTTTATGTAAAATTAACAAACTCGACAGATGTCTTAAAAAGTGCCTATGTGTATTTAATGATTGGTTTTGAGATTACGAATGAGTGAATGTTAAACTCGTCACTACAGACTGGAACATTGTGCTCCGCCTCACACTGTTCTTTATTCCATGCAGTGTCTAAAGGATTGCTTCTCTGTTCTTCAGGTTGTAAGTTTTAAACTTTCCATGTTTTGATCCTTCGAGATGCCATGACGGGTGCCTTTCATTGCATTCCACGCAGCTGTTAGCGTTTTCTTTGCTTTTACATCACGATGTTCTGCTGCTCGTGGTTAGGGCGGAGCTCCATGATGGAGTCTGGCTTGTTTACATGCAGTTGAATTTCACGTTTTCCCGTTCAGACAGCCTTTGACACAGATCCTTCTACTGTGAGCTGCTCTCTTAACAACACATTTTACAGATGTTATTGTGTCTGAGTTTTTATATTAACAGATGGAAAGTACTCTAACAGTTCAGAACCTTGTATTGTGCCTTTAAACTGATTCTAATATGAAAGCTCATAAATAAACATGGATGGGACTGTTGATTTTGTGGTGTTTTTTTCATCTCTATCTGCACCTTAGCTGTATGGAAGTCTAAAAATTACATTATTAAAAATAATTCCTTACATAAAAAAAATACAATGAAACAATTTACTGTTTTTGGTCAGAAAACATTTACATTAAAACATGAAGACACATTTTTTATTTTTCACTTATCTTGTTTTTTTTCATTTATTTATTGTGTATTTGATGAAATATTCCAGCAGGTGGGAGATGCTACCCCCAGCCTTAAAAGTTGTGATTCCTGCTTGACCTTTTTTTCTTTAACTACAAAAATAACTTGAAGCACAGATGCCAGAAGCTACAAATAAAATCCAGAAGCACAGATCTCAAATTATAAAATATCAGTACAGATCTACATGGAATTGACAGAAAAAAGTGGAATAGAATAGCTTTATTGTCACAGATGCAACATTTAGCAGCAAGTCCCTTGTGCACAAAGACGGCAAGAACGAGATACATAAAAAGCAACAAGCTATGTAAAAAAGTTAAATTAAAATGCTAATTTCTGTTTGTATTTAGGGTTGAGACATCTCTGGGGTAGAAATGGTCTCTTAATCTTTTTGTTGTTGTTTGTAGTGGCCTGTTTGGCCTCACAGAGGGCAACAGGTTGAATAATTAATATTTATAGTAATGTAGGTTAAGTAATTTAGTGGAAAAAAGGAAAAATATTTAACGTACTACGAATGCCGGGTGCGGCATGTGAACCCAGGGTTATTTTGATAAGAAAAATGACCACATGTGAACTAACCACATTCACCACGAGAGCAGCTGACTGGCACAGGGGTTTGTCACTTTATAAAGACAGTTGCTCACTCAATGCTGAGTGACGGGCTCGCTCTGGTTGTCAGGAAAGGATTGGTTCATCCATGGATGTTTCATGGTTTTTAAACA
>BSAI01000108.1:1279610-1341332 GCA_036245035.1 Adrianichthys oophorus | reverse complement strand
GTTTTCAGTTCTTAAGAATCGATCAGAGGTTGTGGAACTCTGTATTTGAAGGGTTTACTTTTGAACAAAATACTGTTATCTTTAGGAGGTTTGTTCAATAACATTTAATATAAACTGGACGGGTTAGTGAGTTGAAAATTATGCTGGCTGTCATTTGCATTAAAGATTTAGATAATAATAGAATTTTGTATAATAATTTGGAACACGCTGTAGTTTAGTGAAAACGTAAAGCAGGTGTCACTCCGGTTTTAGTTCTTTAGGATATCGTCAAAGTTCAGAAAATGTGCAGATGATGGATGTGAACAGATGGACTCGTGTTTGTCATCATTTTGTCTTTGAATCTTCTTTGACGGCGTTTCTGCTCTTCATGTGCTCAGATCCTTGAGGCACTCATGGACATCATGCAGGCTCTGCAGGACGTCTGTAAGAACCCAGAGACTCATGACAAAGGTACCAGTACCCCCCAGTTTTTCTTTGTTTCTGTGTTATGTTACCCACACCTGCCCTCCTGTCAGAGTACTTCTGCAGGTACACCGTTCCCACCCTGCTCGGCGTGGCCAGAGCGTTCGGCCGGTACAGCAACACAGAGGAGCAGCTGCTCACTAAGCTCTTTCCCCGAGCCGTCCCCCCAACTCTGTCCAGCAGCGATGATGCTGAAGCGGCGCGCCGGCGCTCCTTCAACGAGTTCCGCTCCATCCTGCCGAGCTCGCTGCTCACTGTGTGTCAGGGAGACACGCTGAAGAGGAAGGGCTCCTCCATGTCCAGTGTGTCTCAGCAGGTGAGGTCAATCGCTGCTTTTTTCAGTCGGATCAGTCATCCTGGCCCCTTTGCTGAAAAACAACACAAACCATGATGTTTCCACCCCCCTTATTTACAGAGGGCATGGTGCTCTTTGGATGCAACTCAGCATTCCTTCTCCTCCAAACACGACGAGTAGAGTTCTTACCAAAAAGGTCTATCTTAATTTATCTGACCACAGGACATTCTTCAGTCCTCATCTGGATCATCCAAATGCTCTCTAGTGAACTTTAGACGGGCCTGCACATGTACTGGCTTTAGCAGGGGGACACGTCTGGCACTGCAGGGTCTGAATCCCTGTAGTGTGTCACTGATGATAGTCTTTGTTACTTTGGTCCCAGTTCTCTGCAGGTCATTCATTAGGTTCTCCGTGTGGCTCTGGGGTTTTTGCTCACCGTTTTTGTGATCATTTTGACCCCACGGGGTGAGATCTTGTGGAGGTCTTAAGGGGTCTTGTATGTCCTCCATTTCCTAATAATTGTTTCCACAGTTGGTTTCTTCACACCAAGCTGCTTACTTATTGTAGATTCAGTCCTCCCAGCCTGGTGCCGGTCAACAATGTTGTTTCTGGTGTCCTCAGACAGCTCTTTGGTCTTAGCCATAGTGGAGTTTGGAGTGTGACTGTTGAGGTTGTGGATAGGTGTCTTTTAAATAGATAATGGGTTCAAACAGGTGCCATTAATACAGGTAACGGGTGGAGGACAGAGGATCCTCTCACAGAAGACGTCACAAATCTTGCTTGTTTGTAGGTGACCAAATACTTATTTTCCACCATAATTTACAAATAATTTCTTTAAAATCAGACAATGTGATTTTTCTGGATTTTTTTTCTCATTTTGTCACAAATCTGTAACTTTTGCGAAACTGCCCTTTAATTTTCCTGGAAGTGAACAAAACAATTTTTAAATCAAGTTTTCTTGTTTGATTTCAGGCCAGTCCAGAGAGAACGGGTCTGACGCCCAACTCACCTTTGGATCCATCTGCCCAGTACTTTGAAGGTAAGCAGACCCTTTAGTTGGAGTTTTTTTAGTTTATATTTCAGATCAGTTTCTCTGACTGGCTGTGAGAGACACGTCTCTATAGAAGTCTATGAGATTTTGGCTTCTTGGAGCCAGCAGGTACTTCCTGTTTGGAACACCAGAGGGGAGGGGCCACTAAGTCCAGTTCTCATATACAGTTGAAAGCGCGCCAAAGAGCTGATGTTCAAAAGAATCAGAAGAGTGACTGTTTATTGCAAACAATAACAGCGGGTTTGGAAGTGAGCCCTGTGCAACACCCATGATGAGGAGCAGCTGTGGGAAGTGAGGCAGAAACCTGCATTTTTCTGAACTCCAGTCACAGTTTGGTTCCTTTTGAGGCTCGCCAAATGTTCTGCACATTCTTTACCTGAACACATGCCACGCCTCCTCCCTGTTTTTCAGGCTCTTACCTGCCGGACGGCAGCGCCGTCGATCCCGATTACTACTTCTCCACCATCAGCTCCAGCTTTTCTGTGTCGCCGCTCTTCACCGGTAGCAGCTCTGGAGAGTTCCAGGTCCCTCTGGATACGCTCCGACAGCTTCTCCACATGGTCTGCAGGAACATCATGGAAGTTCTCAGCAGACGTGCCGATCCAGAGCTGAACCCTTCTCTCTCTGAACAGGTGGAGCAGTTGGTGTCGGAGTCCTTTCTGAAGACTCTGGACGGTGTCCTGGCAGAGCTTCTGGAGGTACGATGGTCCTGCAGGAGTTTGTCTTCCTCTGTGTTTGAGAGCTTCACTGCTGGTTCTGCTTCACAGATGAGTCCTGGTCTTCACCTCTACTACAGAACCTTCAGTGATCCGCTGTACGTCGCCACATTTAAAATGCTCAGAGACACGCTGTACAATATGAAAGGTGAGTGAGCCTCTCCAGTGGCGGTCCATCAGTGAAGCTGCTGGTTTACATCAACCGTGTGCTTCAGACCTCCAGACTGACTACGTGAAGGAGGTTCACGACTTCGTCCTGGAGCAGTTCAGCAGCAGCCAGTCCGAGCTGCAGAGGATCCTCCACGACGTGGAGTATCTGCAGAGCGAGCTCAGCCCGCTCAAGCTGCGCTGTCAGGCCAACGCCGCCTGCGTGGACCTGATGGTGTGGGCCGTCACCGAGGAGCAGGGTAAGGCGGCGTCTCCTCAACGCTCCCAGCATGCTTTTTGCTCCAGAAGGATGAGCACTTTACGCCAAAGTCTCTGTCATCTCTGAGATAGATTTGAGAGATGATCATTTGAACTTTATCTTTTCACATAGAATGTTATAAATGAGCGCACTTACCCGGGAGTCAAATGTAAAATCCTGTTATTGTTCATAAAAAGTTCATCAAGTCTTAGTTTTTGAGGTTAACATAAAAAACTAAGACTGGATGAACTTTTTAAAATGTTTTCTCCCATTCTGGATGAACCAGAGACAGGTTATTATCACAGTTATGTTGTTAACCGTATAAACGTGTTGCTTTTGTGCAGGAGCTGAAAACCTTTGCACCAAACTGTCAGAGAAGTTGCAGTCAAAGACGTCCAGTAAAGTCATCATCGCCCACATGCCTCTACTCATCTGCTGCTTACAGGTACTACACCGCCGCCACCGCCGGGGATAGGTACCGTTTTATCTGGTGCTGAACCAGTATTTCTGAAATGTTCCGGTGCTTAAAGGCTGCTGGAACTGGTGCTCAAATATGAAAAAATGTGTCAGTGCGGTGAAGCATCGTGACCGGGTGAAGGGAATGATCATCGCCACGACGACGGTCTTTCATGGCCACACCCAGTCTCTAAAAATATAAAATAATAGAAATTGTACAGCAAACCTGAATAAAGTGAATGACGTGTCAGAAACAAAGCGCCAAAATGAATCACCAAAATCTGCGTTTTTATACAGCATCGGCAGTAGTGTATAAGTCAGTACGGTAGTTTGGTATACATTGGTACCGATGGTTCTGTAGACTTCAGTACCCGTGCTTCCATATATGTCTGTACCAGTATTTCTATATTTTTTGGTACTGATAGTAGTGTATATGCTAGTAGTGGTAGTTCCATATACATCAGTACTGGTAGTTCCATTTACATATACCAGTGTTTTTCAATGTACTTTGGGAAAATTACTCATTTTCACTGATCTAAAAACAGGAACCATCACCAGGAAATCAGCTCAGTGTTCTTTGAAACGGCCCTGATAAAACACTGAATAGTCTGCAATATAAAGAATCATAAAATACTTTTTTTATTTATATTTATTTGATTCTATTAAAGGGACTTTGATAAGAACGACAGTACCATGATTTAGCCGCCTGCAGCTTTAGTTGATAGCTGTTTTTAGAAGAATCCGGCCCCCTAAACTGCCTCCACCAATCATTCTTGGAGGCTTTATCACACGTCATCAGTCTGATCAATCAGAAGTAGTTAACATCCTCACTGTCTTGTTTCGACTTGGCTCATAAAGTCTCTCAGTTCCAATAAAAATAACAGCTAAAGCTTGTGTTTAGCGGTGTAGCTTCCCGTGGAATCCGGTGTCAGACCGTGGAAAAAGTGAAGAAAATAATTAAGCTCAGAGACGTGAGAATGTCTGGCATCGGCTCAGTTATTGCACTACATCTCCCATGATGCATTGGGTTAAAATGACTGTCTCTGCGATATAATGACGCTACTCTGTTGAAGCATTGAAGCACAAGAAACGCACACATCTAAAAGTCAATTCTAACAGTTTTCAAACCTCCTGGGTGAAATCACAGGTAAACAGTTTGGTTTTCCTTCAGGGAACTGAACGTACACATCAATATAATGTCTGTCTTTTTGTGTAAAATTTATCAAGCATGTTGTGGTCATATAATTGTTCAAAAATTACTGTTGCTCTGGAACAAACATTTAAATAATATTTAAAATGAGAAAACACTGTTTAGAAAGAGTATATTATTGTTTTTATTTGTTTTTTGTGAGGTTATGTAAAACTGCATAATAATGAGCTGGAGGGAAAGACACATTTTCAATGAATTTAGCTGAAAATCATTATTGAAAACTGTCGCAACTTTTACTACAACATTTAGGAAAAACAAATGCAACTTCCAGTACATCGATACAGAGTTGATCCTTTTTTACATTTTTGGATGCCGTTGTGCCGCAGGATTTTGGTCAAGGAAAAAGTGTACCTTGGTTTAAAAAAGGTTGAAAAACACTGGCGTATACGATGGTGCCAGTAGTTTAGTGTACGTCTGTACTGGTAGCTTGGTTTACATCCGTACTAGTAGTGTATAAGTTGGTGCCAGTAGTACTGTACACATCGGGACTGGTAGTTCCAAAAACGTTGGTACCGGTAGTTCTGTAGACTTCTGTATTGGTAGCTCCGTATATGTCTGTACCAGTAGTTCTGTATATGTCAATACCAACAGTTTCGTATACGTCCTAACAGTAGTTCCATATGCATCGGTATTGGTAGTACCGATGTATCCCAACCCCCCCCCACTACCTGGCTCAGACCTCCCAGATTGAATCTCCTTAAAAAAGATGATTCCGGATCTTTTTTGTTTTGATTTCATTTCTGGAAGCTTCCTGAAAAACCATCTCAAAGTCTGCTGCTATAATTCTGCGATACTAATGAAGTGGAAATCAAAACGTTTTAGATTGCCTTTAAAAAAATGGTTTTATGGATTTAAATGGAATTTCACTTAAAAGATGTGATATTAATTTATAAAATCCTTGTTTTAAGTTTCATGTAATGACGTTTTTTCTTCTGTTTTTTTGTGAAAGCCTTTTAATTTGAAATTTGAAAACTAAATGGATACGGAATGGGATTCTAAATTTGTGAGTTCTGAGGGCGGAGCTTAAGTTTCCTCTGTGGTTTACTACTTTAGTTTGAGTAAAACCTTCTTCAGAGGGAAGTTATCCGTCTCTCTTTGGATTTAGGGTTTGGGCCGTCTGTGCGAGCGCTTTCCTGTAGTGGCCCACTCCGTCACCACGTCCCTCAGAGACTTCCTGGTAGTTCCATCTCCGGTTCTGGTGAAGCTCTACAAATATCACAGCCAGAACATCCCAGGTAAGGGCAGCAAAGCAGTGTCCGACCCAGACGCTCCTCTGTGGACTCACAGAAGGTTTTCTTCTGGCAGGAGGCGGCGAGATAAAGATCCATGTGACCAATGAGCACTCCCAGTCCACCCTCAGCACTCACTCCAGTAAGAGGAGCCAGCCCTCCATGTATGAACAGCTGCGGGATATCTCCATCGACAACATCTGCAGGTTTGCCCCGCTTGCTTAGTTATTGCTCCCATGCAGCATTTTGATGGACAACAGCCGGCGACAACTACAGAGGAAATGTCAGAATTTGATAAAGATGATAATTTATTCAGTCAAAGAATCCAACATGTGTCAAAGCTCCGCCTCTAAAAAACCCGTTAAATGAATGAAAGCAAATTAAACATTTTTAGGAAAACCATTTAATTTGAAAAGAAATTTAAAATCAAGCAGCATAATTAATTCATTAATAACTGAACAGGAGGACCAGTGATGCTGCTGAGAGAGGAGAAGCTCCTAAAGTTAAGGTGGAAGAAAAGTTTACAAAATTCATTTTATTTTAGATTAAAATATCAAATAAACATAATTATTGCAATTAAAATAATAAAAACCAATGATCTAGTAATTTTGCAATCGCAAAGAGATTATACAAATGTTATTTTTGGTACAATGACAGTGATAATGTAGTAATACATTTGTAACTGTTAGTTTTGTACAGTTTCTTACTTTTATCTGTTTATGGACGTTTTTTTTATTATAATATTCTTGTTTATGAGTGAAGTTAACAAGAAAATCACATTAATCAGAAAGTAACTTATTAGGAAGTGAAGATTTAAGTAATAGTTGATCATAATGATGGTTTGACCTGAATTGTTAAGTCAAATGTATGTTTTTATTTCCTGAGATGAACTGGTGACATTTCTACAGCGACTGTTATTTCAGGAAGCATCAAAACAACAAAACATTCAAATGAAAGTGGAATGTAGAGAAATGAAGTGATACGTTTCTCATTTGGAAAAGAGGAAGGTCTGCAGTTTGCTTTCAGATGCAGAAGAGTCCATTTAATTCAATGGGCTTCACACCAGTATTTACTGTATGCAAATAACATAAAGTCTCATAAAAATATAAACAATAAGTGGATTCTAAACTAAACTAACAGATGAAGCTAAACTGGCATCCGTGTCCTTAGACCCTTCTTCTCTGTGAGGAAAACTCATAAAAGAAATCCTTTGTTGGAGAAAATAAGAAACCTCAGGAATGTCAACATGAAGGAGGGATCCTCTCCCATGACGGACAGGAAATCTGCTAGAACTGTGAAAGAAGAATGAGTTTACCTAACTCTACAACTACATGTTTGAATAGTGCAGCAGATGAGCTTCATCCAGATGAAACTGTGGTGCAGCTGAGAATGAGAGATGAACCAGAGGCGAGGACCACGACCAGAGACAAGAACACAGACGATCCTCCTGGAATCTCTCAACAGGAACAACATTTGAATTGCACTGCACCAAACAAAGGGATGATGAACTAAATAAAAATAGTTCAGGAAAAATGATAAAGAATAGAGAAGAAAAATAACAGAAACCCAGCTTCTAACTTCTCGCAGCCTGCTAGCAAATAATTGGTATTGAAATTTAATTCTAACATGTTAATGGTAAGTTGCATGTAATATGGCACGAATAGTGGATGGTGATAATAATAATAATAGAAAATCTGCAGTTTTAGCATGTCAATATAAATATATTATTAATCTAATCTAAGCCCCTAAACTGAGGGAATAGGCCGCCATGGCCCGGTTTATCAAACCAGCTTCCCTCCTCTTAGCTCCGCTGAGAAATATGTATAAAGGATGTAATGAAAATTATAATTATTTATTATTCATTACAGTAGGTGACATAGGACAGCAGTAAGTTCAATATTCTCTGATTACTAGTTAGTCTGCCAATAATCCTGTCCAAAGAGGAATGTTTTAAGTCTAACTTTCAATGTAGAAACTGTGTCAGCCTCTCTTACATGAGCTGGGAGCTTATTTCATAAAACAGGAGCTTGGTGGATAAAGGCTCTACCTCCAACTGTGCTTTTAGAAATTCTAGGAACCACAAGCAGTGGAATTGGAGGCTGTATTTATGCCACCCAGGTAGACTATCTGATCTGATAAAGCATCCCTCAGGTATTTGGGACTGTATTTATTCATATAATTATAATAATTATATTATAATTATATAAATATAAGTATTTATATACACAATTATATGTATATAATTATGTATATAAATACTTATATTTATATAATTATAATTCATACAATTATATATATTTTTTATAAATTTATAATTTCTGGGTTTAGAAGGAGGTCATAAATTGTCATCCAGATCTTGATGTCTCTGATGCAGTTTCTCTATGTGGTCATTCTGGTCAGGTTTAATGGATAAATACAACTGTGTATCATCTGCATAACAGTGAAAATTTGTTTCCTGATTCTGTTTCCTAAGGGCATCATGTAAAGCACAAACAGGATGGGTCCTAGAACTGATCTCTGTGGGACTCTGTAGCTAACTCAAGTGCATTGAGAGGACTGTCCATTTACATAAACAAAGTGGTATCTATCAGATAAATAGGATTTAAATCACTGTAAGGCAGGTCCTCTGTATGGGGTTTGCACCAGCGCTAAAGGGAGCTCAGAGCAGAGTTTTAATCTACTGCTCTGTGCCTGGTTCCCGTCTCAGGGTTGTCAGGTTGCACGACTAATGCTAGCAGAAATGTTCTTAGAAAGAGATCAGTAGCTCTGCCTGCTGTTCTGCTTGGAGGTCCTGCAGAATCCGGCAGTGTGAGGCTGAAGCTCCTGTTTGTTCATGCAGACCTGCAGCTCTTCCACCTGAAAGCCTGAATTTAACCGATTTCTGATTATTTAGAGCAGAAGAGTTCATGCAAATTGTGTTTTGAGTGTGCATTTGTCCTCTTCATAGGATTCCATAGGCTCCTCCATACATGGTCCACAATATGATACATAAAAGATTCAACTACATTTTTTGCAGATACGATACAGTCCAGTTTTTTTATCTAAATGGATGAACTCTAGACCAAGGGTGTGCAAACGACGGCCTGGGAGCCATAATCAGACCATTGAACTATTTAATCTGGCCCACCAAGCTAAAATAACTTAATAATAATCCTTAATAATGTTTTATTTTCCCTGTACATCTGTGTCCCCCCTTAGGTCGCACACTTCAAATAAATGGACCTTTGTTTAGGTGCAGAAAGTTATTCTGCATTCATGTGGTGTGGGAAGATTCTGTGGTTTTTCTGACATTCATGTGTCATTTCTGAATCTGGCGGTCATTTTCCAATCATTCCAACATCACATGAGCGCAGCATTTCTCAAAGTTTTCTTTTTTCCCTGATGGACATCCACCCATTGGTGCAATTGGCCCTAAAATGAAAACACAAGACACAGTTTGAAATTAAAACTCAAAAATGTTCTGTTTAAAGTATTTATACATTAATTTGAATCAAAATCAAGCATTTTTTTTGTCTAGATCCTATGTTACTTCTTATGTTAACTCGCCACTCATATCTGCTTCTGGCCCGGTCTTTTTGTGACATTTTGGAAACCTTTGTGGCCCACGAGTCAGAAAGTTTGCCAGTCCTGACCTAGACATATATACATTTTTTTTTTTTACTGGGATTTTTAATTTTAATCACCAAAAAAAACGTCTCTGATCTAACAGCTTCAAACTTTAAAACCTGTATTTTTGGTCTTCTTGACTGTTTTGTCCTTTACGGTTAAGTAAAAGTGTATAATTTTAATGTATTCTGGTATTGTTTGAAGTTAAAAAAGGGTTTCGTGAACAAAACACACAGAATATTAAAGAAGCTTCTTTTGCTCCTTGTAATGCTGAAGGACTAAGGAGTAAAGCTTCGTCTCCTCAGATGCCTGAAAGCCGGTCTGACCATGGATAACGTCATTGTGGAAGCGTTTCTCGCCAGTCTGTCTAACCGTCTCTACATCCACCAGGAAAATGACAAGTAGGTGACCTACAGACAAGAACGCCTCGTTCATCTGAGGAAACCAGCGTTTAATTTGTCTCCTCCACTGCGGCGCAGGGACGCTCACCTGATCACGGATCACACCATCAGAGCTTTGGGCCACATCGCCGTTGCCTTACGGGACACTCCCCGAGTGATGGAGCCCATCCTGCAGATTCTGCAGCAGAAGTTCTGCCAGCCTCCATCCCAGCTCGACGTGCTCATCATCGACCAGCTGGGCTGCATGGTCATCACAGGGAACGTGAGGCTCCTTCCTGTCTGCTGACCACTGTGGACTCTGCTTTTCAAAATACGTGACATTTGCAGCAGATAAAACGTCTGATTTCCTCTCGTTCTTTTAGCAATACATCTACCAGGAGGTGTGGAATTTGTTCCAGCAGATCAGCGTCAGAGCGAGCTCCATGGTTTACTCTACCAAAGACTACAAAGACCACGGATACAGGTGAGACGGTCCAACTAAGGAGCAACCAGCCTCTGTGAGTCCTTCTGCTTCCTGTTCACCAGAAATCCAATCATTTCCTGACTTCTCAAGTTTTTTTTGCTTTTCGAGTGAAACGTAAACCTGATGTCCTTCAACCGCTACTCAGTCCAGGTCTCATATACAGTTTATGGTCTGCGCAGACACTGCTCCCTGGCTGTGATCAACGCTCTGGGGAACATTGCAGCAAACCTGCAGGCAGAGCAGATGGTGGACGAGCTGCTGGTCAACCTGCTGGAACTTTTTGTTCAGTTGGGCTTGGAGGGGAAGAGAGCCAGCGAGAGGGCCTCAGATAAAGGCCCGGCCCTGAAGGTAAAGGAAGCACCTCCCGCATGTGATTTAGCACCAAATTCTCCATACATGTGAGAAATGTAGGTCTTTAAACATCAACTGATCCTTAAACCTGAACTAAAAGCTAGTTTTATTTCAGTTCTGACAAAGCTTTTTCCAAAGGTTTTCTTAAATCTGTTTCCTGGTCTGTAGGCATCAAGCAGTGCTGGAAACCTCGGGGTCCTCATTCCAGTGATTGCAGTGGTCAGTTCTCAGGATGTTTGGATGTTTGCTGTTGTCCTCTCTGTCTCATGTTCTTTGCTTTTCTTCTGCTTTAGCTGACCAAGAGATTGCCACCAATCAAGGAGGCGAAGCCTCGTCTGCAGAAGCTCTTCAGGGACTTCTGGCTCTACTCTGTGGTCATGGGCTTTGCAGTGGAGGGTTCAGGTGCAGTTTGATGGTTTTGCTCTCATCTAAACTTTGTGAATTTTGATGAAGCGTCGTCACACTTACAGTTTTTGAGCTGCCGTTCATTTGAACTCTCGTCTTTCTTCGTGAATACCTGGTCCAAGTTATGAATGATAAAATTCAAAACTCTTTTTATTTGTGGTGGTCCACTTTCTTCCCAACTTCTTTTGCTGCTGAAATGTCCAGGTTTGTGGCCAGAGGAGTGGTATGAAGGAGTTTGTGAGATTGCGACCAAATCGCCGCTGCTGACATTTCCCAGCGGAGAACCGTTACGTTCGGAGCTGCAGTACAACTCGGCACTGAAAAACGACACAGTGACTCCGGTATGAGCGCATTCCCACGGGCAGACACGCCCACCCACACACCAGGGTTCCTAGAAGATGCTCTTCTGTTTCAGGCTGAGCTGAATGACCTGCGGAGCACGATCATCAACCTGCTGGATCCTCCTCCCGAGGTGGCTGGTCTCATCAACAAGCTGGACTTCGCTATGTCCACATACTTGCTGTCTGTCTACAGACTGGAGTACATGAGGTACTGCTTTCCTGCTGCATTTGGAGCACTCTCAGCTGTGCTCTTCCTCCGGTTCTGGTTCTGATCTCTGTCCTGTATGCTGGTCTGTCAGGATGCTGCGCTCTCTGGACTCGGACCGTTTTCAGGTCATGTTCCGATACTTTGAAGACAGGGCGATACAGAAGGACAAGTCTGGTAAGACGAGGAAAAGTTTACATGTTCAGAGCTATTTTCTTTATTAATACTGGACATTTTTGCAGGTATGATGCAGTGTGTGATTGCCGTTAGCGACAAGGTTTTTGAAGTCTTCCTTCAGATGATGGATGAGAAAGTAAGACACCTTTTATCCCAAAATCTTTTTTCCTTCAGGAGAGCAAACTTTGTTTTTTTTCTACCGTTAAATGGTGTTTTCAGGTTTGTTAAACTCTGCAGAAGTCTTAAACAGATACAGTTCAGTCTCTTTTACAGCATCTGTGTTTGCTATTAATAAAAATGACCTTTTTTTTTTTCTTCTGTTGAACTTAATTTTAAAACTTGATGAGTTTTTTTTCAGCTTACATGTGTTTTGGTGTACTGGGTGTTTTAGTTTATTTTTTCATAGGAAATCTAAACTAAAAACCACCCCTTAAAAAAGCTGCTTTCCAAAGATGTAGTAGCTCGAGTTCAAAGCCCTGTGGAACGCCAGTTCATGTTTAAGTAGAATTTATTTTACAAAAACCTTTCAATCAATTTAAAAAAAATTTTTTTTTAATTATGAAAGTATTATTGGTTAGTCTTGTTTTGCTTTATATAATAAACATTTGATCTTTTTAATGTTTCAATGAAAATGTTAAGAAAGATTATTGGATGGATGGATTAGTGATGATAGATGATGGGTGGATAGAGAGGTAAATGTTTGGATGAAAAACAAATGAATAAATTATAGCTAACATAAAAATCATTTAGGAGATTCAAATGTATTATAACATTGTTTGGGTGAATAATAGAAGACTAAAATAAGGAATGGAGTTCGCAGAAGCAGCTGTCTGGCAGAAAGCGACGGACGGTTAACTTCTGACACCTTGAAGGGCATTACCATTTACTTAATTTACAACTATTAAAATATGCATCAGTCATTAAAAACAGCCATTTCCAATAAGAATGAGTGTTATTTTTGTCAAACAAGAGTAGTAATAATAAAAATACCTTTAAAAAAAACACTTCAGGACCACAATGCAGCTTTTTATAAGAACATCTAACATTTCATAGTTTTAGCAGCTGCACTTTTGAATTTTAACATTTGTCTTCAATATTTAAAACTTCTGTAACTTCGGGACCTAGCATATTTCTCTCTAAACTCTATATTATTTTATGCATTTTCAAAAATATTTTAGGCCAAAACCAAAGCCCACGAAGAGGAGCTGGAACGGCACGCTCAGTTCCTGCTGGTCAATTTCAACCACATCCACAAAAGGATTCGCAGAGTGGCGGACAAATATTTGTCAGGCCTCGCAGAAACGTGAGGCCATGTTCCATGTTTTGTCAAACATTGAGTTTGATTAGTGGTGTTACAGAGGTTTGTGAGCAGAGCTCCTCTCTGCTCTCAGATTTCCTCACCTGCTGTGGAGCGGCCGTGTGCTGAAGACCATGCTGGACATCCTGCAGACGCTGTCTTTGTCTCTCAGCGCGGTGAGAGTCTGCGGTCTTATCCAGAAATACTTCACACTCATGCCGACAGTTTTTAATTCTGTCTTTAATTGTGTTTTATTAGGACATTCACAAAGACCAGCCTTACTATGACATCCTAGATACTCCGTACAGAATCACCGTCCCGGACACGTATGAAGCCAGAGAGGTAAATCCACATTTTACTGTCCAGTTCTTCACATATGACAGAAATACATTTCAATAAATTTTGACCCAAACCACTGTGTATTTCTACATTTGAAGAGCAGAAAAGTCTGTCTGGAGAAAGCTTTTTGTTTTGACTGCATGTGGGTTCATATGAAATATGACATAATTAAATGCTCACTGTAAGCTTGGAAGTTTAAACCATGTGAACAGGAAAATAACACAAATAAGTTTTCTAACTTTGATTTGAGAAACAACTAAATCTGTTTCTCACGTTTGGCCCTTAAGACTCTGAGAGTCAAGTAGCCACAGGTTGTTGCCACAGGTTTTTTACAACAGGTTATAACGTAACGTAGCCAATCACAATCAGTAACGGTACTCACAGTTCTTAAAAAGCTTTATGTTTGATTTGATGACAGGATCCTGTGGGCCTATAGAACTTTGAACTCATGTGGCTTGGTTTTTTTAGAATTTAATATTTATTAGGCTCAATAAACTTATTTCACCTTTAAAAAATGTTTCAGCACTTACAACAAAAAAAAAAAACACTTTTTTAGCTCTTTTCAACACTCTCATCATTTTTCACCAATTTTTTAAACAATAAATGAAACATTAGACATTTTAGAAGCATTTTTGAGGATTAGATGGTTTTTAAATCCTTATTCTTGTTTTTCTATATGATTGATTTTTTTTTACTTTTTTTGAGGTATTATATTGAGATATTTTAGCATTTGGCATCATGACACTGAGTATTTTAATATATTTGTTTTAGCATTTTCAAATGGTTTTTCTTCTGCTGTTATTTTTGCAAAATGATCATTTGGAATTTTACCAAATGGTTCTGGCAGCAAATTAAACTTCATGAACCTTAATTATTCCTGGAATCCTTTGGTTCAGTTAAACTTTCTGCAAAAAATTTGGGAACAATTTCAAAGGTTAGTTTTTGTGTTTATGAGTAAAATAGAAAAGTAAAAGTGTAGGGAATGTCACCTCATGGATGTTAAATAAAGATTTTTTTAAGGAAATCCATCTTTTTTAGTTCTAAACTCCAGAAAAGTCTCCGTCAAACCTTTGGTTCCTTCTTGTTGTTCTGTTCTCTCAGAGCATTGTGAAGGACTTTGCGGCACGTTGCGGCGAGATCCTCAAAGAAGCTATGAAATGGGCTCCGTCCGTCACCAAATCTCACTTACAGGTGATTTACTTTTGTTTCCCATGAAGCGTAAAACCGTCCCATGTTCATGTCTGAACACTGTAAATGTTCCAGGAGTACCTGAACAAACACCAGAACTGGGTGTCGGGTCTGTCGCAGCACACCGGCCTGGCCATGGCCACCGAGAGCATCTTACACTTTGCCGGGTACAACAGACAGAGCAGCACACTGGGGGTGAGTCAGAAACTGGAACAGTTTGAGAAAAGCAGGATCCCCAGTGTGACGCCCTGACAAATCCCGCTCGCTCTCAGTTTTTCTGAACACGTTAACCAAAAATTTTTAACCAAACGTTGTCCCTCTTCTGATAGTCTACTCAGCTGACGGAGAGGCCCACCTGTGTGAAGAAGGACTACTCCAACTTCATGGCGTCCCTGAATCTTAGGAACCGATATGCTGGGGAGGTATCGTCTTTTTCAGCTTTGGATGTCTTTGTCACTCTTTCTGTATTTCATGTTGTCACCTGAAGGGGGCGCAATAGTGCGGATGGGTTTCTGGCTGGTGGCACTCAAACGGAGTTGTTCTCTCTGCTGCTCTGAAGGTGTCGGGGATGATCCACTTCGCCCAGGCGGTTCGGGGACAGTCCGATCTGAACTGGCTGATGATCAAGCAGATGGGCGAGGCCTTGGACTCTGCCCTGCCCGAGGCCTTCACTGAAGCCATGTTCAAGCTGGCGGCGTTGCTCATCAGCAGCAAAGGTTCTGCGATGGCGCCGGTTCTTGTGTGTGGGGATGCTGTGGTTCTGCTCTCTGACTCCTGGTTTGCTCTTCAGAATGCGACCCTCCGCTCCTGCACCATCTCTGCTGGTCTCCTCTGAAGATGTTCACGGAGCACGGCATGGAGACGGCCATCGCCTGCTGGGAGTGGCTGCTGGCCGCCCGTCCCGGAGCGGAAGTGCCGGTGCGCCGCAGACGTTTGTGAGTTTGTTTGTGCTGCGCTCAAACACCGACGCTCTTCTTTTGCTGCGCAGTTCATGCGGGAGATGGCGGGGGCGTGGCAGATGACCGTGGAGCTGAAGATGGGCTTGTTCTCCGACGCCCAACTGGAGGCCGATCCTCTCGCTGCGTCTGAAGAAAGCCAGCCCGTCCCGTGCCCTCCAGATGTCACCCCCCACCAAATCTGGATCGAGGTCTGAGGAAAACCGGCTCAGGTTCCTCCTCCGTCGTTTGCTTTCTGCTAAAAAGATTGTTTTCTGCAGTTTCTCGTTCAGAGGTTTGAGATTGCAAAGTACTCCAGTGCAGATCAGGTGGAGATCTTCTGCTGTTTGCTGCAGCGCTCTCTGTCTTTGGATGTGGGCGGAGCAAAGAGCAGCCTCAATCGCCATGTCGCTGCCATTGGACCTCGCTTCAGGTACCAAACAAGGTTCTTGAGTCCATATAACCTGCTTTTATGTAACAAGGACTTCAATTCATGTTTGGAGTTTATTATAACTGTAACAGAGAGAAACCCACCATGATGGCTTCTATGGCTTAGTGAAATGAAAGTCCTAAAGCTTCAAGTCCCACTCCCATCGTCTTTTGATCTGTTTTCAAAGCGCACTCAGTGGTCTTTTAGGGTGTATTCAGACTGAACACGTTTGGTTCTCTTAAAGTGAGCCAGAGTTTGTTTCCTCCGATAATCCAGAACAAATGTTCAGCATGAACTAGTGCTGTCAGTCAATTCAAAAATAATCAGATTAATCACACTCTTGGATTGAGATTAATGTTTTAAAGTAAAATGTTTTACTAGGTAAATTTATATGACAGTATGCAGCTTTTGAACCAAAAAAGGCCAGAGAGAACTGAACTCAGATATCCCAGAAATGTAATTTGTGTGAACAAAACACAAACCTAATGCGTACCTAAAGAAGTAAGTAGTTCCGGTCACAAAGCCAAAATGTTCTATATCACTGTGCAGGCTTCTTTAAAACCAACTTTTGCTTCATCTTCTGAGGTGAACTTTCGCTCTAAGCTGATGCTTTTTTGAACCTGTCATGCCGCTGCAGTAAAGGTCTGCCTCAAAAAATAGCTTTAATGTTGCTTTATGAAGTTATTTTAATCATAACAGACTTCCAGTCTTGACTTTTACACCACAGATGGGAATTTTTTAATCTAAAACAATTAAGAAAAATAAAAACAGAACCATGCGGTCCAGAGTACTGTAACTTACCACATTAAAAACCATAGGAACACTTCTGAGCAATCCAAAAAATGTTGAACCCAAACTTCCTAATAATACCTTAATCATCAAATAAATAAATAAATAAATCTTAATGGACAGGAAAAAGAAAGATCAAAATGGATAGAAGTAGTCACATGCAACAAACGAGAATGGAAAAAAACATTTATTTACAAATAGATGCAATTATTTTAATTTCATTCTACATTTCAACTGAGAGCCAGATATGATTTATTCTTCCTGCTGCTCTTTTTTAAAATTATTTACAGTGATTTCAATATTCTGGCTCAGTGGTGATTCAGGTTTTTAGGATAAAGGTAAGAAAACCGAACTGTTGCATCACCTGGAAGTTAAAAATAATGGAAGTTGTTTTGCTTTCAGGATTTTCACAGTAAAAGCCATGAAAGTTCTTTATTTTTAAGACTTTACTGAGACTTTCTGAGGCAAATCAAACGGAAATCCCTGCGTTGCTGCACAGATGTGGTTTTTGGACGGGTCTGCGGGTTTAATGCTGACGGAGAGCTTTCTGCAGGCTGCTGACTCTGGGCCTGGCTCTGCTTCACTCTGACGTCGTCACCAACGCAACCGTGAAGAATGTCCTCAGAGAGAAGATCTACTCCACGGCCTTCGACTACTTCAGGTACAGGTTTGAAATGCAGGGTGGTTGTCAATCCAGCGGACTCAGATGATCAGAGTTTGATCCGGTCGTTGCAGCGTCGCTCCTAAGTTCCCCACGCAAGGCGACAAGCACCTCCGCGAGGACATCTGCATCATCATCCGCTTCTACGCCAGCATCCTGTCGGACAAGAAGTACCTGGCAGCGTGTCAGTTGGTCGCACCTGGTGAGCTTGGTACCACCCCAGCCCCAAGCACTCTCTCTGCTGGGATATTCGGATCGCTTATCGTGTCCAGCACCACTCCGATTTCGATCTTAAGTAAGCCTGAAGCAGTGGAGCTCGGACTGCTCTGACCGGGGGCATGTCGTTGTCAAATTTGATGCTGCTTGTCCTCACAGTTCTGTTGTCACTCCATTGTCTCCTTTCAGACTTTTATTCGTGATTCTTTTCGTTTTTTTGCGTTTGACTTCGCCCCCCCCCACATGCAGCCACTCCGCTTGCTTTCAGTGCAGCTGTAAGGACAAGCACGAATTTGTCAGCCGCATCCAGATGCATGACTCTCCATCAGCCCACCCGTCTGCTCCCCCCTCCACAATGGACTGGTTTGGTATCGAAACAAGGAACCCAAATTTTCCACCAAAGAAGCTCCTCCCCTCTTCATCCCCGGTGACCCAGAGAGCAGGTTTCATCCTCATGCTTCAGGTGGAAGCCGCCTGGAATGCCAGCGTCTCAGCTTCTAGGCGGCTTTCACCATCATGTCCATGAGCGCTCTGAACGCATGACCATCACAGCAGCAGAGACAGGCCCCACCCCCTCATCACGTCGTCAGTGTTTAGATAGACGCCTGCTTGTTCCGAGGGGAGGTCCTTTGGTTTTTTCCTCACTGCCTCTGTGTGTGAACAGACAACCAGGACGCCTCCCTCAACAGCCTGTCAGTCATGAACGCTGCCGACCTCAGGAGCGGCGCCGACTCCAGCGCTCGCTCGCAGCAGAGCTGCCAGGGCTGGATCAACACCTACCCGCTGTCTAGTGGCATGTCCACCACCTCCAAGAAGTCAGGTAGTCCTGCTCACCTGGAAAACACATATGTTTACCAAACAATTCATGCATGAAACTTTGGCTCGAGCTGAACAAACTGATAGAACTTACCAAACAAACACATTAGGAATGTGGGTGTGGTTAACAAGAAAACCTGCGTTTCCATGGAAATCCAAATGTTTACTTTTGATGATCTTTCTAAAAATGACATTCACCCGTTTGTCACCCCCAGCTGACCAAAGCATACAAGGGCTGAACAGAAAAGTCGCCGTTTTGAAATGTTTGTTGTGACTTTGTCACATGCAGCTGGGTGGCCGCTCGCCACTTTAACTCCATTTGTTTTTAATGTTTATTCATTTGTAATGTTCCTTCCTAATAGATGAATGGAGAATGTTTTAGCTTAAAAGGACAGTTTAAAAGCTGAAATAATTATTCATGCAAACGTTATGCTCGGCACAACGAAGAAATACAAAAGAGAAAGTATGAAGATCGCCTCATTAACTCAATGCTGGTTTCAAGGAGAAACATTTTCTTACATTTATTTGTTTTTGGATTTTTAAGTGAAACATTTTCATAGCTTCTCATTTTTAACATGGAGATGAAAGAGCGGAGAACACTGACCTGTGTTTCTGCTGCTTCCAGGAACATCTAAGAAGAGTAACCGAGGAACGCAGCTTCACAAATACTACATGAAACGTAGGACTCTGCTGTTGGCGCTCCTGGTGAGGCCCCAGAACCTCAGTCAAGATCTGTGCTCATCGCCAGCCCAGATGCTTTCTGACTCCTCCCACCTTTTCAGGCCAGTGAGATTGAACACTTGACCACGTGGTACAACCCGCTCTCCGCCCAGGAGTTGGTCATCGCCACCGAGCAGTCGGTGGAAACCAGCATCGCCAACTGGAGGTCCAAGTACATCAGTCTGACGGAAAAGCAGTGGAAGGACAACGTCAACCTGGCGTGGAGCATCGCGCCTTACCTGGCCATGCAGCTGCCAGCAAGGTGGACACTCACTGTCTCTTCTCCTCCAGCAGAAAGGTCAAAGACGTCTCGGTGTGGTCACCTACGGTGGTGCGGGCCGAGTCTAAACTCCTCAGAGACAGTTGGGCTGACGTTCCTCACCGGTTTGTTCTCAGCTCTGCTGCTCCATGTGGTCACAGAGGACATTAATTAACCATTTGACTGGACGGTCACATCAATAAATGACCACGCTTCAGTTTCATTCAATTTGACCTTCAATCAGCTGTCTTTGGCATTACACGCAAAAGTAAACTTTTTTGGTTTATTTGGTTTTGGTTTATAGGACGCCATCCAGGGAGACGTGTTAGCTCCACCCACAAGTAGTGTTGAAGTGAAAGTGTTGATTATGAAAAAGCCAGAGGGGTGATTTTTTACGGCTGTGTCTGAATTCTCTCACTACTCCGTAACCCCTAAAGAACTATAAAGCTCGGGACTTTCCGGTAACCTGGATTTTACCGTCATTCGTCACATGCTCACTGCTTTTTTTCTTATTTTTAAACCTCAAACATGACATCACCCATTTGCCAAATGAAAAACCTTAACGATTTGAACATTTCACAAAGACTGTTTATGCATTGACAGTTTTCGGATCACAAATGAAATACATTGTGGTCTATATTTATAACTCTAGTGAGCATTGATGCACAAGATCCATGGATGGTTTTTGAGAAGCCTCAGAGGGGCTGTATGAAGACGTCTCACCTACCTCCCCCCTTACTTACCCTTACGTGTTTAATAAGAGTTCACTACGGTCTGCCGTCCGCAGCATGCACGTAAAAAAATGTGCACAAGCATTTTCTCTGCGGTTCACTGAGCGGACCGTGACCTTGATACTTCATCCAGGTCGCCTGCGCCCCCGTACAGGTTTGACTATTTTTCTCCTGCGGTCGGCCCGGATCCACCGGAATGACAGTTGGGACTCAGGCTTAAGGTCTCACAGGCGTTGGGATTGAAGATGAGAGATCTGGAGACGGTTCAGACCACAGGCAGCTCCTCAGGGAGCCCGGAAAACCTGTGGAGCAGTTTCTTTTTTCCTTAACCTCAGAGCTTGGTCGCGGTGTAACAGTTTAAGTCAGACGTTGTGACAAACTGATCAGGTCTTTTCCTTTGTGAGGTCCTGTCATGAATGTGAGTGCAGGAGCACTTTTAGTGAAGAACGTTTTTATGTGATCTAGAGACCTTTCCTCCATCGTGCTTTCAGAATAGAATAGAATTCAACTTTATTGTCATTGCACCTGCAGTACAGAGCAACGAAATGCAGTTTGCATCCATCCAGAAGTTCTTTTAGCAGTACAGTATAAATTATATATATATATATATATATATATATATATATATATATATATAGTATATATAGTATATACAGGCTATGGTCAGGTATTTGTATTAAAATTATAATAGTTGTATGTGAAATGGTTATCTATACAATATTTACAGTAGAGCAGTTGTTATCAAAATATATACAGAAGTGTATTATCCTTATAGTAGTGCATTGAGGATTGACAGGTATTAAATTAGTTACAGGGTAGAGTTCAGGAGTCTGACAGCTGTGGGGAAGAAGCTGTTCAGGAACCTGGTGGTTTTAGTCCGTGCGCTCCTATATCGCTTCCCAGAAGGCAGGAGGGTAAAGAGTCTGTGTGATGGGTGACTGGAGTCTTTAATGATTTTCCCAGCCCTCTTCAGACACCGCTTCCTGTAGATGTCCTCCATGCTGGGAAGTGGTGCTCCTGCGATGCACTGGGCGGCTTTCACCACCCTCTGCAACGCCTTCCGGTCTGCACCGGAGCAGCTCCCGTACCAGACTGTGATGCAGCTGGTCAGGATGCTCTCGATGGTGCAGCGGTAGAAGTTCACCAGGATGTCTGAAGACAGGTGGTTCTTCCTCAGAGTCCTCAGGAAGAAGAGGCGCTGGTGAGCCTTCTTGACCAGTTTGGAGCAGCCAGTTGTCCAGGTGAGTTCCTCGGAGATGTGGACTCCCAGGAACTTGAAGCTGTTCACACGCTCCACCGTCATTCCCTTGATGTGGATGGGAGTGTGCGGGTCAGCATTCCTCCTGAAGTCCACAATGAGCTCCTTGGTCTTCCCCGTGTTGAGCAGCAGGTTGTTGGTGTCGCACCACTCAGCCAGGCGGTCCACCTCCTCCCTGTAGGCGGCCTCGTCGCTGTCTTTGATGAGGCCAATCACCGTGGTGTCATCTGCAAACTTAATGATGGTGTTGGAGCTGTCGTCAGGTCTGCAGTCGTGGGTGAGGAGGGAGTAGAGGAAGGGACCCATCACACAGCCTTGTGGTACACCGGTGTTTATAGTGATGGTAGATGAGCAGTGATTATCCAGACGGACGTGTTGCGGTCGGCTGGTCAGGAAGTCCAGTAGCCAGTTGCACATGAGGGAACTGATGCCTAGGTCTGTGAGTTTTGAGGGAATGACTGTGTTAAATGCTGAACTGAAGTCTATGAACAACAATCTAGCGTAGGTGTTTTTATTGTCCAGGTGTGAAAGGACAGAGTACAGCGCTATGGAGACTGCATCCTCTGTGCTCCTGTTCTGACGATATGCAAATTGGTGGGGGTCCAGGGTGGGGGGGAGACAGGATTTAAGGTGTGCTAGGACCAGCCGCTCAAAGCACTTTGTGATGATGGGGGTGAGGGCTACCGGGCGGTAGTCGTTGAGGCTTGATGGTTTGGTGTTCTTGGGTACCGGTATGATGGAGGTGGATTTGAAGCAGGTCGGTACCACAGCATGAGCCAAGGACAGGTTGAATATGTCCGTGAGTACCTCTGCAAGCTCCCCAGAGCATGCTCTGAGGACACGTCCAGGGATGCCATCAGGACCTGCAGCCTTGTGGACCACGATCCTGCCCAGCACCGCTCCTACATCGTCAAGGGAGAGAGTCAGTGGTTGGTGGCCTGGAGTCACGGCTGCTTTGGTTGCAGTTGCTGTATTCCCCCTCTCAAAACGGGCATAAAAGTTGTTAAGCTCGTTGAGGAAGGAGACATCAGAGGAGGTGGGGGAGAGGTTGGTTGTCTTGTAGTCAGTGATGATCTGGAGTCCTTGCCACATACGTCGGGGGTTGGAGTTGGTGAAGTGTTTCTCTACCTTCCCTTTGTAGCGGTGTTTGGCCTTTTTGATGCCCCTCTTCAGCTCAGCCCTGGCTGTGCATCTCCTGACCTGAAGGCGGTGTTGCGGGCCTTCAGCAGGAGGCGGACGTCCCGGTTCATCCATGGCTTCTGTTTGGGGTACATGGTGATCTGTTTCTGGATGGTGACACTGTCTATAGTGGTGGAGATGTGGTCCAGTACAGATGAGGCGTACTGGTCCAAGTCTGCGTGGGTGAACATATTCCAGTCTGTGTTTTTGAACCGGTCCTGGAGCATGCTGTCTGTCCCCTCCGGCCACACTTTTATTGTCTTCACAGTGGGTTTCGCACGTTGGATGAGTGGTGAGTACCGAGGTGTGAGGAACAGGGAGAGATGGTCCGATTGTCCAATGTGGGGGAGGGGTGTTGCTTTGTATGCTCCAGCCAGGTTGGAGTAAACATGGTCCAGAGTCTTTTCGCCTCTGGTGTGGCAGGAGACATGTTGGTGGAATCTGGGGAGGACTGTCTTCAAGTTGGAGTGGTTGAAGTCACCAGCAACAATAAAAGCAACCTCAGGGTGTTTGGTCTGATGTTTGCTAATGGCTGCATAAAGTTCTTTCATAGCCAGCTTAGCATTAGCATCCGGGGGGGTATACACTGCAGTGAGTATGATGGAGATGATGCAGAACAGATTTAGGGGAGACTTCTCTGACCTGCTTCTCCTCCACGTTTTGGTGTCCAGGTTTAAGAACGATGCCATTGTTGCTGAAGTTACCAGACTGGTGAGGCTGGATCCCGGAGCGGTCAGTGACGTCCCAGAGGCTGTGAAGGTACCACCTCTCTGTCCGGCCAAGCCCCGCCCATTACGTGGGAATGAATACTGATGTTTCCTGTCGCTCTTTCTTCAGTTCTTGGTGACGTGGCACACCATCGATGCAGACTCTCCTGAGCTGAGCCACATCCTGTGCTGGGCCCCGGCTGACCCGCCCACGGGGCTGTCCTACTTCAGCAGCATGTACCCCCCCCATCCTCTCACAGCGCAGTACGGGGTGAAGGTGCTGCGCTCCTTTCCTCCGGTAGGTCACCTGCGTCAGGTTTCTGATTTTCAGAGCATCTTTTCCCAACCATTCAGAAGCAGAATGAGACGCTCTCTGCAGAGAACCAAAGACTGAAGAGGACCACAACGCCTGGAAAAACCCTGCAGTGCAGAAACTTCTCATTCGTTGTTTTTTCAGAACCCCATAAACTTCAAACAGGAAGTCTATCCGTCCTTTAACGCTGGAGATGTGGGCGGGGCAAACAAAAAGCTCTGTTCTCTGATAAAACTGTACGAATGAAGGAAGTTTCTTCTGTCTGATTAGGTTTCTGTCATTCTCTTTGTCAGGTAACTGTCAGAATTCTTCTCTTCTCTTTGTCCTCGCAGGACGCCATCTTGTTCTACATCCCTCAGATTGTCCAGGCGCTCCGTTACGATAAGGTAATGGTGAACTTCTGAGGTTCTGTAAGGTCCAGGCTGCAGCAGTAACTGTGGTTCTTGGTCCGGCTCAGATGGGTTACGTCAGGGAGTACATCCTGTGGGCGGCGCAGAAGTCTCAGCTTCTCGCTCATCAGTTCATCTGGAACATGAAGACCAACATCTTCATGGACGAGGAAGGACACCAGAAAGACCGTGAGTGAATCAGTCAAAGCGTATTCGTTTAACGCCGTCTGAGCTCGCTGTCATAAAAAACCCAGAAGATCAGGAGGAAAAGGACACTTCTCACAATAAGTTAGGAATACTTTGACTTAAATTTACAATTTTAATGGCAATAAATAATAAATAACAATAAAATTCTGACTAGGCTAAACTTTAGCTTTGTGTGAAGGAAAAACGGAGTCCTTTCTTCAAACTGCTCGGATTCCTGCTGAATTAGAGCAACTTTTCTAGTTTTCTTTTCAGAAAATTTTGTTTGGATCCGAGAGATAGAGATGACTGTCGTTAAGTTCTGTGGGTTCTGGGAACAATATTCCGTCAATGTGACGTCACCCGGAACATTTCATGTAGAGAAGCCTCTCGGTAACCGTTAAAGAGTCAAATGCAGTTCTATAGCAGATGTCGTTAGCTCTACTTTGGTGGAAAAGTCCTGAAAGTCTGGAAAAATCGTGTCCAAGTCCATCTTTGCGATGTTGTTCTGTGCAGCTGACATCGGGGAGCTGCTGGAGCAGATGGTGGAGGAGATCATGGGCTCGCTGTCGGGTCCGGCCAAAGATTTCTACCAGCGAGAGTTTGACTTTTTCAACAAAATCACCAACGTGTCCGCCATCATCAAGTGAGTGCACGAGCGCGGCTCCACCGTCCCGCCTCCAGCTGCCGTCTGACACGTTATTGTGTTTCAGGCCAGTCCCGAAGGGCGAGGAGAGGAAGCGGGCGTGCCTCAAAGCTCTGTCCGACATCAAAGTGCAGCCAGGTAAGGAGGCGGAGCTGCTGTCCAATCAGAACTCTGGAAACCTCCTGCAGGAGATTCACGCGTTTTACATCTAAAGAAAGTCAAGATTCTGTTCTGCAGTGGAAACAACAGAACTTTAGAGAAAAACGGTTGGAAAAATTCACATTTAACGTCGTATTTAATTCATTTACGTCATATTTAACTCATTTGTTTCTAATCCGTTCAGTTTGAAAGCGTTTTCATTCTCTGCCGTTTCTCATCAGACTGTGTTTGAGAAAAACTTTCTGCATTTATCGTTTTTATTGTCTGTTTGTTTTCCTCCTTGTTTTATTATATTATTACATTTTAGTGAAGGGACAGGAATGAGACCAAACTTTGAAGATCAATGTCTTAAAAGCCACTCAGGGTAACATGATGTAATTTGGTGACCAATAACCTCAGACTTTTCTACCAAACCCGTATCCAAGCTGGCTCAACAGCGCCACCGTGTGGTCACGTGCAGACTTTCATCTCCCATACCATCGATGAGTGGTCTACACTCAGCCGCTCATCTCCAATGATGCAGATTTGCGCCGCAGGAACCACAGGAACTATTTTGGGAACGGGTTTTTACGAAACGAGGGTGAAAACGCTCATTGTACCCTCCAGCCAGCCAAGGACCCTCCACAGGCCTTTTTTATCCCTCAGATTCCTTGGATGCTAGAAATAATGTTCAAGCTTGGACTGCCCACCTCTGACGTACTAGATTTTCCACCATTTTGGATTTTTGGTGGAAAAAAACCTCTTTGGGCTCCCTATTGTACATACTTTAACAAATCTTTACAAATGTTGGTATTTACCCTGTTTGGGATGCCATCATTCCAATGGCACAAGTTATTTTCTCAATTCTGTACTTTTTTGGTCAAAAACGTAATGCGGTTTTGGAGGGCGTGGTCGTCAACTACCTCAGCAGATCAACTTAACCTCACCAAAACTATAGTGCCTTAACAGGTGATGACTGCGCTGCCGCCAAGGGGTCACATAGGTGGAAAAGTCTTATACCTCTAAACCGGGCCTCGAGGGCCGGCCTCCTGTCGGTTTTCCAGAAGTCCTCTCTGATCTGCAGCTGATTACCTGGATCAGGTGTGTTTAGCCAATAAGGAGCTTCAATGGCAGGTTGGTTAGAAAACATGCCGGCCCCCGAGGCCTGGATTTGGACACTCCTGATTTAAACCTGCTATAGCTAGAGGGCCAAAAATGGACATGTCTGTCGCTTGTGAAGTCTTGTGTAACATATTTCTGGCTTTGTAGCGCCACCTGGTGGTGACTTCTAATTGCTTCTTGTGAGTGGAAAGTCTTGGAGATGAAATCTATTTGACCTCTTGCTCATCAGAACTTCCTGAGTTTGTTTTTTCTTCGCCGTGACATCATCATCATGTATTTAGTAAAACAGTGTTGAGTCCCTCCAGCAGCAGCAGTTCCTGACTGAATAATAAAAGCTTTGCGTTCCGGATTCGTGCATATTTAAAGAAATGACCGTTCTAGTTGGTGATGTTTTCCTCCAGCAGTAGGAATGTCAGGAATGTGTGGGATGACGGTTTTCCGTTTGTGCTTTCAGGCTGTTATCTTCCCAGTAATCCAGAAGCCATCGTTCTGGACATCGACTACAAGTCTGGGACCCCAATGCAAAGGTCAGGAGTCGCTCCGTCAGCGTTCCTCGCCGTCTCCTGTGTGAGTGTGTAGCAGGTGTGTGTTTGTGTGTTGCAGTGCCGCCAAGGCGCCGTATCTGGCCAAGTTCAAGGTGAAGCGCTGCGGCGTGACTGAGCTGGAGAGGGAGGGTCTTCGCTCCCTGTCTGACTCTGTGGAGGACGGCGAGGAGAATCCAGACGGGTCACGCAGGGTCTGCTGGCAGGCGGCCATCTTTAAAGTGGGCGATGACTGCAGACAGGTATAGCCCCCCCTTCCGTCTGGCGTCGGCGTAGGGATCAGATCCTCCTGACGAGCGTTCCCATCTGCTCCACAGGACATGCTGGCTCTGCAGATCATTGGACTTTTCAAGAACATTTTCCAGCTGGTGGGTCTGGACCTGTTCGTCTTCCCCTACAGGGTGGTTGCCACGGCGCCGGGGGTAAGACTCAGCTGCACCCCCCCCTTTTAAACAGGACGGATAAAGTCTCGTAAGAAAGATCGTAAAGACGATGAACCTCCGGCTGTTCTAGCAGAACGTTAAAAAGTTCCCAAAATGAAACCCAAACTCCTGAATGAATGTTTCTAAAACGTGAGGGTTCCTCTTCAGCACAGAAACCAAAGTTCCTGTGTTCCTGCTGGGAAGTTCTGCTGCTGAACCAAAGTGTTGCTGCCGCTTCAGCGCCGGTTCCCTCATGAGCTTTCCAACGTTTGGTTCTCCTCAGTGCGGCGTGATCGAATGCATCCCCGACTGCAAGTCCAGAGACCAGCTGGGCAGGCAGACGGACTTCGGGATGTACGATTACTTCAGGAACCAGTACGGAGACGAGTCCACGCTGGCCTTCCAGAAGGTTTGCAGCTCCTCCTCTTTTCTTCTGTTCTTTGTATGTTTGTCATGTTTAAGGAGCAGGAAAATGTTCTGTTCCCTGTTTGAATGGAAACCTGTGAGGCCATCAGATTATAGGTGACCTCTGCCTGACCTCTGAGCCTCAAGTTACTGACCTGCTGGGGGGGTTCAAACTCAAACCTGGACTTCACAAACGCTTCCTTTCTGCAGAGCTGCTCATTTGAGTTTAATCAGGAGCAAACTGGAAGAAAAACCCTCATCTGAGATTATGAAAAAACCTGAGAATAAATGTCCCTTCAGTCGTCTTCACAGAACGTTTAGAGGATGACGTTTCCAAGAAGGTTTCCACTTGTTTAAAATTAACCAAAGAAGTTGAACGTTTATTATTTAAATTTAAATTCAAACATTATTCATTTTAATAGCTCTTTCTAAACTGTTTGAGTTTTTTTTCTTTTATTAAAAGCAATCAAATAAATACATTTTTAAAATGGGCTGCATGGTGGCGCAGTGGTTAGCGCTCCTGCCTCACAGCAAGAAGGTTCCCGGTTCAAGTCCTGGCTGGGGGACCTTTCTGTGTGGAGTTTGCATGTTCTCCCCGTGCATGCGTGGGTTTTCTCCGGGGACTCCGGCTTCCTCCCACCGTCCAAAAACATGCTTCATAGGTTAATTGGTCACTGTAAATTGTCCCTAGGTGTGGGTGTGGGTGTGTGATTGTGGCCCCTGCGACAGACTGGCGAACCAGTCCAGGGGTGTACCCTGCCTTCACCCATGAGTAGCCGGGTTAGGCTCCGGCAACCCCGTGACCCTGAAAGGGATAAAGTGGTTTGGAAAATGAATGAATGAATTTTTAAAAAGTTTCCCTCTGAAATGTAGAAGTTTTTTTTTAGTTTTTCCAACACAAAAAAATCCAAAGGATTATTCCTGAAGCCATTGTCCCTTCACTGGGGACGTGAACCCAAACCCATGAAATCAAATCAAAGCTGCAAGCGCCGTTGTGTGGCCCGCTGGCACTACGTGCCCTCACCTTTGCCCTCATCGTCCCCCCAGTACCCGCCCTCTCTGGCTGAGCAGCTGGCTTAGGCCCCGCCCTCTCCTTGTCTGTCTCCTTCACCCTGGTCAGAGAGCTGCACCCAACAAATTCATGAAAAATCACAAGGTCAAAGGTCAACATTCTTTGGCTATGGTTGTAGACCCATGTGGCCTGGGTGTGAAATTTTGGGAAAGTCTCAAACAAAACTTTTCTTTTTCCATTTTGTGGGAAAATCACCAAATTTCACACTTTGCCATGACATGGCCACCAAGCTGTAGGTCCTGTGGCCATCCCATAATAATTTCCAAACTTCCCTTGGATATCCCAACACGTGTTTCTGTTTCCTTTGTGGATTTAGAAAAGAATCATCTGTGAGCCCCTTATGAGATGTTTGGCCCCGTTCATGTTTTTGATGGTTTCTCCCACTGTGATGTCATCATTTTTTTGGTGAGGGTTCCAGGTCTGTGCAAATGTCGGTGAGTTTTTGGTGGTAGTGATATTTTTGCTCAAAGACGCAGAAAGAAAGGAAGAAGGAAAGAGAACCATGTACTCCTTCGCTCTGCTCCTTCCCCACACCCTCCTTCTCCTCTTCCTCCTGCAGGCTCGCTATAACTTCATCCGCAGCATGGCGGCCTACAGCCTCCTGCTGTTCCTGCTGCAGATCAAAGACCGCCACAACGGGAACATCATGCTGGACAGTAAAGGACACCTCATCCACATTGGTACGCTGCGCTCTGACCACAGCCGCCTCCACCGTCAAAACGCCGACTCGACGTTTTCTTTTGTCTCTCCTCAGACTTTGGCTTCATGTTCGAGAGCTCCCCCGGCGGAAACCTGGGCTGGGAGCCGGACATCAAGCTGACGGATGAGATGGTGATGATCATGGGGGGAAAGATGGAGGCCACGCCCTTCAAATGGTTCATGGAGATGTGCGTCAGGGGTTACCTGGCTGTCAGGTGAGAGAAGATCTGCAAACTCCTCCCACTTCTGAAGACCTTCCTACAGAAACGAGAAACTTCCAGAAGGTTCCTTTGGGGTTCCTTGAAGGACAGCTGGAAGTTGTTTCAACTTTGATTCGATTTAGAGATATTTGATGTTTTTTGGGCCAGTTCTGCACCGTGCTTTCCCACATATCCAGACCTTTTCCAAACAGCTAGAATGTCATGGAAACGTGTGTTGATTCCAGGATCAGGGTCCACTCTTCTATTGATCTGTTTATTTTGACATAAACTGTGTTTGCAGCTCAGGACAAACCCGAGTTTTAAAGATTAGAGTGAAATTTGCTCAAACATTCATGCCAGACATGAGTTTCAACCCAAAACACCTGCGCAGGTTCCCCAGATGTCATTCAACCGCCTCAGTTCGGTTCAATGTGGGGAAGACTTCAGATTTGACATCTGTCCAGAAGACAGTCATTGATCCCCTCCTTAGCCTGGGTAAAGTTCACTGCTAAGGAGGCTGGCTGTCCAGCGCTGTAACCATGATTGGATTTCTATTCCTGCGATCCAACCAGATCCATCTGCAAGTTCAAAAGTGAATCTAACCTAATGTGTCAGGAGAAGAATATACATTAAATACACTTTTTTGTCTTTGTTCAATTTTATAAAATCTGAGCTTGAGTTTTTGCAGCATGGCAGTTAGTTGGTTGATTTGATCGATTGATCGATTGATTGATTGATTGATCTATGTGGTTTTGTCTGGAACAGACCCTACATGGACGCCGTCGTCTCCCTGGTGACTCTCATGCTGGACACGGGACTTCCATGTTTTCGAGGACAAACCATCAAACTCCTCAAGTAAGAAGCTCTGCTCCCCTTTAGGACAACAGCACCACCTACAGGCAAAGCTAGGAAGTGCGAAGTGTTTTTCTACTTCGTTTTAATGAGGTTTTGCTCCCCAGGCGATTGTTTAAACCTCCTCGTTTGCTCTTCCTGTCTGTGAGGAAAGTTTTCCCTTAAAGAGGAACTTTGTGAAGGTTTTACTTCCTGTTTTATCTCCACTCTACCGCAGAGCACGGTAGAGACAGTCAGACATAGTGGTAGTGGGGTAATGGTTTGGGCTGCTTTCCAGCTTCCGTGACTTCATACATGATAATTTTATATCATTTCAATGAGAACTTTAAAGGTATCTGTCATTCTTTTTTCTCAGCATGTTTTTGCTTTTTTCAAGCAAACCTGTGACTCTGGGGTTTTCAGAATAAAACAAAAATACAAAATAAACTCTCAAATGAGCCTTCAAAACTGAGCTTGAAAGGCTGCAGATGGTTTCGAAATGGGAGGTTCTGAAGGTTCAGGAGGAGTTGGATGGATGATGAGGTGTAGGTTGATCTCTTGAGCTCCAAAACCGAAAATCAGATGAGAAGAGTGAAGCAAACCGGAAAGTTCTGATGGAATGAAAACCAAACGACGGAATCCTGGAGTCATGATGGACTCTGAGTTTCAGGGTTGATCCAGAACCAGGAGAACCAACTGCATGACTCGTGTTCTGCTGTTTGATGCAGAACTGGTTCTACTCGTCAGTAATGTTGCTCAGATGTTTGTCTGAGCTCCTTGGGGTTCTTGAACTCAGTGGGAAGCGTTCAGCCGCTGTCCAGAGAGAATCAAACCCTCAGGTGTTGTTGTCTTCTCTTCTTCTAGGGGGCGCTTTAACCCTCAGATGAGTGAGAAGGAAGCGGCGGCGTTCATGATCAAAGTCATCCAGAGCTGCTTCCTCAGCAGCCGGTAAGAAGCTTCAGTGAACACAACCACCAGCCCGGCTGCAGCCAATCAGAGAGCAGGGATGCACGGCATGACTCTGACGCTGTTTTGTCTCTGGTTTCAGGAGCAAAACCTACGACATGCTGCAGTACTACCAGAACCAGATCCCGTACTGAGGACCGCCTCCTGCCTCTGCTCCGGACCCTCAGCAATAAGGCACTTTAGTTCCCTTCCCTCTGCTTCCTGTCAGCGCTCAGAGTCTCTGCTAAAGTCGGCCTGAGTTTTAGAGTAGATCGACCTTTGACTTTTACTGAAACTGCTTTTCCGAGTCGCCCTTTAAGCGTTTTCCTGAAGCTTCTCTGAAGGACACGGACCGTCATGGTGGCGTTCTGACGCACTTTACTGAATCTCATCCAAGAACCCGCCGACTCGCTTTACATTCAGAGGAACTGGAACGCCCGGAGAGCAGAACTTCACAGCGAGAAGTCTGCGTCAGTGAGGGAACCACAGGTGTTTACGTACCGTCAAATACTTCCTGTTGAAGCAGGTCACGGGCAGCTCATCGACCATCCAGATTACAAACATTTACCTGAGTTCTGGTTCCTCTTGTCGGTTTGGAGTTTGACAGTTACACTTCCCACAGGAAGAGCTTGAAGAACCAGAACCTTCTGGGCTTTACTTGAAATGAAAAGAAAATCTCTTGAAAAATCTCACAGATCCTCAAAGACTCTTACAGAAATAAACGAAGATGCTGACTGAAGTATTGGGTTGAGTATTTTCAGATTAAAAGCGGAGCTGAAGGGTGGACTGAGCGTTTTTGAGAGTGTATACAGTTTTACAGTGTCATGGATTTAGTTTTAAGTAAAGTTTACAGAAGTCTCAAAAGTTAGCTCAGCCCTCAGGAGTGACGATGCTTTAAAATGGAAAAAAAGACTTTTTTACATCGTTACCATGGAAACCAAGGACCGTGTAACCAAATACAGACAACAATAAATTCTAGAGGTTTAGCGAGTTTTATTTTGAATTACTTTTCTGTTGTAACAGGTTTTAAACTCCTCGATTGGCTAGAAGCCTCCATTATCATCTGATATGAGCAAGTGGGCGGGGGTTCGAGTCCAGTGGCTCTCATCCTGTAGGACAGAGGCGGCCGCTGGCGCTCCTCTCTGGAAACCTCTGTTTGGTGGCGAAGGGTTTTTGTAGACTTCAGGGAAACTTCTGGAAAAGAAGCAGAAGTTTTGTGTTTAAGTCCCCAAGAGTCTCTGAGGATCTGAAGAGTTTTGTTTTTCAAAACTCCTGAACGTTAATCCCGTGAAGTGGGTCAGACGAAGCGCTGCGCTCAAACACAGCCGTCCTGCAGCAGCACAAGTTCAGGCGGATGTTGAGAGAAGATCCGAAGGCATTCCTGGCGTTCCTGGGTCAGCTTCATCTTCAGACTGGATGGTCAGAAGGTCACATGTCTGCTTCAGCTTTGATTCCTCTGGTTGGTCCTGAGCTGTAGGTTCATCCACAGGAGTTTGACTCGCGTCACATTTCTCTTCATTTCTGCTTTGTTTGGTTTTTTCCCACAATTGTTTCAAATATTTTCTGTAATTGAACTTTCGACTTTTTTTTTTATTTTTTACTTTTATTCTTCACTTTGTTTTGATCGTCAGTTTTCTAGTTGTTCTTCCTCAAACTTTGCTGTTTGTTTTTTGTCGTCGTTTTCTTTTTTTATGCGTTTTCTCCTGCGGGACTCGCTGATCCATCGCTGCAGATGGATCATTTTCTGCCTGAGCTTCAGGCTCCTGAACATTCCTCATAAACCTGTCGGAGTTTAAGTGTTACCGATGAAGATGATGAAGATTAAAGCCATCTGTCCTACCCCGGGTAGAAACACAACTGTAGTGATACTTGACAACAAAAGCGTAACTTTATGCAAAGTATTTATGTGTAATATTGCTGTTTCTGTGAGTTTTGTTTAACATGTTGCTGTGTGAGTGTGTGCGTTTGTTTGTGCGTGAGCGGCCGCTCTTCATCACTGCTGGTTGTTTCAGGTTTCAGGTCAGACGGATGGGTTGTAGTGGATCACTAACAAAGGTTTCCACACTGTCGTGTTTGAACTTTGACCTGTGATCAGTTAAAAGACATCTTGTTTCTTCAATAAATATCAACATTTCACCAACCAGACGTTTTGCTTGGTTTGTCCTTTCATTCTCAGTCTTTCAGATTTTTAAAGATATTTTTCAGAAGATAAAACGCTTATGAAGCAGAATTTAACATCCACCAAACTTCTGAAGCCGATATTTTAGCATGAATATTTGAAAAAGTAATTTTTAAGAACATAAAATGATATATTCTCAAATGAAGGTGTTTTCTAATAGCATTTCCTTTTTTGCATTTATTTATAAAGACGTTTTAGAGAATGTTTGCACTGAAATGTCCATAACGTTTACTGGGATTTTATTTTTGTTTTGTTCTCCATAAATGAACTTCAAATTAGAAACATTCATGTGACCTTCAGAGCACACAGAATAAGATGGTTTTGTTGTTTTTTACTTGGGCTGTTATCGACTCCTGAATGATTATTTTTGAACAGTTTAAATCTTTACTGAACATAATTTTTCCTTCAAAGTCATTTGTGGATTCATTTGTTTTGTTGGGTTTGTATGTTCTGTTTTTCTGGGTAAAATGCTGATTTTGTGTCTTGCTATTATTTTTATTTGTGAAGAATCTGTGCGCCTTAAAAAGTGTTTTTGTTTTTGCTTCATGCACAGTTTTAATCACTGGCATTTTTGAATTTTGTTTTGTGTTCATGTTCTCTGATGATCTGTTTCCTAAAATATTAATGTTGTATATTATTTGTTTGTTTTTCATTTGTGTCATATATTTTTAAATAATTCTTATTTTTTTATTTGCTTCTCTTTCTCTGTTTTATGTGTTGCGTTCAGGTTGTGTAGGGTTTTCGATTGACGTATTTGCTTTGCCACCGTCAATGTTTACGGTCGATCAAGTGTGTGACAGAGGCTCCGCCTCCTCAGGTGTGGCTCTCGTGCAGGTAAGCTCCTGCGCCACTGGGTGACGTCAGAGGGCTGGGAAGGTCACGTGGTGGAAGGAAACCTGCGGTTTAATGTTTCTGAAATGGGAAACGGAGGAAAAGAAGCAGGAAGCGGAGTGATCGAGGTAAGGAGCGGCGTTGTGCGATTCGGCGGAGGTTCCGTCCGCGGAGACGGAGACAGAAAACTTTTTTCTTTCCTTTTGCAGTATAAAACATGACTTTTTCGCTGTTTGCGTGACTATGTTTCAGTTTTTAGTGGATTACTTCTTTCTCAACGACGAACCGCCTGAAAACCCCGTGAAATTGGACCGAAATTCTGAACTTTACGTCTCACGAAAACGACTTAAATGGACTTTTAGATTTAAATAAAGTTTTTTCAAAAGTCTAATCGAGATCCGGGGCGACCGCAGCTCCGCCGCCCTCCTGTAGGCCTCCTCCGCCGGACTTTGATTGTTCTGGAAGCAGAAATTCCTCCGCAGCGGGACGGTTTGGTGAAAACGAGACCGAATATCTCCTCACGTCTCTGTATTACTTAAACTACCGGGGGGAAAGTCCACTATGAGCGGATACAAGCGGCGCAGGGGTCCGTTAACCCGCCGCGGAGGTGTGTTCATGGACCGTTACTAACGAAAGCCGCTGATCGAAGACATGTTGTGTTCAGAGATCCTTCAGTCCTCTGTAAAAATCGCCTTTGTTGTGACATACCTAAGAATTCAAATAAATTAAAAGGAAAAAAATGCATACTTATTAAAAGCAGTGAAGTGTCTGAGTTTAACATTTAGTAGCTCCGTTTTCCCTGTTAACATTCATTATTTTGTTCACAATGGAAAAAAGCAACAGGTCTTATTGAGCTTTAATGACAAAGAAATTAAAGGGATTAAAATGTGCATAAATAAAGCCACGTTAAAACATTGTGTTTTAATTGGAAGATCTTGAGTCTTTACAATTTCTTTAAAAATGTAAATAACTAAAAGTAATTTTTATATCTAAATAAAACAGGAGAAAATATTTTTTAAAATCATTTGTGAAAGAATAATATTGATTAGTTCTGTATTTTTAAAAAATAGAATAATTAGTCGCCATCTGAAACATGCTTTTACATTTCCTAGTAAAATATGTATTTATTGGGTTTGTATTAAACGTGTATTATTTTAATAATAAATATCACATTGATTTAAATAGGATTTCATAGTATATTAGTCCCTGTTAAAGTATGAGAACATAAACAAACATGTAAAAAAAAATCAAAAGTTTCCCAAAGTCTGAAAAATATTTGAATTTTGCAAAATTCTATTCAAATATGAGATAAAATATTTCTGTCGACATTTATGCAGGAATTGGGTATACATGTAAGTAATACTTTTTTCTTTTATTGGAGTGAATAACATTTAGAAGCAGTTTGATGTGTTACCTCTTATTTTATTTCTTCATTTATTTATTTTTTAGACCCTAATCACATTTCATTCAACTCGAAAGGCCAATGATATTTTTTTAAAGTTTCTTTCTTTTCTGCATGTTTGAAATGTTTTTCATCTCAGACTGAAATGTAAAGGAAATCTCATTAAAGCAGTGAAACAGCAATAATTCAAACATCTAAAACTTTATTTCCAATTTTTTAAAATGGTGGATTGACTAGAGGCTGCACGGTGGTGCAGTGGTTAGTGCTCTTATCTCACAGCAAGAATGCCCCTGGTTCAAGTCCCGGCTGGGGGAGCTGCAACAGCATCACCAATGAGGTTACCATTCTGAGTGGAGTGTGCACGTTCTCCCTGTGCATGTGTGGGTTTTCTCCGGGGACTCCGGCGTCCTCCCACCATCCAAGAGCATGTTTTATAGGTTAACAGGTCACTCTAAATTGTCCCTAGGTGTGGCTGCGAGTGTGATTTTGACCCTGTGACAGACCGGCGATCTGTTCAGGGTGCATCCTGCCTTCGCCCACAAGTGGCCTGTTTGGCTCCGGCAGCCCGGTGACCCCGAAAGTGTTTAGAAAATGAAAGGTTAATTACCTCATGACAGTAAAAGTGAAAGTATGAAGGATAATCTTTGTGTCACAACTATTTTTCTTTATTTTTCCAGTTTTGGAAACCAAACTTATATTCATGACAAAATGTCTAACAGCTGTTTAAAATCTAGACGATGAAAATCAGTGATTTAGGGAAATGTGTCTTTTGATGGAGTTTGCGTCTCTGAGCCGTTTCTGTTCGGTTCAGGTCCAGAGGCGCTGGAGTTTCTGACTGCTTTCTAGAGAAGATGCAAAGTGAAATTTGTGAAGTTCCCTGGTTGGTGAGGATGTGTATGCAAACGCTTCAGAGGCTCCTCCCCCTCCTGACCTGTTTGCTTCTGTGTCTGCAGGCGGCTCCTGGACTCTCTCTGCCTTCTTACCAGGTTTGCTTTCTGACCCGCGGGCCAATGTAAGTCCAGTTGAGTGACTGCGTGTGAAGGAGGTATTCCAGCACCGTTCCTACTTTTATTCTCCACATCACCTGATAGAAATGACAGATTCTTGGCTTGCATGGAGGCGTCTTCCCGGGGCTGCAGCAGAACTACTTCCTGTGGTGGCTTCTCAGTTTCCTCCTGTTTGCATGACGTTGAGCTTGGATTCTGGCTTCTCTTCCTTCTCTGTTCACTTTTCAAGTTTGATCCCTCGTCTGTGTTTCTCTCCGTAGACGATCAAAATCAAAAGTTTCAGAAATATTTATGCAACTTCAAAAAACAAATGACTAAAACATTGAGAGACTTGATCAAAAACAACAAAAAGATTTTAAAAAATTAGAGGCGGACACGAGACACAAAAGGAACAAAACATACAGATGATCAAATCTTTAAAGACCCACTCCGATGGAAACGCCGGTTTGGGTGTTTTTAACGTGTTTTTGTGGAGTTTTTCTCACGATTGAAGACATATATAAAGAAAATTAAGCTTAAAATGGCATTTTTGAGTGTTTATAATTATTTAAAAGATCGTATTTGTGACGTAGAAACTACGCTGGGCAGACCAGAAGCTCCGAGCTCCGCCCAATTCTGGTGCATCCATTAGCAGAGAAATGGATCCATGAACGTCTTTGTTTTCCTTGTCTGTGGTGAGAGAGTGTAAACAGAGAATTCTCAGTTATTGGTGACAGGAACTGGGCCGGACCTACCCCATCCCGATGGTTCGGCCCACAACTCAGAGGTGAATTTCTGATGAACTCCTGCTGCTCTGCAGAAACTATGTCCTAGAAAACCACACCGGTAAAAGAGCATAAGCATAATTAAAAGACCTCTGGGAACACTTTGGAAATGGATCAGAAGATGATCGGAGTGGGACTTTATTTATTTGATGGACAGAAAATCACTTTAGGAACTTTAAATAATTCAAACGATGAATTCTTGCTTTAGAAAAAGAAACAAAAAAAATAGATTTATGAATTTGTTTAATCAATCGATCATTTCCTTAAACTGTAATCACAGTCATCTCCGTGGAAGTGCACCATTCCCCCCAGACTAAATGTTTTTTTTTTTTTTCCGGGACTTTGACAGACAATCCCCCCCCCTAGATTCTGTTTTTAACGTCAGAAGTGTTTGCATATGCAAAACATTTTCAGTTTCAATCCACATTGAACATTTCAAAAGTGGCGTTTACCCGCTCCCCCTCCACCCTGAACTAAAGAGGGTTTCACACCAAACCAGATTTATTCCTCTTGCTCGTAAATTGTCCGTCACCGGCGGACAAAAAGTGTGTTTTCTCCCTTCATGCTGGGAACTCTGAGGGCAGAGGAGACGGACGGAGATTTATCGGAGGAGGGAGAAGCGGCTGAAAGCCTCACAAACAGAAGTCATTTGGCTGCCCTTTGTTCCAAAAGAGAGCAGCCGGCGTGAAGAAAACAGACAAAATTCCCTTCCTGTTGGTCTGCTCGGGTCTCATGGATTCCACACTTACCAGTTACTGTCAGAACATTTGCAAAACGCGTGGTCCAGACACAGCTGTCTTTGGAATTTGGGTTTTACACTGTAAAAACTTCATCTAAAGAAAGGCTCATGTTTCAGGAAGTTTTCTCCTGTTTTCTGACTCACAAAAAGTTTTTCAAGTAAAAATAATCTTAATGTGAGAAAAAAAAACTTTGTCGACTGTTTTCTTAAATTATTAATTCTTGGTTAAGAGTCTTGTTTTTGCAGTATAATCGTTTTGCTTACATAAGCAGAAAGTTTGAGGTCTTTTGTCTGAAACTTTCCTCAACGTCTGTATTCTGATACAAAGTTTAAAACCCAAAACTGTGATCAAACTTCCAGGAAAAACTAGAACCGGCAGATTCTGCAAAGACGAAAAGGCAAAACAGACAAAACTTGCAATAGAATCCAAACCTTAAGTCAGAACGGAGAAACATCAGAAGTGGGGAACAGGAAGTTCATGGTTAGCCATGAAAGCAGCCGAACATGAAGGCTTGTTGTGTTTTTCTGATCATCTTAAGGTTTTTTTGGTTGCGGATGATACTGTGCTTTTATTGTCCAGAAGGTTTGACGGGTCTCCATGTGTTTCTGCTCCTCAGGGACCATCAGCATCCTCATGTCCTATGGAGGAGACTTTTACGGACGCACTGAGCGTGTCCGCCAGGCGCCGCAGTATGACCAGGTTCCTCTGGGTTCTTTACCCCGAACGGACTCCTACGACTCCCAGCTGAGGGGCCCCCACTTGGGTCAGAGCGCTGACCCCCTTCCACCCCCGCCGCTGCCGGAGCAGCCGCCCGTTGGCCCTGAGTCGGTCCACAGCGAGGACGACGGCGAGTCGGATCCTGCCATCGACATCAAACCAGTCCACCGCTTTGTCCCCGACTCCTGGAAGAACTTCTTTAGGCTTAGCAACCGCAGCAGCAAGAAGGCGTGGTCCATGCCTGCCTCCTCCACTGACAACAACAACACCACAACCCACGGGGTGCGCTGCTCCCCACCCCACTCCCCATCTGTTCCTGGATCGTACCGTGACCCATATGGCGGCTCTGGCAGCAGCTACAATTCCCACAAGGAACTTCTGGACGGACAGAACGCCCAGGAGTCCTTCTCAGGACGCACTAACCACACGGGTCTGACCTACAGCGAGCGGGTGGAGGAGTACCACCAGCGCTACGCCTACATGAAGTCGTGGGCGGGGCTGCTGAGGATTCTGGGCTGTGTGGAGCTGCTGCTGGGTGCGGCCGTGTTTGCCTGCGTTTGTGCCTACATCCACAAAGACAACGAGTGGTTCAACATGTTCCCCGGAGCTTACGGCGCCGGGTTCTACGGCACCGGAACAGGCGAGTCCTACTACACCGGCCCCAAGACCCCGTTTGTATTAGTGGTGGCAGGGCTGGTCTGGTTGGCGACTGTGATTGTTCTGGTGTTGGGGATGACCATGTACTACCGCACCATCCTGCTGGACTCGTCCTGGTGGCCTCTGACCGAGTTCATCATCAACCTGGCTTTGGCCGTCCTCTACATGTCTGCAGGTACGTCTGTCACTTCCTGGGTGCTGAAACGCACACTGTTCCAGAACTGGAACCTCCTCCTGATTCAACACGTTGACCATCTAAACAGTCTGTGGTGATCAAGGTGGAACCATGGAACCATTTAGACTAAATAAGCTTTGATTTTCCTGTGAAAAAAACATTAGAGTTTCTAATCTTTAAAATCCATGAAGGTTTTTTGCTTGAAAAACAGTTTAAATGCACAGAGAAGTTCTAAGATAAAAGTCAGGCTCTGGCAGAACGCAGAACCCTCGTGTTACGTTCACACTAGCCTTGCAAAAGCATGTTCATGTGACTACTTTCAATGGAGGTCCATGTAAACGTGTGTATAGGCGTGTTTTGGGTTTCCACGCTCAAAACTCTCGCGTTTATGCATCAGTTTTTGGCTCACAACAGTACAAAACAGTCTGTCTTTGACCAATCAGGGACTCAGATTCTGTAGAGAGATAAGTATGGCGTCCTTTTTCATTCACAGAAAGGCCAACCGTTTGAAAATTGATTATACAGAAGAAATTGATCATTGCGGTTTGTGTCCGGCTGGAACAATTTGACACAAAGTCTTTCATGTATCGGAATAGAGCAGTGAAAGAAAAAGTCTGGAGAAAGAGTCACCGCTTCCACATTTTGGACCAAGCGAACCTCTTCCAACTGCGTGTACATGCGCTGGTATCGGATAGCGACAACCCAGTGTGAACACTGTATGCCAGAAGCGTGTTCGAGGACCCGCTTTTTGCGTGTTCTTGAATGCGCATCGTACAGACTGAGCATGTGTCATGTGTTTAAGAACGTACTGAACACGCTGTTAGCATAAGGTGTTCACACTGTACAACAACTGGCACTTTCGTGTTTTGAGAAGGACACTACTCATACAGCACTACCAAATTTAAGTCCCTGATTGATCGTTGGCGTTGATGCTCTGATGTGTTCAGGGACATCGCTGTTAAATCCCGACTATATCCGTGCCATCCATATCTGCAGACACAAACTTTACTTGGGCGGATTCGAGGACGACTACCCCACCACTCAGACACAAACATGCAGCTAGCATTCCTGCCCCCTGCGGCTCTGTGGCCATTACACCTGTTACACCAGAGCATCATGGGTACTGATCCTGAGTGTTCTCCCGAAAGTCAAGAGCAAGCAAGCTTGAGTTTCTGTGGATGTCAGCTCTGGTGCCCCCCCTCATGCATGATTTGCATGTTTTCCTGCATCATCAGACCTGATTTACATGAGGAGCTGCTGCAGAGCTCTGTCTAAAGTCTGAAACAGAAACCGATCGATGATAACACCATCGATGAGCTGAAACACCTGAAAGATCTGCTGACAAGACTCTCTGGAGGAAACGTCACATGACCTCGTAACCATGGCAACGAGCCCCCTCAGGTACAGGTGGAGCAGATCATGTTTGATGGAAACTTATGGATCGTAAATAAAGACAAAGTTCAAAACCTCTAAAAGGTCAAAAGTTGAGATCAGGTGAGAGAGTTTAGAAAGTTTGAATTTTAGTCTTGTATTAACCTTATTTTATCATCATTTTTCAGACTTTTTCTAAAAGATATATTTTACCATAATTTACAGTGTTTTCTTGTATCTTTGTCTTAAAGGGCAGACATTTTTGAATTAAAAAAGTACTTTATATGTGGTTTAGAAATGATGAAGATGCAGTTCCCTTAAATTAACATTAAACAACAAATTCAACAACAAATTTAAATATCTGTCATTAAACAAACACAGTTTGAACTTTTCTTTGTAAAATCCTGCTTTCTTACTTGAAAATACAACTAAAATCTGATTTTTTTTTTTTGTATGTGAAAAATATAAACGATTTGATGGATTTTAGGCATCCACAGAAGAAATGTCTAACTACAGAAAGATTTCAATTTGATTAACTGACTTTTAAAAATCATTTCACAAAACTAAAAAATGCTTTTGCAAAAAAGTTTAGGTTTATTTTTATTTGATAAACTTTTATTTGCTACAAAGGAAATCTTCCAGTTTTCAAAGCGGATGAATCTGAAACACATGGTGACTCGCTGTCAGATGAGGTTCCTGGGTTTGGTTGAAGATCGTCGGCTCAGAAGCAGCTCTGGTTCTTCTGCGTTCTCAGTGTTGTTTGTGGGTTCTCTGCAGGCATTGTTTATGTCCGGGACACCATCCGGGGGGGCCTCTGCTCCTACCCCGTCTTCAACAACGGCATCAACGCGGTGTTCTGCAGGATCGAGGCGGGCCAGACGGCCGCCATCATCTTCTTGTTTGTCACCATGGTGGTGTATCTGATCGGCGCCATCGTGTGTCTGAAGCTGTGGCGACATGAAGCCGCCCGAAGGTACCGGGAGCAGTACGGCCTTCAGGTGAGAGCTCGCTGCTGCCTTTGGATCTGTCTGTACATTCCTGGAATTCCTTCCAAGCTTCCCGCTCACAAATGTCTGTCAACAAGATTGACCTCTTTGCTGCACGAGCTGCAGTGTCGCAACCGACCACAGAGTTTGCAGAGCTGAGGGTGTGGCTAGGTTTATGGGCGGAGTCTCATTCCTACTTGTTTACTCTGCAGGCTGGAGCTTATTTATGACACAAACTCCAGGAAGTTCCAGGAAGGGAAGCTTCTGTTTCTAAGAATTTGGGAAATAATAATTCAAGTTTATTATTATTTTATTAAACGTTGAACACATTTTTTTGTTTATTTTATGAAAAAGATTTTTGACAGCTTTCTTGTGAGCGTCTAACACCTTCTGGAAAAGTGTTTCTAAGGACTCCTTGCAGGTTTATCCTGAACTGCTGGATGTTAGGACTAAACCAGAATCCCCTGTGTTGGTCAGCATTCCAGTCCATTCCAGTGATGGACCGCACTCATTTGGTCCAGTGATGAGGAAACACTCAACATTTTCTGTTCATTCATACAAATCTGATGAAATAATCCAAAGCTATATATAACTTTATTAAAATAACAGTTAACATTTAGTGAAGCTGAGCCGGCCCATCTTTTGCCCTCCTGAGCCCCGTCTTCCTTCCTCTGGGGGTTTCCATGGCGACACAGCCTCCAGACATGTCCAGACTCTGCGCTGCTTCCTCTGCTGTCCTGAAGGTTCTAAAGGTTCTAGTTGATCTTCATCTTGGCTTCCAGGGTCTCTTTTAGCGCCGCCTTGATTATGTGGTCAAATGTGGAACCTCTTTCCATAGTTCCTGGGATCATCATCATCCTTGGCTATGGCTCAGTTTGTGTACATTTGTACGTTTAAAATAGCAGATTTATAATCCTGGTTTATGTCGTTGCAGCCGTCTGAGATGCGCGCCGTGCAGACAACGGTAGGATGGTAGCTCAGAACCAGAACTTGGTCACGCTGATTTCAGAGAAACGTTTGCAAAACATTTATCTTTTTTTCATCAGAGGGTTCCAGTTTCTAATCCAGTTCCCAGAATTCCAGAGGTGGTCCAAGACGCTGCCGTGGTTCCCATCAAGGTGGCTCCAAAAACAGTTCCTGCAAAAGTTGTTCAGGGAACCATCCCATCAGGACACATCCCTAAACCCGTCATCGTTCCAGACTACATGGCGTAAGTGTTGCTCAGATGTCGGGACAGGTGAGGGCGGAGCTAAGCCTCACCTTTCTGTGGTTTTCTCACACAGAGAGAAGCATTATTATTGTAGGATTCTGGAGTCAGCTTTGATCCTGATTCTTTGTTAATCATTGTCATCAAATATTGTAAATGTAAAAATGTCACGTTAAGTTTGTCTGAAAACAGAAAGTTAAACACTTCACTGTAGTTTGAGGTTAAATGCTGCAAAATTAGGGTTTATTGAATAAAAACAAATATATAATAAACAAATTTAAATGTTTGAGGACTAAACGTTATAAGAAAAATATGCAAAAAGATAAAATGTTGAAAAATCAAAGTTTACAATTAATAAAACAAATATATTTAGCTGGAAATGCAGATCAATGATAGAATTTAAAACATAGGTCAAATGTTTCTAGTTTTTGAAGTGCATCAGTTTTGGTTCTCCACAGCGGTTGTTTTTGCAAAATTTTGTTTTCCAAATTTCAACAAACTTTTATTTTTTCTGCTTTTTTTAAAAAATGTAAATGAAATTGAACAGATTTTACATGAAACAACGATATCTAAAATGTTCTGTGCAAACGTCCAGAAGAAAATAAAAAATTTTACATTTCATTTCAAGTCAAAAACAGCATCTCCACAGTGAAGCATGGTGGTGGCAGCATCATACTGTGGAGATGGGAAGGATGCAGCTCCTGTGATGTGAACAGTTCTCACTATTTTGTGCAGTAAATATCCATCAATCCGATCCATTGAGGAGAAGGACCGGTACCGGGCCGTGTTCAACGATCAGTACTCTGAGTACAAAGAGCTCCACTCAGATGTTCAGGCCACTCTGAAGAAGTTTGAGGAGATGGACGCCATGATTCAAACGCTCCCTCAGCACCCAACCAGTCAGATGGTGAGTGATCAGAATCGTTGGTTTCTACACTTTTTATGTTTATTATTCTGCTGGAATGAGACGTTAACCTCCTTTAGTTCTAACAAACTTTGTCAGTGTGCTATACCATCATACCACTGCCTCCATTACTGGTATTTGGAATGACGACGAAAAATTAAGATCAATTTAAAAAAAATGTTAAAATGACTTCAAAACTCGAAAAAAACAACATTTCTTACCTTGTCAGTTAAAAAATAATCTCTTTCATAAAAATAAGCATTAGTTGGTACCATTAATGCAATGGATTGCTATTTTTGATTGTCACTCATTTTTGTCCTTTTAAGCATTTCATTAAAAAAAATTTTTTGTTTCTGTTTTAAATGTTTCAAAACTGTGTTTTTTTTAAATGCTAATTCTGTCAGGGAAGTAGAGATGTCATTCATTTTGACGCTGATTGACTTCCATACTTTTTCTTAACGAACCATAAAGAATGTGTTTAAACCGACAGAAGTTTAAGACACATCAGAATCAAAGGTTTTTTTTTCTCTGAGAGGGAGGAATAACATTGAGGAAGTGTGACTGATTTACTCTTTAAAGGCTGTGGGTCAGAATGACGATGGAACCTGCAGCCTCATTGTGACTGCGGCTGGAATGTTTTCTCCTTCCTCAGACTTCCTCTGTTTGCATTTCCTGTTCCTGTTTTGTTTTCCATCCACCCTCAAAGTCCTCGTCTGCTCCACCCCTAACCCGAGCTGTAACACCTCTTCTTGCTGTTCACAGGAGGTGGAGCGGATCAAGAGGATCCTACAGGAGTACCAGAAGAAGAAGACGGTGAGATTTCTGAATTCACGAACTGTTTAGGATCTGCTGCTGTGAAGGTCCGGCTGGTTTAAGAACCTCCAGACAAACTTCCAGAGACAAATCTGTAGAGTTTTTGACTTCAAAATACTTTGAAAATGTAATAACAAGAAATGTCAAATTTTACAATAAAAAAAACAAACAAATTCAATGAACACAAATAATAACTTTTTAAAAGTAACACAAATAGTAACGTTTTTTTTTTTTTGGTTTGGGGGTGGGGTGGGGGGGGGGAGTGGTTTAACCTGTTCATGACTTTTAGACGTTCTCAGATTCTGTCTCAAACGTCGGTGTTGATCAGACCGAGCTTAACTGTTATGTCATGTTATTGTGGTAAAAAGTGGGCGTGGCAAACTGAAACTTCGGCTTCTAAGGAAAGCTGGAAAATCTGCTTCCAGGTAGAGTCATAAAAACTATCACCTGTATTAATGAGCCTCAGAAATGAGCAAAAGAACCGGGTTTCTGAAGCTGCAACAGTGGATGAACTTTGTCATTAAAAGCTCTTGGTGGCTTTCGGAGAACGTTTGGCTGCAGAGAATCTTAATTTGTGCTTAAGAGGGAAATAAAATGTATGAATTCACGTCAAAACAGAGACTTCTGCTTTCCTTCTCCAGGACCCAACTTTCCTGGAGAAGAAGGAGCGCTGCGAGTACCTGAAGAACAAACTGTCGCACATAAAACAGAAGATCCAAGAGTACGATAAAGTCATGGAGTGGAACGACGGATACACCTAGAACTTCCCATTAAAAGGAACTTTTGGATCATGAGGGAACTCCAGGAAAAACCAAAAAAGTGAGGCTTTCCTTCTGAAAATGATCTGCGGTCTGAAGGAACTTTTTCTGGTAGCTTGGTGTTTGCTACGAGAAGCCAGCGTTCCTTGTTTATCCAAATAACTTTCAAACTGCAAACAGAGAAGCTGAAATTCATCCAACACTAAAAGAGAAACTTCCAGTTTCAAAGAACTTGTTGTGACCCATAAATCTGGGTGCTTTCATTTCATACCGATAAAAAAATGCACTTGAAAACGTTATATAAAACTGAAAACTGATGATGGATCCATCAGGAAAAAAACAAAGTACATTTCATTACTTCTGCATTTTCTCTTTTATTTCAATCAGAATGCTAAAAGCTGAAGTGTCACTTCCTAAAAAAGAACTCAAACAAGTGACAGGACCAGTCTGCTGCCTGCTTTTGAACAAAGAAACTTCATCTTAGATATTCAGGGTCAAATCTGCCTTCTGTTTTATGACCAGAAGGGGTTGACACATCAGTCAAACTGTGGAAATATGTTGGTTAAACTAGTGGTCCCCAACTACAAGAACCTAATAAAGGGGAGCAGCGCTGGGGGTGGGGGGTCGGAGCTGTGTGAATCAGTAATCTGATTTGTTTCTTATCGAGTATAAGTAATAGATTTGTTGGTTACGTTTTGTTACTGTATTTAAGTTTTGTTTTTTATGAGATGATCTAATATCAGTAAAATAAACTCATTTTAACCACTCCTCACACAAGACTAAATTAAGAGGCTATAATTATGTTTTTTGTTTGCATGTTTATGTTTTTTATCGATCCTTCATAATGTATACGTCAGAGGACTGAGTGAAATGATGATTGAATTCATTGCCTGCCCCTGGGGGGCCGCTGTAGTAAAAAACCTCATGGGTTGACTGGTCCGGAGACACAAAAAGGTTGGGGACTACTTGGTTAAATCATTCAGCTGTTATTGAATGAATACTTTGAGTTTTTAAAATTTTTTTATTAAGTTGTTCTTAAATACTGTAACGTCATGTGTCCACATTTACAGAGAAAACAGATTTCTAAGGGATCCCCCATATTTGTAGGGTTTTGAAACTGTTATGGAATTTAGTTCAGTGTTTTGGGTTTGAACCAAATAGTAAAAACTCATCAGTAAATCTTTGCAGGAAAAAAATGGTCTAAATATGCAACTTGTACTTGGATGCTGCAGCAGAAATGTTCCTGATAATTTTGTGGAAATGAGAATGACATTGAATTACCTCAAATCTCTGCTCATCTGACGGGATTATCCATCTGCTGTTATCCACTGCTTGAACTGCTGATTGTCTTTTTCAAAAAAACTGAAATATTTATGCATGTCTGACACTTTCTATCAACGTTTTTGTAATAACTTGTTCCAACATTTCACAAATAAAACATTTGATGTGTTGAAGTTGATTTGAATTTGCTAACCATTTCTTTAACATTTAAATGTGATTTCAGTTTTAAATGCTAATCAAAACATTTGAATTCTTGACCTTGATATTGTCTAAAATTGGACCAGTAAGGACGTTATTCAACGTTTTACCCTTTAGGATTTTAAATTATTTATTTAATACAACCACTGCAGGAGGCTCCATGTTATTGTTCCCCTGGCGCACACATGATCTGAGTTAGCCACGCCCACTGAGTTTGATGGGACAGTTTGACAGATACTGTAATAAAATGGTGTGACCCAGATCGTGAAATGCGGCATTAAAATCATGACATAAATAGATGTGTCATTAAATAATTAAAAATTGAATTTTAATAAAATATTGACACATTTATTTTTTAATGACAATTTTAAATAATTCATGACACTTGTATTCATTTATTTCATGTTAAAAGTTTTTATTTCAATTTGTCTCTTTTAGCCCACATTGGACAATGAAATAAATAAATATGTCATTAAATGTTTAAAACTGCTATTTAATGGTAATTTTAATATTTTAATGCCACATATTTTTAAACATTTATTTATTGATTTCCAATTTTAAATATTTAATGCCAATTTTAAATAATTATTGACACTTCTATTTATTTATTTCATGGCGTTTGTATCTATTTAATATTGTGACTTATATCCAACACTGGCCATGAAAAAAATAAATGTCATTAAATGTTTAAATGTGATTGTTGATTGCATTTTTAACATTTTAATGCCACATACAATTAAACATTTATTTATTGATTTCCAATTTTAAATATTTAATGACACTTTTATTTAATGATTTAATCGCGTATATATATTTATTTGATTTTGTCCCTCCTGAACCTCCATAAAGCCGCGCTGCGCTGTTCATATTAAAAAAACGGAATGATTTTTTTTCCCCCCCTCGTCCTGCTCCCCCCTGGAAAATGCCAAAAACTGATCCAGAGAGTGGTAAACAGCTAGCCAATGTCATTGGCGGTATCACTCTGTCAGGGCTTCCTGTCTGTTCAGGTAAGGGGGCGGGGCTTCACGGCTCGGCAAGGTGTGGTCCGGGTTGTTTTTTTTAGCAACCGCAGCAGCAGTAGTTTCAGTCAAAGGAGTTCGGGTGAACACAGCTACAGGTGAGTCTCACAGCTCGAGCTTCTTACCTTTCATCCTAACTGTGTTTACCGGTAACATTTTCAACCAGGTTCCGTGTTTTATGTTCAAATGTCAGAAAAATGTTTCTGTTTGACTGCAAACATTTTACTGTTATAACCGAGCTACTGTCTGTAAACGGTCTATTTAAAATCTGTTTTCACTTAGGCTTTTATGCTTTACCAGAAAATCAAGTTTCTCTTGCTGTCAATAAATGTTTTTTTTAGGGGCTTTTATTTTGGAAAATCAGGTTTTGTTTATCTTTTTTGGTTTTAAACAGATTATAACCCAGTAAATTCTTCAGAAATGTCATCAGAACACAAAGGAAGTCCTCCTCCCTACGATGAAAGTGATGCTAAGTAAGTTTATTTCTTCTATTCTTTAATTTTTTTTTAATCAAGCTTAAAAAAACGTCCTATCTACAGAATTGTACGGAAGGTAAAATGAGCAAAACTGCAAAAATAAAGACATAAAAATGGAGGAAGCTGAAGTTTGATGAAAACCTGCTTGTGTTTTTAATCACCTTTGTGGCTGAGCTCCAACCTTTCCTTTTTTCTTGACAAACAAACTTTTTCATATTTATTTCACACTTCAAGGCTTCAAAGAAGTTGGAAAAATTGATTGATGGGTTGAACCCCTTGTTGCTTGAATTGATTTTTCAAATACAGAAAACAAATCCATCCATCCATCCATCCATCCATCCATCCATCCATCCATTTTCTTCCGCTTATCCGGGACCGGGTCGCGGGGGCAGCAGTCTAAGTAAAGATGCCCAGACTTCCCGCTCCCCAGCCACTTCCTCCAGCTCCTCTGGGGGGACCCCGAGTCGTTCCCAGGCCAGCCGAGAGACGTAGTCTCTCCAGCGTGTCCTGGGTCTTCCCCGGGGCCTCCTCCCAGTGGGACATGCCTGGAACACCTCCCTAGGGAGGCGTCCAGGGGGCATCCGAACTAAATGCCCGAGCCACCTCAACTGGCTCCTCTTGATGTGGAGGAGAAGCGGCTCTACTCCGAGCTCCTCCCGGGTAACCGAGCTTCTCACCCTATCTCTGAGTGAGCGCCCAGCCACCCTACGGAGGAAGCTCATTTCAGCCGCCTGGATCCGGGACCTCGTTCTTTCGGTCATGACCCAGAGCTCATGACCATAGGTGAGTATTGGGGCGTAGATCGACCGGTAAATTGAGAGCCTTGCTTTCTGGCTTAGCTCTCTCTTCACCACGACGGACCGGTACAGCGACCGCATAACGGTGGACGCAGCACCAATCCGCCTGTCGATCTCACGCTCCGATCTTCCCTCACTCGTGAACAAGACCCCAAGATACTTAAACTCCTCCACTTGGGGAAGGAGCACTCCACCCACCCAGAGAGGGCAAACTACCTTTCTCCGGTCGAGAACCATGGCCTCAGACTTAGCGGTGCTGACCCTCATCCCAGCCGCTTCACACTTGGCTGCAAACCGTTCCAATGCATACTGGAGGTCCTGGCTCGATGAAGCCAACAGGACAACATCATCTGCAAAGAGCAGAGAGGAAATCCTGTGGTTCCCGAACCAGACCCCCTCCGGACATTGGCTGCACCTAGAAATTCTGTCCATAAAAACTATGAAAAGAACCGGTGACAAAGGGCAGCCCTGCCGGAGTCCAACATGCACTGGGAACAGGTCTGACTTACTGCCAGCTATGCGGACCATGCTCCTGCTCTGGTCATACAGAGACCGGACAGCCCTGAGTAAGGCTCCCCGGACCCCATACTCCCAAAGTACCCTCCACAGGACACCACGGGGCACACGGTCGAACGCCTTCTCCAAATCCACAAAACACATGTGGACAGGATGAGCGAACTCCCACGAACCCTCCAGCACCCTGGACAGGGTGTAGAGCTGATCCACAGTTCCACGACCAGGGCGGAAACCGCATTGTTGTTCTTGGATCTGAGGTTCGACTATCGGCCGGACTCTCCTCTCCAGTACCCTGGCATAGACTTTCCCAGGGAGGCTGAGGAGTGTGATTCCCCGGTAGTTGGAACACACCCTCCGGTCCCCCTTCTTGAAAAGGGGAACCACCACCCCTGTCTGCCAGTCCAGTGGTACTGTTCCTGACTGCCACGCGATGCTGCAGAGACGCGTTAACCAAGACACTCCCACAGCATCCAGAGACTTGAGGTACTCAGGGCGGACCTCATCCACTCCCGGTGCCTTGCCACAGAGGAGCTTGTTAACTACCTCTGTGACTTCAGCTTGGGTAATGGACAGCCCCACCCCAAGGCTCTCAGCCTCTGCTTCCTCAAGAGAAGGCGTGTCAGCAGGATTGAGGAGATCCTCAAAGTATTCCTTCCACCGCCCGACAATGTCCCCAGTCGAAGTCAGCAGCTCCCCACGTGCACTGAAAATGGTGCCTGCAGAAAGCTGCTTCCCCTTTCTGAGGCGCCGGGTGGTTTGCCAGAACCTTTTTGAGGCCAACCGATAATCCTTCTCCATGGCCTCACCGAACTCCTCCCAGGACCGAGTTTTTGCCTCTACTACAGCCTGAGCCGCAGCTCGCTTAGACTGCCGATACCTGTCAGCTGCCTCTGGAGTCCCACAAGTCAGCCAGACCTGATAGGACTCCTTCTTCAGCTTGACGGCATCCCTTACTTCCGGTGTCCACCAACGGGTTCGGGGGTTGCCGCCACGACAGGCACCAGAGACCTTGCAACCACAGCTCCGAACAGCAGCAGAGACAATGGAGGTGGAGAACATGGTCCATTCAGACTCAATGTTACCAGCCTCCCTTGGTACCTGTTTGAAGTTCTCCCGGATGTGGGAGTTAAAGACTTCCCTGACGGAGGGCTCAGCCAGAAGTTCCCAGCAGACCCTCACACTACGTTTGGGTCTGCCGAGTCTTTCCGGCCTCCTTCCCCGCCATCGAATCCAACTCACCACCAGGTAGTGATCAGTGGACAGCTCTGCCCCTCTCTTTACCCGAGTGTCCAAGACACACGGCCGAAGGTCTCCTGAAACGACTACAAAGTCGATCATTGATCTCCTGCCGAGGGTGTCCTGATGCCACGTATATTGATGGACACCCTTGTGCTCAAACATGGTGTTTGTTATGGACAAACTATGATGAGCACAGAAGTCCAACAACAAAACACCGCTCGGGTTCAGATCAGGGAAGCCGTTCCTACCAATCACCCCCCTCCAGGTGCTACTGTCGTTGCCCACGTGGGCATTGAAGTCACCCAGGAGGACAATGGAGTCCCCCGTTGGGGCACTTTCCAGTACCCCTCCGAGAGACACCAAGAAAGCTGGGTACTCTGAACTGCTGTTCGGCCCATAAGCCGAAACCACAGTCAGAGACCTGTCCCCCACCCGAAGGCGGAGGGACGCAACTCTCTCATCCACCGGGGTGAACTCCAACACTTGGCGGCTAAGCTGGGGGCTCACAAGTAAGCCCACCCCAGCCCGCCGCCTCTCACCATGTGCAACTCCAGAATGGTAGAGAGTCCAACCCCTCTCGAGAGACTGAGTTTCAGAGCCCAGACTGTGCGTAGAGGTGAGCCCAACTATATCTAGCCGGTACCTCTCAACCTCTCGCACAAGCTCAGGCTCCTTCCCTCCCAAAGAGGTGACGTTCCATGTCCCAAAAGCCAAGTTCCATGACCGGGGTTTAGGCCGCCGAGGCACTCGCCCTCGACTGCCACCCAAACCACATCGCACCGGCCCCTTCTGAGCTCTCCTGCAGGTGGTGGGCCCACTGGGGAGTGATCCCACGTTGATCGTTCGGGTTTTACCCGACCGGGGCCCGTGGGAGGAGCCCCGGCCACCAGGCGCTCGCCTGCGAGCCCCAACCCCAGGCCTGGCTCCAGGGTGAGGCCCCGGTAACGCCAATCCGGGCGACGCAACTGGGTCTGTGATGTGCTTTCTCATGAAGGGGTTTATGAACCGCTCTTTGTCTGGCTCGTCACCCAGGACCTGTCTGCCATGGGAGACCCTACCAGGAGCCGAAGCCCCAGACAGCATAGCTCCTGGGATCACTCGAGCACTCAAACCCCTCCACCACGTTAAGGTGCCGGTTCATGGAGGGGAGAAAACAAATCACTTTAAAACAAAAAAAAACATAAGTGAGAAAACAAATCACTTATGTTTTTGTTTTAAAGTAAATGCTACATCAAGGTAGTTTTAGAGCCCGAAGAGGTTTACGCATATTTGTAACAACAGGCTTTTAAGTCCCACCTCTACTCTACAGTTTTTCTATTGTATAAGTATTCCCAGTGCTCTTTCAATTATGATTATGCAGTTTTAAGCCAACATAAAAAACCTATCATTTTTAAGACGTATCTGCAGAGGACGGAGCTCAGTAGAAATAAACTTTTGGGTTGTGGCTGAGACTGTTGGCGCAGCTTAGCCAATTTCCCAGCATGTCTTTGTTTAGCGACAAGCACTTCACAAGTCCAAGCTAACATTGGTCTAGCTAAATAAAAAAAAACAATAAGCAATATCAGAGCTATCCAGCCATAAAGTTTTGATTCAGATACTAGCTCAGACGAGGAAAACAAAGACATACATGGATCTATTTACCTGCAGGTGGATGATTTAGAATTGTAGCTGAGCAGAGAGACTTGGACGTGGAAGCTTTTTCAAACATCTGCTTCTGATCCAACACGATTTGAATAGAGAAATACTCAGAAACGGAGTTATAATCTTAAATTACTTTATACATGTCCTCCATCATGAGAAAAATGCTACAAGAACATGTTAAAAACACAGTTTTTATTGGAGTGGGTCTTATAATAATAATAATAATAATAAATAATTTATAGCTTTTGATGCTGTTTTGGTTTTTTAGATCTTTTTGAATTTATTGGCTTATCTTAGTTGCGTCGTTCGCATGTTTAGCTTTCGATTCCTGCAGACAGATCACATTTGGGATCTTTCTAAAAGGTTTCCTGATTTTCATGTCGTTTTTCAGCATCGTCCCGCCTCAGCCGGCCTTCTCTTACTACCCTGATGACGAGCTCCAGCACTTCTACCGTTGGACGTCTCCGCCGGGCATCATCAAGATCATGGCCATCATAGTCATCGTCTTGTGTGTGGCCATATTTGCCTGTGTGGCTTCCTCACTGTCCCATGACAGCTCCAGCGCCTTGGCCGGCTTTGGTGGATACATGCCAGGATACGGCTATGGCGGCGGCTATGGCGGCAGCTATGGCGGAGGGTCATTCGGCGGAGGGTCATTCGGCGGAGGGTCATACAGCGGAGGGTCATACGGTGGGGCCTACACTGACCCCCGACAGGGCAAAGGGTTCTACATTGCTTTGGCATTGATCGTCTTCATCTTTGGCCTGGCTGTCTTCATCATCATCGTGTCCCACCAGAGTTTGTCAGAGAGCAGGAAGTTCTACCTCGCCCTGCTGATCATCTGCGCCATTTTAGCACTGCTAATGTTGATTGCCACCATAGTGTACTTGATGGCTGTGAACCCTGCCGCCCAGGCCACCGGCTCAGTTTACGGAAACCAAATAGCCATGTTGTGTGCTCCATATCAACAAGCGCAGGTGCAGGGACAGATGGTCAACCAGTACCTGTATTACTACTGCGTGGTGGAACCTCATGAGGTGAACGCCGTCCTGTGACCTCCTTCCATCTCCCTTCTGCTGTGTTTCCTCTGAACGCCTCTGGTTGCATCTCGTTCCAGGCTGTCGCCGTCGTGTTCGGGTTCTTGGCCACCGCAGCCCTGATCGTTATGCTCGTCTTTGCGGTGAAAACTCGCCAGAAAATCAACAGCTACGGAAAGAGCAACATTTTCTGGAAAAAAGTGAAGACTGTTGAGGAAGAGGCTCCTCGGGACATCGAAGCCTGGGTAAGAAGACGGGGTTTTAACTTTTGATTCATACTGTGCTGTAGAACGTTTCTACAGGGATCTGTGATCAATGGTTATTGATAGTGTCTGCAAAGTGAAGTTGGATAAAAGGAGTAAGATCACCGCGCCTTCAGGTCGGAACTCATTTTGGACTTCCTAATGTTTTGGACTGACCCCATTCGGATGAGTCTTTGAGTTAGAAAACTTAGCCTGGCAGGAAACGATTTATCAAAAAGGTGGCGAAGATTTGGTGATCTCTGGTCAGATGATTCCAGAATGAACTGTAGACGGTGGTTTCATCAAAAGCAGATTTTAATGAAGCAGAATCTAAAACAACAGTAAAAGAAAAACAAATGATTGTAGAAGAAGTTTCAAATCAAACGTTGAGGCTTAAATTTAAATCAGCTTTATAATGAATTTAGTATAAAAATGTATTTAATGGAATTAAGAAACAGATCACATGACCCTTTGAACTGATGACTCATGAAGGGAGTTACTCTCCGATCCGATGACTACATTTATCTCTGCTAAAGGAGCATTCACTCTGGCAGGCTTGGTCCTGGTCCTGGTCTTGGTCCTGGTTCGGTCTGGTGGTCTTATGGCTCTATTGGTATAAAATTTCTCCTGCATTCTGGTTTGGATCAAACGAGAAAACTTCAGTGTGAGCACAGACGGACTTTCTAAAGGGAGGAGGTGCTGTTTGGAGGAGAACCAACCAGCCACAGCGTGCATCTGAATAAGCAGGAACCATGAAGAAGTTTGGAAATGCATGCTGGGTAAAGGAGGTGCAGAGAGGAGCTTCTTCCAAGACGACAGTCAAAGGATGAGCAGGACTAACCGCTTTCCAATCATTCCTGGTCAGAACTCGTTCTTTCCTGGTGTTTCGATCCGCTTCCATTTTTATTTTGCTCCTGAAAGCGCTGTGTGTGAAACCAAACAGATAAAAGGCTGAAACGGGCGTTTTCTGCTGATTCAATCGTCTGCACAACATTGATTCCCAGAAATGGGGAAATTTTCCAGTGAGCAGAAATAAAATGTGCTGATCGGAAAGTTTGTGTTTTGCAGAAACATGATCGTTGAATTGGTTCCTTTCTCCAGCCCAGTTTTATTTCTATACAACTGACAAACAGCAAAGTGACTGTCATCCTAATCGTTTATGTACATTTAAAGGTTCCAATCCCACTACTATGGATAACGTGGTATCCAGAATGAATCCTTTTGATTTAGTGATTACCAGAACTTTTTCCTCACTGAACCCAACGTTTCATATGAAGACACACTGCTAAAAAAGTGAGGTTTCTACCTAAAGGCTTGAATGAACTATTCTTTTCAGCTGCACCTGTTTTGGATCAGCAGAGTAGTGTACATTACAACGCGGTGAAACCGGTTTATCAGTGGATGAGCAGTGGGGGAAGGGTGCCGCGTGCAGCTACTTCCTTCTGTATGTTCTCGGTTTCAAGGTGCGGCTCGCTCTCAGATAACAGCTTCAGCCTGATGTGTGATGTCATGTCAGGAATGCTGAAGGTGAAACGCTGTCGCGTCTTCAGGAACTCAAACAGATACGAAATGTTCTGAGATGTTTCGCTGCACCGCAGAGGAAGGTTCGGCCAGTCAGGATGACAAGTGAAGTTCTTTCCACTGAGAAAGAGGAACCACAACAACAGGTTGGATGAGTCCACAAAACTCAGCTGTTAGCAGACGAGTGCCATCCAACCGGAGGCTATTCTGCTGCCTCAAAGGGCTGAGACGGTGCGCCTGCAGGTGCCTGCTTGGTGTTTTTGCTGGGGAGGCAAGATGGTGTTTCTCACTCATGTGAAACAAAGTGCAACTGCATCAAACCAAAAATGCATTTAAACTAAACCGCCGGAGCCGTTTTAAAGCTACTTTAATGACAGCTTTCCAACAAACTCTGCTGAAACGAACCAGAAACGCTCTAAGTGGAGCTGACTTTGAAGAAGCACCAGATCCTTCAGCAGCACGCCGATGAAAAAAGTACGATGGAATATTAGGCCTACTTTTTAAAAATAATTCAAGAATAAAGTAGTAAAATTATGAGGCAAAAGTCAGTTTTCCAAGGAAAAAGCCATGCTTTTTGATCAGAAAGTTGGTGGTGTTCGGCTCCATCTACATTACATGGCGTCTAAATCCATCAATGCACCCATTTATGGTCAACATCCTCTTGTCTCATTGATGTACAACTTTAATCTTATAAATTCTCATTTTATAACTCATGAAATTATAACTTTATTATTGTAATAAAATGATGAGTTTATTCTGATAAATGTATGTATTTTTATATTTATGAAGGCCCTAACACTCCGTCGTATGGAAGCATCCAGGAATGCAGATATTTTAATCAGAATTTTTTCAGATGTGTTCTTTACATTCCATTGTGTTCCGCCTTTGCAGTAGTTACAAAAAAAAAATTACAAGAGCACCTCTCCTGAGACATTGACAAATGTTGATTATGAACTGAACACCAAAAGTAAAACAGAAGCCTGGTACCAAAATAATGACCAACAGTCTATTTCTTTACAGGGTCCATATTCTTTAACAAAATTAATAAGATTGTCATCAATTGTCAAATTCCTCTTTTTTTGTGTTTTAAAAGATAAGTAATTCTTTCAGACGCGGCCAAGGCGTCAAATTTGCGGCTGCCATCTTTCTTTTGATGCTTGTCAAGTTTACTGCTCAATGCCTTGACGCCCCAGCCGTGGAGCAACCGGCAACACACTTCTTTAGTTGACCACATCATGGAAAACATTGATGTAGAGCGAGGAGCTTGTGTTTACATGTGTTGGAGAGCTCTATAGAGGCGCCGGCAAGCATGTCGCCGTGTCTGGGTTCACCAGATCCTTCAGAGTCTCTCACAGTGCTGTGTGCTGCACTCCTATACAAAATAAAAATAAAAATAAAACTGGGGGGGGGTCTTTGTATTATTGACTCAATGAAAATAAGAAAAACATCATAAGCTAATGGAGCTGGAACTACAACGGCACCCACAGCAGCTCTCTGTCTGCCGGCCAGCCAACCGCCTGCCAGCATAGTAACCTCTACTGCCCAGGGGGGCCAGAGCTCGCTATGGGGCCGCCGTGGTGCAGCGGTAGGGCGGTCGACTTCTGATTGGAAGATTGCAGGTTCAGTTCCTGCAATCAATACCTGTCTTTGGGCAAGACACTGAACCCCACATTGCCTCTGGTGAGAGGTTGGCGCCAGTGTTCGGCAGTGGAGCCGCCATCAGTGTGTGAATGGAACTGTGACTGTAACGCGCTTTGGGCCTTAAGGGAAGGTAGAAAAGCGCTATACAAGTATTCCCATTTACCACTTTGTTTTTGTCTTTCATGAAAGGTGCACGAGGCGTCGGCTCCTCATTCAGAAGCTGCTTTTCTCTCTGAGAAACGGAGAGGTTCTTCCAATTATGTGGATGATGAAAACATCTACGACAGACCTCCATCCAGTGAAAGCCTTCAGTAAGTGTTCAACTTCTACGCTGGAAAAATGCTGTAATGTCCACCTAAAATCATTTCTGATTGCTGCTTTTTTCCTCTGCTCCTCGTCTAAAGTCCTCCTATTTCTGTAAAATGTCCTTAAATATCTTCTTTTTCTACCTGCTTCTGCATGCCTGCCTGCCTGCGTATGTCTGCATGTGTCGGCTTGTGAAAAAAAGCAGCTGCAGTCTTCCTTAAAAGAATAGAATATATTTATTTCTATAGCACTTATCACAGAATCACAAAGTGTTTTACAAAAAGATCATAATCAAATCAAAACACAAAGAGGTAATACAATTCAATTATAATTATAAAAACGTAGTAAAATACCATAAAACAAGGGATGAAATCAACTAAAAGCTCTCCTGAATAAAAACGTCTTGACCTGTGATTTAAAACACTCGACGGAGTCGATCTGACGCAGTGACAATGGGAGCAAACGACAGAGGAGTGATGTGTGTCCGTTTTCCTTCATGTCCTCCTTGTGTTTGCCTCAGACCTCCACTGGAGCATCAAGCGCTGCAGAATGCAGCTCCTTACAACAGTTCCTCTGACATAGCAAGTTCATATGCACAACCTAAAAAGCAGCGCCCGGGTCGGCCACGCCGTATCAACGGACAGGACTACGACACTGATTATAACTCCTCTGGAGACGAGCTGGACGACGACGACTTGGACGGGTAAAAGGAAGTCCTGTGTGTTGCAAAACGAGCCAAGTAAAGCATTTTACGGTCATTTTCTTCCTTTTGTCTCTCCGTTCTGTTCCTTTTAGGGAATTCCCTCCAATAACAAATGAGCAAGAGCGCAACAGCTACAAACGGGAGTTTGACCGAGACCATCTGGAGTACAAGAACCTGCAGGCTGAGCTGGACAGTATCAACCAGAATCTGTCGAGACTGGACGGAGTTCTGGATGAGCTGGAAGAGGGAAGCCCTCAGTACCTGGTGAGAGCCTTTTTTATCCATTCAGTTCACGAGTTGTTGATGGTGAGATAAATCATCAGTAAATGATTATGGAGAAGTTTGAAGTGTTCTACATTTCCCTGGTTTTCCATCTTTCTCGGCCCCACTTACTCCTGGGTATTGCAGATCTCATGTCGTCAGAACTCAAAAAGATCTCTAAGAACAGGTGAGCTGGTTTGTCTGACCAAACTGGCCGAATACCTGTTCACCAGCTGAAGCCTTAGTCACATACACCTGTAGGGTGCTGTGGGGTTTCTCCAGCAAAACCAGCCAACATTAGTACGAACTAGAGTGTGTGATTGTGGACACGACTGATGCGATCGCTGTGAAGTATAAAACAGGCTGAACTCTTAGATCATTCATGCGGTCAATGTGAATCAGCTGATTCTGACGCAGAGAAAAGCGGCGTTTCATATCAGCTTTGCACTAGTATGCCAACTCTGGAAAACAAGGACAAATGTTTTCTATGAATTCTTGACTGAGTTCAGCCACGCCTCATTTCAGAACAGCAGTTGTGATAGAAACAGTGCCTGATCTCTGCAAAAGGAGGTTAGGCGGGGGGGTCAAGCAGTTTGTCTGGAGGGGGGGTGTTCGGGGAGAGCTGGAGGAGATCTGTTCATCAGTGCTTACACCTTCTGTTTTGTGTTTCTTTGAACAGGATGCTTTTGATGATTACAACCACATCAGGAACTCAAAGAAGGTTTGTGTCTTTGTTGTCCATTGGAAGACATTTTTTTTGATTGGTTACCATGGTGACAGGTTGCATCATTCCAGCCTTGCTTTCTTAGAAAGATTGCGCCTGAATGGTTAGAATTCTCTGCGGTTGTAGTAAGATGGGCATTTCATGGCCATAATCCCGCTTTTGTCCGCTGCTGACCCCGCCTCCACTCCCACAGAGTCCAGATTACCGCACGAAGAAGCGCAGGTGTAAATACCTGAAGGCCAAACTGAACCACATCAAGAAGATGGTCAGCAACTATGACCACAGAGCCTGAACAAGCCTTTGAGGGTTGATCAATCTGCCCGGCGGGGACAGAAAGGACCACTGCAAACTGGGATTGGCACTTGTGAGGAAACGGCACCCCCTTCAGGATGGAGCCATCATAACCAACAGTCAGAAAGGCTTTTCTTGAGGTGGAGGAACCAATCAGCTGCGTGCTTTGCTTGTGTGTTATGAAAGTTGCATATATTTATAAGCCTAATGCGAAGCCGATGTGAAGAGAACATAAAGACATGTGTGGATGGTTTAAACTGAGGGAAATCACTCTTTAATTCTCGTTTTTATTCTGCTGTTACTCTGATATGTAAATACGAGGGTAATGCTGACGTTTTACCAGTGTTTTTTTATGCAACATATACACTTAAACGTGATTTTTAAAATCTAAAACATTAATGATTTTTAATGACTTTTAATGCTTTTTTGTAATAAATAAATCAACTTAGGACTTTAAGATCATTGAAAGTTGTTTCGTTGGAGTTTTTATGATTGTTGCCTCATTTGCTTTTTTTTTTTTTTGTAGCTTTGGGCATTGTGGCAGAGCACCTTTTTTTGGTTGTGCCACGATAAAAGAAAAGCTCAAGCGATATTAAATAAAATGCTGGCTAAAGATTTAATGTTAAGCCTAGTCAAATTCAAAATAAATCTGCAAAAAAAAAAAAAAATCCTAGAAATAAAAACAGCAAAAAATAAAGATCCCATCTATCCATCCATTTTCTTTCGCTCATCCTGTATTGGGTCACAGGCGCAGCAGTTCTATAAAAATGCTAACCTGCAAGCTAAAAAGCTGAATCAAGTGTTAATTAAATGGAAAGGGCTTATAAAACACCTCATGAAGCTTAAAGTACACAATCATGTGTACACCCCCCCCCCGATAAAATGTTCTTGCTCTGACACTAAACACGACTGAAAGAAATTCTAAGGCTGCGTTTTCTCAAGAGTCTGAACTGTGCTTCAAGTTTTAAACCATTTTCAAGCTGAAGATGAAGCCCCAAACCTGAAAGCTACTACAATAATGCAGATCAGGCTAAAAAGTTCACTTCATGCTAAAAACGTTCTGAAGGAAAGCTAAATTCACTGCTGCTGAAATAGAAAAAGAAACTTCAGAGCCGGATTCACATTTTTTTTAGGGCCCCACTACATGCTAAAGGACAAGCTCCAAAAAGTGCTCTTGTTAAGTGATTCTGGGATCTAAAAATAAAAAAATATCATTACTGAAAACAGGCCAAAAGCTTATAGTTTTTTAGCTATAAATGTTATAAACATTACCAGAGGAGCAGGAAACTAATGTTTTTTTGTTTAAGTTTTTAGTGAATTATAATCCATATGTCTTCTTAAAAATGGATTGCTTCATACTTGAAGTACATCGATTATTGTACGTTATGTGCATCTGTTTTATTCTTATTTTCTCTGTTTGTTCAAGAATAAACAAAAGGACTTTGTTGGTCAAAGAGTATTTATTTTTGTGCGTTTGAAATAATGGACGTGGCTCAGCGTCGGCAGCGATTGGTCAAGCCTGAAAGTCTTACTGCACCATCAGAAGAAAACGTAACATGAAGCGTGTCATGGAAAACCCTATGGTCATCGGTAAAGAGTACACAGCATGTACTTGTACAGCACTGTTTACCTTCTTTAAGGCGCAAAGTGCTTTACACTCACAGCCCCGTTCACACACTGATGCCGGCTCTGCTGCCGAACACTGGCGCCGACCTCTGATCACCAGACGCAAAGTGCGGTTCAGTGTCTTTCCCAAGGACACTTAACTGAACTGCATCTGCAATCTTCCAATCAGAGGTTCCTCGCTCGACCACTGCACCACAGCTGCCCAGTGTAGGAAAACACTGCATTTTATCATGGATTTAGCATGGATTTCTCACATCTGCTCTTTGCAGCAAAGAATGCAATTAAGATAATGTTTCCTCCCAGTTTTCCAGCTCCGTCCGGCTTCCTGTCGGGTTAGAGCGGTTTGTCTGCAGGTCAGAGCGGTTTGTCTGCAGCTCAGAGCAGCTCCTCTGCAGCTCAGAGCGGTTCCTCTGCAGGTCAGAGTGGCTCGTCTGCAGGTCAGAGCGGTTCCTCTGCAGGTCAGAGCGGCTCGTCTGCAGGTCAGAG
>BSAI01000108.1:1264128-1276698 GCA_036245035.1 Adrianichthys oophorus | reverse complement strand
GCTGCAGCCTGTCTCGCTGCAGCCTGTCTTGCTGCAACCTGTCTCGCTGCAGCCTGTCTTGCTGCAACCTGTCTCGCTGCAGCCCGTCTGTCTGCCTCTGTGCTGCTTGTCTTTGTCTCTGCTGCAGCCGTTGATCATCTGCTGCTGCAGCATCTCAGACTCCAGTCTGATTCACAGACACTAAAGAAGAAACACAAAAATCTACTTCTCATCAGCCACTTTCTCATTGTTGAGTTAAAAAAATGTATGGAGTGGAAGTAATTCTGTATTGACGTTTGAAATGTTATTTTTAAAATATAACCTTTTTATTGACTATAATATCCTGGTAAGGCTTTGTGACTTTTATCTGTATTTTTTTATTTTAGTTTTTCTTTCAGAAAGTTCAAACAATACTCAGAACTCTAAATTAAAAGACAGATTATCTGTAAACTAATAAATAAGGAAAGGATTTAGTTCATCAATTTGCTTCTGTAAAATTCATTCGATACATGAAAGCAGAACCTCTGTGGGATTTACGGGAAAATGTTTCCAATCTTTGTCAATCAAACAGACCAAAGTCCTGCTGTGGCTTTACAGAGACCTGGGTCTTAGAAGAGGACTTGAACTGCAGATAAAATTGTTTTGACATTTTCATCTCTTCCATTTCTACCCAAGAACTTCCTAAAGTTCCATGTGTTGAAGCTTGATTCTTGTTTGCAGTTTTCATGTTTCTGTAATGCCGATTATTCAAACACAAACAGGAGTTTGGGTGTAGTGTGTGCAGGTGAGATTTCTTCCTAATTCATAGACGCTCTTCCACAGCTGTGAGAACCCAGTTGGAGTGGGTTTTGGCAGAAAAGCTCTCATCGATTTGCTACTGTGTTTGGCATCACGTTCTGTTTCCTGGAAGGGAAAAACCAAACAGCACCTGCACCATCCTTCACAGCTGCTGTGGTTTGAATGAAGAGTCCACACTCCAGCCTCTGCTGGTCTGCTGCAGGAATCGGTCATTCATTATTGATTTGTTTTCCTCACAGGGCAACTCCTCCAGAAACATGTGAACAATGAAATAACTGATCAGTCTGGGAGGGGGTAGAGGGATTGTTGTTTCACCAATCGGGGGGGGGGGTCTGGAGGCTGCCCCCGACTCCTCCTTCTTCAAGCAACCATATATTAGGGTGATGGGGAGGGGGGAGTCAACCTGTGATGCACCATGGGGGTGGAGCTACTTGGCAGTGCCCCCCCATTGGTTACTGCATGAATGCGGTCCCCTCCCCTCTCGGTTTTAAGTGCACCTTAGACATGCAGGACCTTGGTTGGGGGGTGCTTGGATGTCACTTCCAGCATGTAGGAGACGTCCTCTCAGTGCCCCACCCGCCAATTTGAACTGCACCCTTTATTACACACGCCCTCTACGCCCTGACAATATTCACTCAAACACACACGCACACGCACACACACACACACACACACACACTCAAGAAGGGCGGGGCCTCTGATCTTCTGTCCCCTACCCCACCCCTGGTGGGCGGAATCAGGCCCTCAGCAAAGAGAACCGTGGGGCCTTCACAACGTTCTTCGGGGGCTTTCACTTCCCTTGCGTGTCCTCTTCCTGGGCGGGGGTGGGTGGCCTCTGCCTCGCTCTCTCCTGAACCTCCCGCGGGGTGGGCGGGTGGTTCCCTGGAGCATGGGGCAGGTCTCCCTTGGGGGGCCCCGGCTTTTGCCTGGGGTCAGGGTGGTGGGGATGCCCAGAACTCCTGGGGTGTGGTGAGCTGCTCATCTGAGGCTTGGGGGGGGCTCTCCCGGGATGGGTTGTTTTATGATTATTTTTTTATACAAACATACACCTTGTGTGTCAAAAGATTCCTAAATCTGTCCAACACACCAGACTCTCAGCTCTGATCTGTTTGCTCAGCTGTTAAACAGGACAAGTTAAAAAACAAACAAACAGGAAGTTCCTGCTGGTTCCCAGAATCCAACAGGCTTCCATGTAGAAATGAACAGCAGTTACTCAGTCATTCTAATGGTCAGAATAACCATTCTTGTTCTGATACTTTGTTAACATCTTCTTGATAATCCTCTTTTTTTCATGATATTTTTTCTGTTGTCTAAGTTATTCAAGCTTTAAACTGACCAATCAGACGCCGCAGTAAAAGCAGGTGGGTCATATCCATTTTAACCCTTTTCATTTTTTTGTTTGTTTGTTCATTTTGTGGAACAGCAGTTAACAGAGGCTGAAAATAAATACACTTGTGCCGGTAAACACCGTAAGTTTACACTCTTTAATCATCAAAACATGAGGCCTGACGCTCAGGAAACCGACAGAATAAGCTCAAATGAAAACAGCTGCACCCAATCAGGAGCTCAGCAGCCTGCACCAACCAACACCAAAACGCCCACAACCAGAACAAAACTCCTCTGCATGACTGAAATGTACAGGTATTTATTTATGTTTGTTTGCACCCGTGCATGTGTGGGTTTTCTCCGGCTTCCTCCCACCGTCCAAAAACATGCTTCATAGGTTCATTGGTTACTCTAAATTGTCCCTTGGTGTGGATGGGAGTGTGTATTAGTGTGTGATTGTGGCCCCTGCAACAGACTGGTGACCAGTCCAGGGGAGTCTCCTGCTTTCGCCCATGAGTAGCCGGGTTAGGCTCCGGCAACCCTGTGACCCCGAAAGGGATAAAGCGGTTTAGGAAATGAATGAACATTTGCACTGATATTCAGTGAGTTGTCATTTGTTTGATGACTGTTTCGTTTTGTCTTTTCTTTGAGCTGCCATGGCGAGCGAGCAGCAGCCACATTTGACCCCTCCACATTGCCTGTCTGTCTTTGAAATGACCAAACACACTGAAGCTCACAGTGGTTTCCATGTTTCCCCTCCTTTCTGCTTCACCTAAAGACAGCAAACTCGACTCTTATTCAGCACCTGAACCCACAAACACTGGGTGTGTGTGTGTGTGTTTGTGTGTAACATTTCTGCTGCTAAATGTGACTCTGAAAGGATAAAAACCGTGACACAAAATGGCTCAAAACTTCACATGAAATGAATCTCATCGATGGAAACAAAATCCTCTTGGAGCTGAACCCTCACTAACTTGATGCTGCTGATGGTTCTGTCACTTACCGGCTTCCGGGCCGTCAGGTTCGGTTGTGTCCTGCAGACATGGATCTGCTGTTCCAGCGACGGATGGAGGATACTGGCATGCCTCAGCGTCTCTCTGCGTTTGCGGCTCGGACAAAGAAAGTGGTGAGAAAGAGGTATTGGGCTTGTCGTCAGGCAGGACTGAGATGGTTAATCCATCAGGAGCTGCAAAGACGGTTCACAGATATAAACGCAGGAGGTGAAGCACTATGGCAACCTGCAGAGCAGCCCGTCTGATTTGTCTTTTCATTAAAGCTGCTCTGATTCATCAAGAGCTTAATTGTACAACTAACCACGCAGCACTTACATTAGTTACACGCAGAAAGCGAAATCAGTTCGTCCACCTTATCAATGACATCTCCATGGCAACCATCAAGTAGGCCAAATGACAGCGCACGTTGTAATTGTGCTGGAGGAAGTGTTTTTGTGTGTGAGTGTGAGTATTCACCTGTGTGAGAAGCATTGCTGATTTCAGTATCTGTGAAGTTGAAGGATGAGGAGGGAAATCATAAAATACACGAATGAAAAGAGAAAATGAGAAACATCATTCCTTCAAAGTAAAAGCTGTTTAGTGGATGTAGTTCTTTCAGTGTGATCTCTGTCAGCCATGATGAACGTCTAACTGTCATTAGACTCAAATACAAAGTGAAATTGAACCTGTCACTGCAGTTCCACTGCTGTTTTTGTCTATGTATGTATCATGTAAAGAATTACAGATTTTAGTTTCTTTTAAATTCAATTTTCAATTCTTGCCCCTTAATGTTTGACCCCCCTCCCCAGTGCTGTCGTGACGAGAACATTTCCACACAATAAGATCAATATAATTTGATCTCATCGGGTCTCTCTTGTCTCATCTCTTCTTATCTCATCTGATCTATTCTCATCTTATTTTACTCCATTTCATCAAATCTCATATCATCTTATGTCATTTTATCCCATCTCTTCTCATCTTCGTCTCCTCTCTTCCTGTTTTTTCTCATCTTGTGCTTCATCTCATTGTACCTGTCTTCAAGGAAATTCCCCTATATTTAAAACTCAATAATTTTACATTTAGGGATTGGTGAAAAAGCAGCAAATGTGTAGTAAATGAAGAAAGTGGATTATATTTAGGATAAAGAATAGAGAAACAAGGAGACGAGTTATCTATTAAGCTCTTTTTTATTTACTGATCACTGAAAAAAAAAAAATCACACTTTGTATTTTTTTGTAATACATGTTGACATTTTAAAACAAGGAAGCAAGCATTTCCAAAAGTTAAAGCTGTAAAGCAGGGGTCAACCTCGTTTATGACATGAAGTGCCAATTCGTCAGAACAAAATATTATTAATATTTCTAAGAACTTTACAACCATGAATAAAAAAAGCGTATGCTTTTTGCTTATTTATCTTCGTTACCGGGCCTGAGTTACTTAATGTAAGTTAGTTCTGCGATGGTGCCTTTTTTGCATGTTCAAATAAATGTTTTGACTTTTTTGTTAGTTTGCTACAGAGTCATCTTTCATTTTTTCACCCCCAGTAAATGATCAGCTGTAGTTTCAATTTTAAAACTTGTTCACATTTCATATTGTCATTTGGCAGAACAGAGAGTATTTTGTATATAAATATATATAAATAATATAATATTATATCTGGGTATAATCTGACCCCCCCTCGCACATATATACACACACACACAATGCATTCAGACATGATTATAAAATGATAAAAGAGACAGACCTACAGCTTGGCTCCACTGTGAGGAAACAATGTTTTTGGAATCTCTTCTACCATCAGCAGATCAGACAGAACATCACCGCAGCACCCCCCCACATCAGACGGTACCATAGTAAACTCCACAGCCATGAGGCTGCGATGTTAGACCCCAGCCACTCCAGCAAGGGCGAGCACCACGGCAAAAAGCACCAATCAAACCAGCAAATCCCGGTATAAAAGATCCCCGTGTGGGGGATAACTTTATAAATATCAGCAAAAGATGACCAAAAAAACCTCAAACAGCTGTGTGGTCATAAACGTGTGCTTCACGCTCCTCCCTCTCATGCTCATGTTTTTTTTCTGCGGTGCAGATACATTTTAATCACCCGGTCATGAAAGCTGGAGCGGAAAGTAATGTACTGTGAGTGAACAGGCCCGGCCTTGGGCTGCTAGGCGAAAAATAATTTTTGCCTTTCACCACCACCACCGTCCAGAACAGAAACAATGTAACTGCCTGCCTGGATGATGTTGCAATTATGAATTTTAATTCTCAAAACTTAAATTATAACCACTTAGGATTACTGTTTAAAACAAATGATCTGCAAGCAGCGCTTAAATCCGGCAACCTTTGATTTGGGAGGTGGGAGCGCTAAACACTGCACCACCGTATGATTTACAATTAGAAACATGGTAGGTTTAAATGGAGGCATCTTTAGAAGCAAGCGTTTAAGAATCTCAGTTGTGAAAGGTTTAAAGATAGAAAAAAACTAGATCGCCAGTTAATTCGTCTTTTTTGACCAAAAACTAAAGTATTTTTCAACTGTGACGCGGCGGGGTGGGGGGTTGAATTTCCAATGTAAATAAAACAGACAAACCTCTGCTTTCAGACAGTTTTTCTCCTCTTCCTTCCCTTTTTTGACCTTAAAGCTGTCCCTGGGGGCTTGTTTTGCTGCTTTTTCATCCTTAAGGTTGTAAAGAAGCACTGACAGCAGCAATAACACCCTCCACCCCCCTTGCTTAAACAGCAGCCGCTTCTGGTAAGGAGGGGCATTTCACTGGGCAAAGTTATTGATTACGTCAAACTTTTCTGATATTTTATTTCTGGTTTAAATTATTACTTTTTAAAATTTTTAAACTAAATGAGTGGTGTATCTAACTGTTATAAACTTGTACAAGATGTCATAAGCAAAAATAAAAATAAAAACCTTAGCCTAACCATCATCAGTCATTTCGCGCCCCCTCCAGCAGATGGTGCCCTAGGCAGCCGTCTAGGCTTTGTGACTTTGGGACTTTTGCTCAGGGCCGGCCCTGTGTGTGAAGTTTTACTGAAAAAAAAGGCAGTGTTTATTTGGGTGGGCGGGGTCACAGCGCTGCGTGAGTGGACCTTTTCCTTATGGGGGAACAAAGATCATTGTGAGAAAAGATTATCACTTTTTTTTTAAATCCAAAAAACACAAACAGAGGACAGATCAAGTGCTTTTACTGTTGTCACACCCCGGTGTGCCACTTTCTTTACAAAATCACGGTTGATCTCCCTTCACCTGGAGCTCCAGGAAACATCTCCCTTGGTGGAACAAATGATCTGAAGAGCAGTGAGGGAATGGATCAGAACTACACAGGGGAACTGGTCCGTGACCTGAAGAGAGCTGGGAACACAGTGACAAAGGTTACCATAGTAACACACAATGTCATCATCAGATCTCCATAGGTGTTCCTGCTTCAACCAGCACATGTTCAGACCCATAAAACGTTCTCCAGACACCATGTGGATGATCTAGAGAAGGATCAGGAGAAGGTCATTGAACAGATGAGACCAAAATGAATTTCTTTGGTAGAAATGCCTCTTGCCATGTTAGGGGGGAGAAGAATGCTGATCTGCATCCCTGGAACATCATACGCACTGTGAAGCACGGGGGTGGAAGCATCATGCTGAAGAGCATTAGTGAAAAGATAGTTTAATAAGTTGAAAATGTCATTAGGGCGCATTCACACCAGTCAGCTTGCTCTGTACCTGAGAACATTTGATATCGATTAAGATAAAGATAAAGTCTGAAGTGTGAAGTCTGACTCACAGAGGCGGTCCAGAATGCGGTTCAATGGACTCCACCGCCGTACGGGATCCTAAAACATCATGTTGTGCCAAAATGGCCTTAGCAGATTCCACATTGAAATCTGCAAGACAAACCATAGCAGAAAACAGTGAGGTCAAGAAGGCTTAGTTTTTGCTGGACGGTGAACTAATAAAAACAGGAACACACTGCCACCTGCTGTTTGGGAGGCGAACTATGAACTTGACTGGGAGAAATGAAGGACTGCTGATTTAATTGGTGAACAAGTGCAGGTTAATCTAGAGTTTTCTTGAATAGAATGTAAATGATCAAGATGGTGGAGATGAATCAAAGCAGTGATGTGTCCCCAGAAGAAGTGACATGTGGAGTTTGTAGCAACATGTCAGACCAACACAGCAGCACTCATGGAAACAGTTCTGCAGTCTGATACCAACTGGAAGAACGTTCTCATTTTTCCTAACATTTAAGACCAATTCCTGCCAACTACTGTCCTGAATGCAGCACAGCCTTTCAAATGCTTTCATGAAAAGTTTCCTTCAGGAGGATATTTCCTTTCAGTCATTTTCCCTTGGCTGTGAGGAACCCAGCAGGTACAGCAACAGCTCTGTCCTTGGCGCCGGTTTTCATCCCCCTGTCGTTGCCATAGAAACACAGTGAACTTACACCGGTGTTCACGAGCCAAAAAAGATACAGAGAAAAAGGTTTTTTTCTCTGTATCTTAATGTCTTGACCCTGCATGACTCTGCACATAATGAAACAAGAGAAAACACTTTTGTGCAGATTATTATGGCAATGAATGAATTCAACACATTTGGCTTAAGGGCACGGCTGGTTTCATCCCATGCATGGCTCTCATCTTCCAACATTTTACCAACATATAAAAATACAAGTTTTGATCAATTATTTTAAATGTTTAGCTGTAAAAAAAAAAACCTCTGTGCCTCTTTTCAATCACTCATGAGTTTAATCATTTGCTGACAAATATAAAAAACTATTTTCATCTCAAAAGCTTTTATGCCAAAACCTGATAGAAAATGAGGAATCAGTTGCGCTTATAATTTCTAAAACAGGCAAAGCGAGCTTGATGAGACCCGACTGTTTCCCATCAAAACAATTAAATAAATCAATACATGACAAGTCATTCAAAAATGATGTGTGAAGGCTGACAGCTGACCACAAACCAAAGAAAATGTGCTCAGTAGAAAATAACATAAAATCCTGAAGCGTACTACGTTAAAGTCCCACTGCGATCATCTTCTGATCCATTTCCAAAGCGTTCCCAGTGGTCTTTTAATTATGATGATGCTGTTTTTATCCAAAATTTTAAAAAACTATGTTCTTTTCTAGGACATAGTTTCTGGAGAGTGACAATCAATCCTTTCCCGTTGCTGAGAGCTCTCTGTTTACAGTCTCTCCCACTAACTTACAGCCCCTCACAACCCCAATCTACCATTAGAATGCAAAAGAAATGGCAAGCAATATCAGAGCTATAGAGTTGTGATCCAGATTCCAGCTCAGACGGGGAACACAAAGACGTTCATGGATCCGTTTGTCTGCAGGTGGATGCATCAGAATGTCCTTACCTGCTACCCCTGGGAAGCCGGTGTAGATGTGGGGGCTGTATGGGCCTTGTTTTAGAGGCATCTAGCAAAAGTGACATGGTGCCTGTCCATTCTTTTTTTTCCTCCACTCTCTTCTTCGTGGATTGAAGTTCCTGCTGGAAATCTTCAGTCAATGAAAAACTTTAAAAACAGCATGTTAGGGTTCGTTAGGCCCTCTGCGCTATATGTTAGAAATACCGACCAATACCTGCAGACGCCACAATGACCACATCCTCATGGGGTTACTGACAGGCACAGAACCTGGTCACAGACCCATGGACTCCAGCTCTGCCTTCACCCGCATCTTCTTTTGGGTCGAGCAGTTCTCGTGACGGACATCTTCATCATAAGAAGGAAGTCCTGGGGTGGACTGTGGAGGACATTAGCTGATGGCTCACCTGGAAGGAGAGAGTGTGGATTTAGAAGTTGTTCATTTTGGGACTTTCTGCCTGTTTTTTTTACTGCATCACTCTCTGTACAAGTGTCAGCTCCTGCTGTGATTGGCAGCTCACAGCAAGCGAATCAGAAGGGGTTGATTCTGAAATAAAGGAGACAGTGTTCATCCCTCAATCTATAAATCTCTCGGCACAGTTCACAGGATTAGAAGCAGCAGATGAGGCTGAAGTTGTTCTGGTTTTCACCTGACACTGTGGTTGCAGTTGTTTTTTTGTTTTGTTTTTTTTGGGGGGGGGGGGGGGGGGGGGGGGGGGTCAGTGGGCACAGGGATGGCTTTCTTCAGGGCTGGGGGGAGAGAGGAGGTCACTGCTGACTGGTTTAAGAACGAGACAATGAAACACCTGTTCCCACGGGAACAGAGAGGGTTGCAGGCAGGACTCTTCTCTAGCGCAAAGTAAGGAACATGTTAGTAATCATGCAATGTTGATAATTCACCTGCTGTTGTTTTGAATTTGTTCAGAACAATAGAGTAATTGACAAGAATGTCAACCAACATTTGTCTTCCCTCTAACATTCATAACTGGATGTGACTATTGGTTTGTGGAGTACCACTCACAGTCCCACCTCACACTGAAACACAAGCGTTTGTTTGTCATCCATGCATTCGTTTCCTCTCATACAAATGAGACTAAGAAATAAGACTTACCTTCTCCATGAGCATTTTCAATGTCGATAAAGCATTAGGAACATCAGAACAGGACCAAAACAAACTCATGCTGGAACTTCAGAAAACTGGTCTCAGTCCTCTGATGGTTTCAACCAAAAACGCCTTCGGGTTGTGGACACTTCTGGACTGGAAATGAGTGATGATGGTGGTGCAGTGGCAGCCCTGAGATACAAAACAAGTGTGAAAAAAAAAGATCAGTTCTTAAAAAATACCAGAAAAAGAACAACTGCTTTCTTCACAGTCATGTGTTATGGGCTTCACGGGGGAAATGCTCAGCATGGCCTTTTCTAGCTTGGCATCTTCAGCTATAATTTTCATGCAAAGAGAAAAAGTTTTTTTGGGGCGGCCGTGGTGCAGTGGAAAGGGCAGTCGGCTTGTGATCGAAGGATTGTAGGTTCGATTTCCCCCTTGCCCGCCCATGTGTCGAAGTGTCCTTGGGCAAGACACTGAACCCCACATTGCCTCTGATGGAAAGTTGGCGCCAGTGTTTGGCAGCGGAGCCACCATCAGTGTATGAATGTGTGTGGGTCTGTGATTGTAAAGCGCTTTGGGCCTTCAATGAAGGTAGAAAAGTGCTATATAAGTAAACGCCATTTGCCATTTATTGTGTGTCTAAATGATCAGATATTTTACATTCACATAATTAATAATAATAAATATCCTACACAGGTATGACTGTGGACCTCGCCTCTGGCTCATCTCGCACTCCCAGCTGCCCCACAGTTTCCTCTGGATGAAGCCGATCTGCTCAATTATTCACAAATGTAGTTGTTATTCAAACATGTAGTTGATATTTAACCACTCAGAGAATGTCTCCTTCATGGCTAGCAGCTCCTGTCACCCAGGCAGGCTGACCGTGGCGTTGCGACAGCACGACTCCAATCCGAGTGTTTGACACATCCACCTCCACGGTGAACTGCATGGATGGATCTGGGTGATGGAGGATGAACGCCTGTGAGAAGCGCTGCTTCGGAGGCTGGAATGCCTTGGAAGCCTCTGTAGTCCATAGGAGATGTTTAGGAGCTCCTTTCAGGAGGGAGGTGAGAGGAGCCGCCATCGAGCTGAAGCCCGGGATGAACCACTGACAAAAGTTAACAAAGCAGAGGAACCGCTGCAACTCCCTCACTGATTGATTGAGGCCGCTGCAGCACCGCCTCCACCTTGCCCTGGCCCATTGCCACGCCTTCAGCACTGATCATGTAGTCCAGGAAACAAATGGAGATTTTGTGGAACCACAATTCTCCCTCTTTGCTTACAGTCCGTGGGTGATCATTCGTTTCAACACCTGCCGGATGTAGGAGACGTGTTCTTCGAAGGTGTCAGAAAAGACCGGGATCTATGCAGACAATGACACATCGCTGCAGCAGGTCCCGGCAGACATCCTTCACAAAAGCCTGGAAGATAGAGGGCGCATTGCAGAGACCAAAGGGCATGACCAGATACTCATAATGTCCAGAGGTGGTCAAAAAGGCGGTCTTCCATTCATCCCCTGCTCGCTGCAGGAACCAGAGGCAGGAGATCGCGGTATTTCACAGTTACATCGTTCAGACTGCGGTAGTCAATGCACGGCCTCAGGCTGCTGTCTTTCTTCTGAACAAAGAAGAAATCAGCCGACGCCGGAAATGTAGACGATGGGATGAAGCCCTTTGCCATCTCGTCTAGAATGTACGCCGGCATGGTGTCTGACTCAGGCTGGGATAGCGGGAACACCAGTCTTCTGGCAGGCATAGCACCGAGCAGGAGGTCAAGGTAGCAGTCATAGGACTGGTGAGGATGGAGCTGTGTAGCACGCCTCCTGCAGATCCTCCTATTGATCTGGCACCTCCCCTGTCGCGCTGCACTCCGTGAGGGTGGTGGCCGCGATCGGCCGAGACGGTGCTCGGTTTTTGGGCCTTTTTGTGGTGCTTAGACAATGACACTGGCAGTGCGTGGATGAAAATGCCAGCCTGCGCTCTGACCAGACGATGCTGGTGTTGTGCCTCTCCAACCAAGGCAGACCGAGGATGATGGAGCAGTGGGGGCCTTGATGGTGAAGAAACAAAGGGCTTTACGGTGTTGAGTCGGTGCAATGAGTGTAATGTTCTGCATCAGAAGACAGGATGTAGCCTACCCCAGGGGTCAAACATCAAGGGCGGAGACTGGCACTCATGCGTTGCAGGAAAGCAAAGGGACACGATGAGTGCGGGCAAAAGCCAAGTGTATAAAGTTCCCTGCTGCCCCAGAGTCAATGATGGCCTGTTTTCACCACACGGTTGTTAAAATGCAGAGTGACTGGCAGTGTAAAGGTGAGTGTGGGTTCACTCAGCGGCTCCCTAGGGCGCCGTGGAGGTTGATCTAGGCAGGTGTTGTGGATGTGGCCCAGCTGACTGCAGTAAAAACAGAGGTTCTCCTAAAAACGCTTCACCTTCTCCTCTGGGGAGAGCTGGGTGGAGCCGAGTTGGACGGGCTTGTGGTTGGAACCGGAGATCCCTGAGGGAAGAGATGAGACTGTGGCTGGGTTCTCAGCCGCCGCCAGGTTCTCAGCAGGTTATTGAGCTTTATGGTGAGAACGATGAGCTGATCCAAAGCTAGACCCTTGTTACGCGCCAGCTCCCGCTGCAGCTCTACTATGAGCCCCTCCTGATAGGCAGTTGTCAGCGTGCTGAAAGACCAGTCGGTGTGTGCACCCAGGGTCCAGAACCGGAGTGAGTATGCTGCTTCCCCTACTTGATCCCATACAGCTGCTCAACGGAGACGCTGGAGCTGGCGACATTGTTCTCTCCTTATGGCGTCATATGCAGCCGGGTTCGTTGGGCAGGGTACCCCTGCTGCTGGATCCATGTATGGCGAAGTATTCTGTCACAAACGGGCAGACAGCTGGTTCCACTTACAGCGGGTTTATTCATACAGACAAGACAGGAGCAAAGCTTGGCTAAAAGTCCACAAAGCTAGGGAGCTTGTGTCCCGCCTAGCATACTTTCTA
>BSAI01000108.1:1244984-1259128 GCA_036245035.1 Adrianichthys oophorus | reverse complement strand
CAAATAGTTGTGAATCAAATGCCAATGAAAAAGATGATAATTTTTTTAAAGTACCTTCATGACGCTCCTTCCGGGTCCTGAAAGCTGAAATATTCCCGGAAAGAAGCGGGAAAGTGTCCGCAGGCCTTTGGCGTTTCCTCTAAACATCTCCGCTCCATGACGGCATCACGCAGGCCTTTTTCAACCAATCAATACCCATTTAGTAACGATCGAGATCCAGGCAAGGCCCTGGGTGATCTCAAACACACCTATTATAAAGACGCGTTTTGAGGCGGTGCAGCACAATTTTTGGCGTCAGGCGCAGCGCGTCGACTAATCAGAAATTTAGCTGCATAAGGTCTGGCAGAGCAAGTGGTCACCTTTGTTACACTGGGGCACAGCGCTAGCCAGACACTGCTGCTAGCCAAACCCAATGAAGGCCCATGGAGAGCAGCCCCAGGCTCCGTCGTAGTGGAGGCGATCCCTCAGATCCATGGGCTCAAGATGGTTTTCTTATTTTCATCAAGGCAATAATATGATAATAAAAAATCCCCCAGTTTTATTTTGATTTCCCCCTCTGGGGTTAATGCTAAAATTGGGCCACAGACAGATGGAAGTACCGTTTAAAATGGCCTTCGGGTGCAGCTCTGCTGCAGGAGTGCAGCGTACTGCTCCGGAAGAGACTCTGAGGAACCCTGGCAATAATCCTGTCCAAAGAGGAATGTTGTAGGCCTAACTTTCAATATAGAAACTGTGTCGGCGTCTCTTACATGAGCTGGGAGTTTATTCCATAAAACAGGAGCTTGGTGGCTAAAGGCTCTACCTCCAACTGTGCTTTTAGAGATTCTAGGAACCACAAGCAATCCTGCATTTTGTGAGCGAAGTGTTCTGTTTGGTTGGTAAGGCTCTATGAGATCTTTAATATAGGATGGGGCCATACCATTCAAGGCCTTAAAGTTCTGAACTAAAGATGACAAACATTTAACAGATAAATCAGCCATACTAGACTATTTTTATGATCATTTCATTTCAGCTGGGTCTCTTTGATTCTTCAAACCCCCATTTAGTAATCTCTGCTCTGAATTCAGATGCTGAAGGACCAACCAAATGCCCAAGCTCCCATACATGGAACTTTACTGCTGAGTTGACGAATGTGAACACTGGGAGGGCAGTTGGACCAGAAAAATTGGATCTTTATTTCTGAAGGTGGGTTGCAGACGACATTGCCAAACCTCTGTCATGCCAAACCTCTATCTGTGAGATCAAGAAAGGTGTACCACAGGGTTTGGTTCTAGGTCCCATTCTGTTCTATATTTATTTAATTAAATTCAGTTTTATTTCTATAGCCCAATATCACAGCCATAGCCGTCTCATTGGACTGACATCAGTATATTCCAAGAACAAAAAGTCAAACATGTAAAAGTAAACAATAGCTGGTTGTAAAACAGACTAAGCTGAACACACATCTCTGCCCTTACACCCTCCTTTGCAGTGAGGAAAAACTCATAAAAAACCCCTGTCTCTTTTTTGGGGGAAAAAACTAAGAAACCTCAGGGTTTCCCACATGAAGGAGAGATCCTCAACCCCGGACGGACAGGTGATGTACTAGAACTATTAAAGAAAAGTGAGCTTCATTCATTCTATAACTACATGGTTGAATAAACAAACACGTCTAGATAAACAGCTACAAGTTAAGATAACAGCTAAATATTTAAATAAAAAAACGACATGTTTGAATAGTCTATCAGATGGGCTTCATCCAGATGGAGTTGTGGAAACAGCTGGGTTTGCTGGAAGAGCCAAAGGCGAGGTCACGGCCAAAGACAGAAGCAGGAAGAGCCAAAGGCGAGGTCACAGCCAAAGACAGGAGTACAGACGATCCACCTGGAATCAGAAATGTCTCCCACTCCCCCGTAGGGGGGTGGGAAGGAGGGACGACATGTGAATCGCACTGCACCAAACAGAGTCATGATAAACAAAATAAAATAAAGCATTGGCAGTGGTAATAAAGATTGCAGGTGGGGGGAGTGGGGGTTGGACTTGTGTGAAAACCTACTAAATACATCATATCCTCTTGTGCAGATGATACTGTCATTTACTGCTCTAGGTCAACAGCACAGTTTGAGTTCTTGCAGTCTGCCTTTACTGTTGTTCAGTCTCGCCTCAGATCACTAAAAATGGTTTTAAACTTAGAAAAAACAAAAGTGATGATATTTTCACACAAACATGAACGACAGGAAAACACTCAGGTTCTTAAAATTAAAAATGACAAATCAACAGAAATAGGAGACAACTGGAAATACTGTACCTCGATTGTGTACTTGACACTGTCAGGACTTTCCTTTAAAATGCATGTTGCCACTTTACTGCATAAATTAAAACTGAAGCTTGGGTTTTATTTTCAACAAATCCTGCTTCTCACTCAGAGCTAAAACAATTTCTGTTAGCAGCCACAATTATTTTTACTTCTGATTGACAATGGAGATGTTCTGTAAAAGAATGCCTCGTCCACCTGTCTTCTATCACTCAGTACTGTATATCACTGTGCTTTGAGGTTTATAACTGGCGTTAGTCGTCTCACTCAACTATATGCCAGAGCAGAATGGCCCTCTCTGAACACACAAAGGTGTAAACACTGGAGGACTCTTGTCTATAAGGCGCTGCTTGGTTTGGTTCCTTCATATCTTAGCTCACTTCTTCAAAGAACCCCCAGTCAAAATGTATTCCGTTCTAGTGATGTTCCCCGAGTTCAAACTGAATCAGAGACACAAGGCCTCAGTTTCTCTGCTGCCTCGGCCTGGAACTCTAGCCAAACTCATCTAAAATGGTCTGAACTGCTCCTTAGGTTATTCTGTGCCTTTCTGTTTAGCAAAGAAAGAGATTCCATCACTCAATGCTCATGTTTCTGACTTGCACTGTAAAACCAATGCAAGGCATAAGTACTGGATTCTATCTTATGTAATGTTGCTCATAACTTTTGCACATTCCAAATGACTGCCTAGACATATTGCCTTGTAAAGTCCCTGTTACTTAGTTTCTCCTAAACTTTATATTTGTTACTGTACACATCCCAAAGTCATGGCTTGTTTTACATTTTGTAGCGTCTGCGGGGCTAATGAGCCGCTGGAGAGGCTGCGGCAGGACCTCGGTTGCAACGCGCTCAAAAAAGAATATGATGAAAAAAGTCCACCTGCTGTGTCTTCATTTATTGCACTTCATCATTGACAGAGATGACACACAGCATGTAAACGATCAAAAGCAAAAATACAAAAATAATCAAAAAAGGCGAAGAAAGCGGTCAGCAAAAAATACCAGGCCCTGTGCACGCTCTCTGAATCAAACCAAGAAGAAAGAGGAGAAATAAAAAACCTCCCAGGTGACAGGTGCGCCTGATGACATCTCGACTCATCACGTGACAAAGAGGAATCATAAATAACCATGATCATGGCGGTTACATTTTTATTTTATACTGAGGCTTTATTTTTGACTAGTGTGCTGCTGACCTCTTGGCCAGGTCACTCTTGAAAAAGAGATCCTGATTCCAACGGGTTTCCCTGGGTTAAACAAAGGTTAAACAAAAAATAAAAATACCTTTTTACTCTTCATCTCTTCCGTTGAGATCCAAACCAAAAACTTCGATCCATTCTCCAAACTTCCAGTAAAACCAGAGGATCCCGCCTCCTAAGTGGTCGCTCCTCTTCTGTGGAGTTCCCTCCATTTGTCGTTACGGCAGATTGACTCAGCTGAGTGTTTTAAAATTCAGGTTTTTATTCAGACGTATTTTTGTTGATTTAAACTGTCTTTACTGCAACTAAATCTTTGCTCTATGCATGGGTTGATTCCTCTTATTTCTGTTTGATTTGATGATCTCTTTTACTTTTGGGAAGCACTTTGTGATTTTTATCAGTGGAAACTGAAGTAGAAATAAACATTTGTTTACTTACTTCACCTTAAGGGGTGTTCATACCTCCACCAGCAGGGGGCAGCCTCTGACTGTCGCATCTTTATCAGGAGTTCACAAAAACTCAACACAATCAAATGTGTTTTTAACACAATAACCGCCAGGTTTTTTTTTCATGCTTTGAACAATTTGAAAATTTAAAACAAAAGGAGAAAAAATGATCAAAACTGACAGAAAACTGATTTTCAGTGATTTCAGTTTGTTTAAACTCCTCCCAGCATTCTCTTCTTCATCCAGAGAACGTTCCTCTGCTCCTCCAAGTATCTTCTTCAGTTCTAGCTGCTGGTGGGGAATTCCAGATCTTTCTGTTCTGGTTTGAGGTCAAGAGAGTCCTGACGTCCTTCTCTGGAGGACTCTTGGCTTGGAATCAAACTCAGGAGGTGGAGCCTTGATGTCCACATCAGTGCAGAAGACAGAAACATCAGGCTGAAAACTCAAGAGACAACCCATCAGTTTATTGATCTGCTGAGAAGAAAGAAAACAGGAACCCCACTCACACTGACCAGGACCTCCGGTTTGACCACCACCACCCACTCCTACTGAAACCAGAACATAACCGCAGAAACCAGACCTATAAACTCTAAAGGAACCACTAAAGAACGCACTCTGCCCTGCGGTTCTACCAGCTGGACTTTGATGAAACCAAGAGCACAAGAACCTGCAGAACTGGGACCAGGACAGACGAGGAAGCACTGAGGAACCAGCTCAGGATCTCAGAAGAACTCTCCTCTGAAGAACAAAGTCTGGACAGAAGACTCGAAGGAGTCCAGGGAGACTTCCATGACCCAATGGAATCAGAACTCCACCTCTCAAACAGTCGGAGGACAAAGAACCAGAGTTCTCCATCAGCTGCTGGAACTGAAGGAAATCAACAGATCTGAAGACTGGAACTCTGTCAGAATGTCAGGCGGATGAAGGAGAGTCTTAAAGACCAAGTTCAGGTTCCCAGAAAAGCAACAACAAAGACTTCCTGAATGGCTGCAGGTTGACTGTCTGTCAGCCTGTGAACGTGATGTTCTGCAGCTTTCAGAGCAGGTCAACGAGGACCAGACGTCCTCCTGCTCAGAAAACACCCAACTCTAAAACTAAAGAAGAAGAAGCACTGAAGACAGGACTGTGGTGGAGGAGCAAACTCACCTTTAATTAGGTGATTGTTTTTGTTTCAGAATTTCTTTTTACTATTAAAACACAATCTTTCTGTTTTCTATGATAATGGATGCACAGATTCATTTATTTAATCCGAAAACTGTTTATTTACTTCATTTTGAAATTCCCCTTCAGGTGACAATCAAAAGGATTGGGGCAAACCACCATGGGGGTGCCAAGTCTTTCATCATGGACTTCAGTCATTTTAGGGCTTGCTCCGCCCTAATGGCCCCGCCCACAACTCACAGGTGAATTTCTAATGAACGCTGCAGAAAGTTTTTAGGTGTTGGCTAAAAAAGGCCTCATCCGAATCAAGGATTGCTTGATTTCTGTTGGAGATTTAAATTATGTGGTAAATGTCGTTAATTTGTTGTTTTTTCTTCATTCATCGTTACAGTTACCATTTATTGGTAAAAATGCTTTATACAAGTATAAAACTGTGAACCCGTTTCTGTTGGATCTGGTCAGTTCAGTCCCCTTTGTTTGATAGTCATATAGTTCGTTTTTATTGTTGCGCCCAAATGAAATGCTTTTTTTATTTGGGGACAAAGAATCTCTGTTCATTCACTTTTGTCCAAAAAAAAGGAATAAAATAGTTTCCAAGCAAAACCACCTTTGACTGATTGAGAACCATTAAGGATGATGGAGAAAAAAACTGAACAGAAATCAAAATTAGACATCAGAACATGGAAAAGAATGAAGGAAGAGCAGAAGATCCATGAACCCTTTGACCATGGAGATGTCACAGGGGATGCCGACATAATGCTTGCTGTTTGACACACCGTAACTCTTCCAGGGTTTACTCAGTTAACAGCTGATTCTGACGTGGAGAAGAGCAGCTTTTCAGATCGGATTCCGTATCACTGTTGAACGTGCAAACACGTCACTGATGTATAGTGTTGCTGATTTTCTCTGACCTAGAATCCGATGAAATTATTAATTGCATGAATGCTTGAAGACTTACTGTGATTCAACGGATGTCAACAGCTCCAGTGTTAAAGGTTCAGGACGTCAAAAAAACACAACTGTACCTGTGAAGGTTTGAAAGACTTGATTGACACTTGTTTGAAAAATTCTGAATGTAGATATGAAGATTTTCTTTTGAGTGAAGCTTTGGTGCAATTTTCAGCCCCTAATACCCCCCTCAGCTCCAGGTATGCTGGGTTGTTACGTCCTTCTACACGTCATCATGATTCAGCCCTTCACTGTCATTGAAGGGCCCGCCTTTCTTCTCAGCCGTTCTTAACCAGATATTCACCTTTAAATTCGCGAGCTGTTTGTTTTTCTATTCATAACCTCCTCCACCCCCTTCTCCACCTGGAGAGAAGTTTTGGCGTGGTCTGGGCTCTAACCACCATCAGCGTCTGGACTCTGGGGTTTAATCATTTTTTTTCTGAGTTCATCTGTAGAATGCAAGACGCCATCGGCCAGAGCCGAACCGCCAAAGAGTGTGGGCTTTTCTGTAACAGAAATCATTCCTAACATCTCTCCTCACTGAACTGAACTCAGGCGGACAGACAGAGCAGCGTTTCTGCAGAACCTTTCCAGCCCTGCAGCGGTTCTGCCACCGACATGGAGGCAGCAGATGCAGCAGCAGCTGTTCATGGGAACGCCAGAGAAGTGCTGGTGTTCAGCGTGCAGCCGCAGGGAAAGCCGTCACAGTTTGTTTCATAACACACACAGATCATGATGGGTAATGTCTGTGGCTTTATATGCAGCAGACACAGCAGGAGATACACTGCTATATTAATCCTCAGTAATCCTCTGCTGGCTACAGATCCCTGTAGCAGCTCTAAAGCTGTTTTACGCTCCAGCACCCCCACCCCCCACACATACTCTCCACAACCAAATGGACCGACCTGGTCTTTGGTTATCCACGCTCTCCTTCTTTAGACCAGAAAAATATCATCCTTTTTTTTTAAGGAAAATCCATAGTTTTATGCTGTGATTCATTCTCGTCATTGAAGGTCACATTCCTGAAATCTTATTGGTCCACTTGCTTTGAGATTTTCTGTAAGTTTATTTTGCAGTAATGACAAATCTCAAACTGGTGAGACTGACAAGTCAGAACATGACCAAATTTAACAAAACCCAAGCTAAATCCCAGATTCCTCACACATTCCGACTGACTGAACACACCTGATGCAGGTAAGCAGCTGAAAGCAGGTCAGGGAGGCCTGAAAACAGAATAGGCTATAAAAAATACATTTTTTTCCTGGTGATGTTGAATCAAAGGAGCCTGTTAAAATTGAAACTTTCTTTGAGGGAATTCACTCTGAAAACAGAATTGTAAGTTTATTTTTCCATAGAGTCTGGTTGTAAACCTTTGCACTGAATCACCGCGGTCAAGCCAGCTGTCATTCGCCAGGGGGACTCACTTTATACAGAACCTACAGTAGGAGGGAATTTCAGTAGAAAACAGCATCACTGTCGACCAGCAGGTGAAGCAGTGCACTCACCTACTCTCATTCTGGTTCTGACACATTTACCATTCATGATGTCCAGTTTGGGAATTTTCAACAAGAACGCCCTTTGCCATGGTCCCTTTCCAAAGGGATAACTGATAATTAATCTAAAGATCAATCTAACTTGGCATGTCGTTTTTTTCTTTTATAAATGTTTGTTTGACATTATTTTCTGTCTAGGGATCCAGCAACTTTTTTCCATTTCCAAACCCATGACAACGGCCACTCCGGAAGGACAACAAATGAACACCTGTACAAGACATGAGTTTAAAAAACCAGTGAATGTGGAAGTTGATAAATTGAGATGTGAAAATGTTACTTTAAAATCTTTAAACTTTGTTTTGTTTTGGACTCATACAACTGTGTGGATTAGTATAATAATATGCTTGTGTTTTAAAAAGTAATAAATAAAATAGAATGGTAGTTATACATTTAATAGTGGATCGGAAACACTTGTAAAGAAAATCAGAAAATGTCTGCTTGTATGTTTAAATCCTAGTGTATTCAAAAAATTATATGATTCATTTTGTCTTGGAGTCACTTCTTGAATGTCTTGAATAATCAAAGTAATGAGAAGTTCATAGAGATGCACATAAACCAATGCTATCAATCCAATAAAATCAATAAATTGTCAAAGACAGTAGCCTGTACATTTGTCAGTTACATGTCATCGATTTAGAATGTGTCCAAACTCGGAGAAAAATGCAGTACGTCTTTAACATTATTAGCCACTCTCATTCCAATTTCTTTATGAAATTCTTATCAAATATTACAAATAATGAAAAAAAATGGTTCATTTTAACTGAGTGCTTTCAGAGACATGGTCCTATTAACATTTACATGGTATTCACGTTTTTCACTCTGAATGTGTCCGTACACAGAAAAATACCTCAAATACCTTTGAGTCAAATTTAACCTACAGATCTCCCGAGTGGCAGACCTCTCATCTGGGCGCCAGCATAGTCTCGTGTGGTCTGGGCAATGAGTGTGGGCCTGGAGCACCTTGGGGTGGGGCATGTCCTTTCCCTGGTGGGGGCTTTGGCTTTCATGGTACATATCTCAACAACTACTCAGACAAAATTAACTGTTTTTTTTTACTATTTATAGCATTTGATTATAGGTTCAAGAAGGAATTGACATGAGAGTCGCAAAGAATGTTAAAGAAGTAAGGCAAGGCAAGTTTCTTTGTATAGCACTTTTCATGTTCAGAAACAATTCAAAGTGCTTTACATAAAACATGAAAGAAAGAAAAAAAAAATCGAATGAAATATCAAAGGTGTGATCATTAAAATAGGATTTAAAGAAAGTCAAAAAGAAGTGAATTTAAAACAAGCATAGATAAATGTAAACTTTTAAATCCAAAAGAATCAAATGCAGCTGAGAACAGGTGGGTCTTTAACCTGGATTTAAATACTCTTGAGTCTTTCAGCTGATCTAAGGCTTTCTGAAAGTCTGTTCCAGATCTATGGAGCATAGAAGCTGAATGCAGATTCTCCATGTTTAGTTTGGACTCTAGAAACTGACAACAGACTGGATCCAGATGAGCAGAGAGGTCTGGCTGGTATATACTGGGTCAGGAGGTCAGTCATGTACTTTGGTGATAAACCATTCAAAGCTTTATAAACCAGTAGCATAACCTTAAAGTCTATTCTCTGGCAGACAGGCAGCCAGTGTAAAGACCTCAGAACTGGACCGATGTGATCTACTTTTCTGGTTCCAGTGAGAACACGAGCAGCTGAGTTTTGAATAAGTTGTAGTTTCCTGATTGATGGTTGAAGGGAGAGGCATCTGGGTGATCCCTGACAGCATGGCACTTTATCTGACACGCAATGTTTGTTTTTTTGTGTTTTTTTTTTTTACCATGAGGCACATAACTGTTTAACAGGCCAAAAAAAAAGCCAGGTTTTTTTTTTTGTTTAAAGTTATGTACATTTTTTGTTGCTCAAAATAAAAAGCATCAGTTAAGAAAAAGAGTTTCTTTATTTAAAACATACTTTAATTTATAGTATTGAATGCCAAATGAATGATAAATATCTAGATTGTATTGATTTGGGCAAAAAATTGGTCGTATCGTATTGACACAAAATTAGGTAAATCTTTGTTTATATCGTGGAGAGCACGTATCGAGATGCGTGTTGAATTGTGCGAGAGGAAAAGATACACACCCCTACCTGTTACTGAACATATTAAAGTGGAAAGGAGTATACAATAGAGTCCTTTCATACTGGCATTATTTTCTAAAGGCATGGACGACGATTCGCCCACTGGACAGAAGAGGTCTCCCTTCTCCTTCAGGAAACTCTTCAGCCCACATTCAGAGTCCCAAAGGTGAAGAAGCTGATTTCATCAAGTCCAGTCAGAAAGGTGAGAGAGGACAAAAATGACGTTATCATTTGTAGACTAAAACCACACCTTGATAATGTCCAAAGTATTCACCTGCTACAGGTAACAGCCTTGATATTATTTGATTATCATGTTTTTTATTTAAAATTGAGGCTGACCACTGCTTTTCACTAGAGGTAATCTGTTTGTTTTATTTTGGCTTTCATATTTTAACACAACTGAAGAAGCCATTATAGTCAAAGGCAGTTATGAAGAAGTAATTATGAAAGCACTACTCAGTTTAATCTATATTCAGTCCTCACATTTCTGCAACTTAAATGACAAATTCTATATTTTTGCTATTGCTTTCTGATTTATTTACAGGATTTGTTGGCTCTGGAAAAAGAGAAAGCTGGGAGGCTTTTTCTCGGATGAAATGCCCCCAGGTTACTGCAGCCACTATTGTAGACACATAAGTAGATCTTAGTTTATTGTTATCATTGTTATTATTGTTATTGTATCATTGTTGTTGTTATTATTAGCAGTAGAAGTTGAATTGTAACTACTAACACTGATGTTGTTGTTGTTCTTATTGCCACATATAATTTTGTAGTATTTATTTCTTTGCTTTTGGTATTTTTGGTAGATTTTAACATTTTTGTTTTTTCATTTTCTTCAGCCCTTTTTGTTAGTTGTGTTCTGCATTGTTACAGTAAACTTGTTCAAATGTAAACATGGTGTTGACTGCCTCTACATGAATAAGTGTACTTAAATCTCCAATTGGTTGACATCAGAATAGTGTTTTAATGAGGCAGTCCCGATCCTTCAGTCTTTATTTTTTGTGCGTGTCAACATGATACTAAACTTTATGAAATTTGCTCTACTTGGAATGACATACGAGATTTTTCTTGTATGTGTAATAAAGTCAAAAAAGAGAAAAAGAAAGTAGTAATGATCGTAAACCGTTTTAGCGGAAGTGACGTTTCCCGCGCATGCAGTGGTACGGTCTTGCTTCCGGGTACCAGGTACAGTCATCACGTGCTCTCCGCACCTGTGGCAGAGGGCTTATTAAAGGTAATTAGTTCCAGCTGCGTCTGTTTGATTCTGCTCTCCGGGATGCGGCGACGTCGCAGCGTCAGGTCAGTAGTCCTTCGGTTTTTTGGTGAAAATTCTGCTTTTTAACCTAAACTTTGGAGGTAAATGTGATGTTTTATGGAACTGCTCTCCTGCTGGAGAACTTTGTAGAGGTTCCTTTATCCAGAACATTTGAGACTGAAGAAGGTTTAGTTCTCGAAAGGCTTGAGGCCCTTTCTGTGGAGGAAAACATTTTTTCTGGTGTTGTTGGTGTTTGTATTTACTTTAAATGCTTTAAAAAGAAGTTTTTTTTTTAAAGATTACTGCTTAATGATTTCATTAAGAACATTTTCAACTTCAAAAACTCAGTTCTTCGTAGGTTCTTCATTATATTCTAGTAGATGTTTTTCCTCTTCTGTATTTGGGTCGCTGCAGCTGCTTCCTGCATTATTCTAATTTGGTTCAACTGATTCCCAGTAGAAACGTTTTGTCCTAAATAATATATTCGGCAAACTGTAAAGCTAACGGTTTAATTGGCCATAAGAACAAAAATCTAAGAGGTTTTTTTTGTATGTATGTTTTTATTTATATGCATATTTCATTTTCTTTGTTTTTAATTTTATTTACTGACCGACTTAAAGGCTTTTGATTTATTATTTTTCATTACTTTTATCTGTTTAATTTATATTTTTGTTTTTAACTTTATATTTTTAAATGTTGTTTATGACCGACTGACTTGGACAAATCCTTTTTTTAGTTGAGTTATTATTTTTATTTTCATTACTTTAATTTTTCTTTGTCTTTTCTTTCTTGTGAAGTACAAAAGTAGTTTTTTTTTTTTTTGGTTTTGTTTTTTCCTTCCCTCTTTAAAAGCTGAAATGTTTGTTTACTGTGTTGATAAAAACAAACTCCTCTAGTGGAAATGAAGCGGATGTTTTTCTGGCTAAAGCAGAGCCTAATTGTGGCTGTCCTCTGATTTCCTTCCCAGGATTCCTTGCTGGAACCACGGCCTGTCGAGGAAAATGAAAGTGGACCTCAAGCGCACAAACAGAACAAAGAGGTAACTATTAAAAGGCTGTCCAGTTAAAATGGCTGACCGTGGAGGCTTTGGAAGTACAGTTCTGTTACTGACAGATGAGTTTTGGTTTAAGGAAACTTTTGGCTCCCAAAGGCCTCATTTGAAGCCGTTCTGCTCCCAGCAGAGTTGTGGCGCCATGGCGCTTTGACTCTCTTTAGCCTGAGTCATTAGACAGAACTGTAAGAAAATGAGATTTTTGTTTATATTTGATTCCTAATGAGTCAACTTCTAAGTACTTTATTTCCCTTTTTTCTCAGGAAGATCTTCAACCTGTAAGTCTTTCATTTCTTTGTTTGGCCGCCGTGCCGATCTTTTTCTTTTCCTCTTTCTCTAAGCTTGCATTGAAGGTGACTTCATTTCAATTTTTTTTAAGTTTAGTGCAGCAGCTGCTTAGATTTTATTGGTCGCAATGAGGATGAACTTATTGTTTCAGATCGTTTTCAGCTGAAATGCATTTTGGTGAACTAATTTTTTCTCCTGCAGGTCTGTCTCCCATAACGCTAGGTGCTTTTGAAACTTGGAGTTTTCTTTTCCCTCTGACCTCCTTCAATGAACGTCCTAAATAAAAACTGTTTCGTGGTCATTGATTAAAATAGAATGAGTTCAGGATTGTAGTATGCATCTGGCACTTCCAGAATTCATGAAAACAATCCGTAGTTTACATTTTATTTTAAAAAACTTTTCGGAATTTAAGGATTCTCCGAAGTGTACCAGTATCATCGATTTGCGCGCTCGCTTAAGTCATTTTACATTTTCTGCCATTTTGGAAGTTTTATTTACATGACACAATTTTTAATGCACACACCGACATTTCATTGCATGCAGATGAAAGATATCTGCCATCTATCTCTTCTGTTTCAATCCTTAAAGGGCGCCGTGCCGCCACTGTATGACTTTCTGGCCGCCGTGCCACAACTTTTGCTTTTCTTTGGTGGCCGCTGTGCCTCTCTCTACTGTTTCATGCTTTCTCATTTTCTTTGATTTTTCTTTGATCATTTATGCAATGCTTTGATTATTTTGGGATTTTTAAAATGATTTATTTCTTGTTTTTTTCATCCTGTTCCAATAAGTTCCTCCTCATCTGTGCAAAAGTCACCTTCAATGCCATTTCTCTTCCATTTCTCGTCAGGCAAAAGTTGAGGGTTCAGCATCAGGCTTTAGTGTTTGCTCTCAGAGTTCTTGAAGCTTTGAGGTTTGGAAGAGTCCATTCTGATCAGGGTTAGATCTTCATGAAAGTGTTGCTCCTGAAGTATCTAGATCAGGGGTCTCCAACCCTGTTCCTCAAGGGCTACCGTCCTGCTTGCTTTGCAGCTAACCCTGCTTCAGTAATTGCTGCTCACCTGGATCAGGTGTGTTCAGTCAATCAGAAACTGCGCTGATTCAATCCAGCTAATCAGCATCTACTGAAGCAAGGTTGGCTGCAAAACAAGCAGGACGGTAGCCCTCGAAGAACAGGGTTGGAGACCCCTGATCTAGATGAATTCATGTAGGTCTGTAATTTGGCTGTTCTCTGACCAGCAGCTGTTCTCGGGACTAGTAGAGGTTGGGTTCGTGAAGCTGGAGCAGAATCGGTGAAGGAGTTTTTGGTTTGTGAATGTCTGGTTTGGGGGTTTAAACAGGGCAGAAATCTTTCCTTGTCTTTATCTAAATAATCTTCCTCTACTGCTATGATTGGATCAGTTTGTACAGTTTTATTTTCAGGTAGAGGTACGACAGGTAAGACCCATTTTTAAAATTTCTTTGTTGCATAAGTGCGCTTGATCCTCCCACTGTGATAATTTTAGATTTTATTGGATTTGCATTAAAATGCAAAACACATTTTGTCGTTTCTGAACCCCATCACTTTCTGCGTTTAACTGTGCTGGTTTAGAAAGTCAAGTTGGGGCTCAAAGAAAGTGTTGGTTGTGACAAATGGTTTTGGGTCTTGGTCTTGTGGTTTACTTTAGATTACTAATTTACTTTAAGTCATTGAACACTGATTTGTTCCAAATGATAGTCTGAAAGTTTGGTTTAAGGTTCTTCTGGTTCACACTTCACCACTGTTTAATGAGCAAGTGCTCGCTTAACCTCGGTAAAACACTCTTTGCATCATATCAGCATTGACATTAAGTGCAGAACA
>BSAI01000108.1:1190218-1242661 GCA_036245035.1 Adrianichthys oophorus | reverse complement strand
ATTTTTTTTTACTTCAACTGCCACTACAAATAGACCTCACGCAATGCTTTTTCCTCTTTCTGTTTTTCGCTTGTTTTTACAACTAATGGAAAAGAGTATTATCTTATGTTTTTGTTCCTTAGGGTCATGCTTCACTAAGCAGAATTCTGCCAAATAGCAGAAGCACTTATAAGCTGAGTTCGTTTTGCAATCTGTTTAGTGAATTTATTTGCCAAAGGGTCGTGTACATATACTGGTGAATTGTGGAAATATCCTAATATGATTCCTGATTTAAAAGATGACATGTTGACCAATAATTTAAGATTTTTTGTCCTGCAAATTGTATACATTTCAAGTAATTTGATTAACACTGCTGTTAACACTTTTGTGGGTACTCCTTGTAGAGAATGTTATGTAATTTGTTTTAGTTTAAAAAAAACAAAGGGGGAGTTGGGAGTACACGTGTATATAGTTTTACTAAGGAGTTGTTCATAACTTCTGATGCAACAGAGGATCAGAAGCATGTTAAATATGTTAGTTATTCTCCCATCAAGATTTAGGGGCTCAGACTACGTTACATAAAATCAATTGACAAATGTTTGTTCAATACAAAAAGAATTCTAAAAACAATCATTCATTTACTCATTCCATGACCGTCCACTTGTTCAATTTCACCAACATTACATTTAATTCCTCATATTAAAACTGAAACATGAAAGTAAAATATTGTCGCTTTCAAAGATCTGGCTTGGTCCTGCATAGAAGAAATTGCATTTTGGTTATCTGATCACCACAGCTTTTGCAAAGGCCACAATAGCATTATTAATCTAAAGACAATGATGTCCAGAGAGCCCTTTGATTTCAATTTTCTGGGTACATTTACAGAGCTAAAATTTGTTTGTTTTTTTAAATTACTATATTTTCAGGTTTGGATTTACATTGGGTTGTAGTGACTCTTTAAATGATCCATAGTTTTTTTAACTGCAGGTTTTTGTCTCCATTTCTTTGACCAAAGCAGCTTGGTGGTAACAATAATTGGCTGGAGAAGTCCACCTCAACTTGATTGTTTTTTTTTTTAATGTTTTCGGTGATATTTCCTCATGTATTTGAATGCATTCCGATCATCCCCAAACTCGGCTGACTTGAGTTCCTATGGTTGAATTGTTTTAAATGGGGCCCAGAAGGTCCGGTTCTTGCTTGAACATCCTTTGATTGGGATTCAACCTTTTTTTTACAGGTCTGAAGTTTGCTTGCTGATTTTGTTCAGTCTAAGATTATTTCACAACTAGGACCTTTAAATTATTTTGTTTTTATTTAAAAGGTTATAAACTGTTGACTCTTTGGTATGTCAAACCATTTAAATCAAATACTCCACAATAATGAGATGTGTGCAATTTTGGCGCATGTACACTTGGTGTTTTGATCTCTTCAGAGGTGCATCCATCTTTACTGATACCTTCACTTAATTAATTTCAGTGTTTCAATATGATGGTAAGTTCTCTGCAGTCATTATGTTAACATGACTGTAAAGAGGACGGGTTTGTTTCTTGTCAAGAACCTCAACTCTCTCTATGCAGTCGTTAATTGTGTTGACAAAAAGGCTGCAACAAAAAAATTGTTTTAAAATGACAATAACCTTAAAATAACTGCTTGCAGCTTAACATATTTTGCAGACTCAAATATGGATGGGATTTACACCAGGAACAAAGTGTTTTTAACAGGTTTGTACTCTAAATCTTGTTGATGTTTCATCGATGTTTTTTTTTTCCACACTCGGTGCACTTCATTCAAACAGTGTGGATGGGGAGTTGTAACATTTACCTGTGTGAACTTGAACTTCTTTAAAAGCATTACACCCTTAAAAGCACCCGTAGGTTTTTATTCTAAAGATGGTTTCCATAGTAATTTGTTCTGCAACGTGTTTCCTGCATCTACACAAACCGGTTGAACAAATTTCCTAAAACCATGTTGAAGAATGGCCCAGTATATGGCTGCTCTAATGTGGTTCTTCTCTTGATGGTTGGAGAATTTTGTTGATTGCTACTCTGCAAAACTTTGTCTGGTGGCAGAATAAACTTCCAGTGATTTTCAATGGAAATTCTCAGTGTTAAAAGTATTTGCATTTCTTCCTTGATGTGAACATGGTCATCTGGTGTGGGCCACTGTGCACCCACTTCAGTTTTCTTTACAAAAACAAACTGTTTTGATTTTAACATTTTGTGTCAATGTTGAGTCCCCCCCCCCAAAAAAAAACAAAAACAAAACAAAAACAATATTTTGTAGATTTGACACTTGATTCAGGTTTGGGCTGATTTGCCACATTTACCAGAAGAGTTCAATGGGCCCATCTAAACATTCAAATATCCACATCTCTGAACTGTGGGTTGAACAGGAGGTTCTGTTTGCAGATATTCTGTTGTGTTGACAACCAGAACTTAAACAACCTGTTCTCTGCAAAAGTTAACACTGTTGTCTCAAAGGGTTTTCTTCATTGGTAATGATGCTGTTCATAAAGAACCAGAATATGCATTTTCTGGTAAAAGCGTTGTATGGTTCTCCAACTCGTTTTTTTTTTATGTTGGACAGGAAATGTATGAATCTTATGCTGGTGAGAGGACATCCAGTACAAAGGCAAATGGTTCCTATAAAGATTCACCAATTTACTGATGTGATCTTCAGTTTGTGGTCAAAATGACCCATTGATGGCAGAAACTATAAGTCTTGGTATTAAAGAGTTAAATATCACATTTCTTAAACATGGTTTTATAAAAAACATTAAAAATTGAATCAAGACTGTCGATGGGTTTTCATTTTCAAGGTTCTTGTCAAATGTACACCTTACACTGGTACACACAAATACATTTCAGTACAACCCAAGGTTGATTTGCAGTGTAGCTGAGGTCATGCAACATGTTTATTATAAACGTGAAATGGAAGCTTTCATGTGGATTGTTCGATTTTCCTGGAAGAATTTACCAAAAAAAGATGTTTAGATGTTGAACTTCTGAACTTGACGTTTGGGTTCCTTTAACCTCTGCACTGAATGTGAGCTGGTGGGAAAACATGGGCATCAAAATTTAAAGATGAAAGTTTATCTGAGCCTGAGACAGAACTCTAAAGATGCATTTCAGTGAGGAAATTTCCATGTATGCTCTCAACTGTTCCAATGGACAATTGTGAGAACTGTACTACAACAAGGAAGCTGGAGTCCAACGTAGTGGTTCATGGGATTGGAACCATTCTTCAAAACTTAGATGGAAACGGATAATTAAAAAAAAGAGTTGCAATCCCCTCATCAATCTGATCTTTCTGTTGGATTGTAGATGAATCCTGGAAACCTGGTTTAAAAAAAATATAAGTGAAAATGCAACATTACACTGGAGAAAAAGTCATGGGTGATGTGAACTTGATCCCTCTGTTCACTTTTGAACCTGCATGATGATCTCTTGTATTTTCTGAAGAAGAAACTGAGATGTAATCATCTGCAGCGCTGGAGCAATGGAATCAAACTGAAGTGGATCTTAGAGCTTCTCTCCATCTGATGAAACTGAAGTTAATTTAAAAGAATTATTGCACAACAACCTCCACACAGAACAGGCTAGAAAGTATATTTCTTCAGTTTGGCTTTTTTGGACCTGCTGGAACACTGACTTCAACCAAAAACAGGTCCTACCTGTCTGTGAGATCCATATCAGTACTGACTGTCATTAACATTTCTTTCCTAATGTCTGTGAATGTGGAACTGTATTTTTTGTATGTGGAGGAAATTTGCTAAAGTGGACTGAAAAATTGAAAATGTTGCTAAAGTATTTAGTAAAGTAACCCTTTTTCATTGAGTTCTAATGGTTTTAATTTACTTTTTTTAAAGTTATGTTTTAGCCTGTGTATTAAAAATGATTTTATACTAAAATTAACAAAAAAATATAACAAAATAAAACTACATTAAAAACTTTAGTTCTGCTGTGTATCAACTTAAATAAAAAAAATGTTGTTGCAACAAAATAAACTAAATGTTTAAATGAAAAGCAAAACTAAACAGAATCGTTTAACTAGTAAACTAAGTTATAACCACAAGGTAATCAAGTGATCAGTGTAGAATATTTTTAAATACTCCTATAATAAAGTTTAAATAAATAACTGTTACTGGATGATGCAACCATTACGTGAGTGAGTGGCAGGCTACAGTAGAGCAGATTAATACATTTAAATTAAATTAGTGGTTAAGTAATGCAACCACAAGAAGGCACATTCCAGTGCTTTCATGTGCCGGTCCCAAGTCCGGGTAAATGCAGAGGGTTGTCGGTTGAGTATCCGACTTAAAACGTAAACCACATCAAACTTGATCATCAGAAATGGTAAATCACTGTGGCCTTTTAAATGGGCCGTATAAAGAAATAGATGTGAATTTGATGTTTTGACTGCATCAGAAAACAATTTGGGATGTTTGCAGAACATGACATTCTTTAAATAAAATTAAAAATCAGTTTAAAAGCTTCAATGGACTGAAGAAGCTCTTCCTGCAGCCTCACAGTCCAACATGCAGGACTTTGAAAAGCATCATTCCACCTGAAGAATGAAAGTTTAGTTTTTCAGATGCAGTTTAAAGTATTACTTTTTTTTGGTGATTGTCACTCCGTTGTTTACGAAAGAGTTCTGGAGCAATTTTACAAAAAAATATCAATTTTAAAGTAATTAATTTACAAGAAAAAGGTTTGAACTGTTAAATTATGAAAGTAGTCATTACAAAAGTCATAAACTAACGCGTTTAAAAGTCTTGAATTTACTACTTTAAATTTAATAAATTTACGATTTTAAAACGAGTATTTTGATGAGTCCTAAATAAATGAGAAAATATACAAAAGTTTTCTGTTTAACAGTTGTGCTTAAAGATGAAAGAAGCTTTATTTTCAGAAATGTTTCAAAAACAAGTAATTCTAAACCATTTGGCCACTTAAATTCAAATTTGTTATTAGCATAAAAGCACTGAAAAGAGGGCGCAGAAAACTGCGACAAGCATCTTTAGACAACTTTAGACAAGCATCACAAAGACTTGAAGAACTTGTCTTTTGTGGAAGAAAGGTTTGGAAGTGGACGGCTGCATGGATATCAATGGTTTAATCAATGGACGCTTCAGAGATCCTGCAAGCCAACAATCTGCAAACTGAATGTTTTTAAGCAGTAAATCTAGCAATCTAGAGCTTCCAAACATTTGTTATATTATCAAATATTCAGGTCAGCACAGTTTGACCTAATTCATTTTTTTTTCTTTCTAGAACCTTTTAATTTGATTCTCCGGGTCTCCCATAAGAACGAGGAGCATCAGGAGTCCTGGCTGAAAGAGGAGCAGAAGCTGAACCCTGGAGGTCAGGATTCTGGTGGAAGCAGATCTACAAGGCGGCAAATAGATCATCTAGATGGAGCTGTTTTCCATTGAATTACAAGTAAACCAGAGGCTTAAGAATAACCAGAAGGACCATCAGATGGTTAAAGAATGGACAAATATCACTGTTAAAAATCTGATTAACTTTGTCTTTTAGGATCAACACTTAAACTTGATGCTGTTTAGGATCTGCTGTTGTGGAACACCAACTGTCTGGATCTTCCATTCTCCCAGAAACCATGTGGAGCTGACATTTATCAACCTCAATGGAGTCTCTGCATCACACCATCGACCAAATTAAGAACTAGAATATGGAAAAGCACATATATGGAAATCGTCCTATCAATTAAATTAATCTCAAACAGGAAAACCTGATATCTTTCTCATTCTCCTGCAGGTAAAAACGCTAAAATGTTCAGTCTGCTCTTTACAAAGATGGTTAGAAAGCTGCAGGATTTAACCTGATCCTGAACAGCAGGACGACATCTGTTCCCCAGTCCTTAGACTGGGACCGTTTCAGGATTGTTGACTCTAAATTACTGAGAATAGTTTGAATTGGCTTCATGAAGTTCCAAACTTCCTTTTTTTTTTTAAAGAACTTCCCCTATTCTCAAAGGTGCCAATAACCACTCTTATTTGTTCTTTTAATGTTTTTTGTATCCTTTAAAGGCTCTGTGCCTTTAGGGTGAGCGAAGTCTCACGTCACCTCCGTGATGGCCAAAAATGCTAGAACAATGGCTGCTTTCATTTTGAGTGTCCAAACACCAGAAAGGTTTCAATGACGTCAGAAGTCAGATGTGTCGCTTTCGAGAAACTATTTTGCAAAAGGAGTCTGGGATGCTAACGTGACTGAGTTAGCCACACTGATCAGAAAATGTTGGAGAATGTCAAAAATCTTTGAACAAGCTTCATTAGAAACTTTGTGTAAATGAGATGTTTTGCTATTGATGATGACTCATAGATGAAGAGTAGAAATGTGTTTAAAGTTATCCAGTCTTCATGAACTGAATGCTGAACTGGATTCTGTGTGAGCTGCTGACCTCTGCTGACACAAACTGGTCATTACAGCTTTGGAGGGCATGCAGTTTAAAAAACTGGAAACGAAAAATATATTAAAAAAACATGCATTTCAATTATCATTCTGTTAATGTTTTTTGTTTTTTAAATACTTAATGTCAAACCCTTTGAAATGTCTTTGTACATGAAACGTGCTGTGCAAATAAACTTCCAATGCCAATGAGTTGGAATCTAAAGGGTAACTTAATGTTATTTTAGAGGACTTTTTGGATGCCACCCTAGAAAAATTCAAGTGTAAATCAAACTATAATTTCCAGAACCGCTAAATGATTATCTTCCAATAAGAGTTTATTTTGAACAGTAAAGATCAATTTAAACAACTTTTTCTAACTAAGGTTTTGTTAAAACTATTTGAATATGAAGAAAAATTATATTATTCTATTATGAATCTTATGCTGTGCTTAATATTTTGTTCACATTTAACATGTTTTTTTACTTTTCTATGGAACATATTTCTACTCTTCAGTTCATCAAAATTGAAAACCAGCTTTTAGAAAAATCAGACTAAACTTCTGGGATTTTCCACAGAATTTTGAATGTTCTCACTATATGGAGCAAAGCTGCCCAAAATGCTTTGCAATTAAACATGTTTCCAACTTCATTACTACTTTCAGTTAACTATATGACCTTACTGATTCATAGTGGCAGCCATCGGGGTCCAGGTTCCACGCTCCAGCATTTAGTGAATCATCTGCAGCTCAGTGCTCAGCAGGAACCGTCTGAGGTCCAGGTTCAGCTCTGAAGTTTTGATCCCATCAGTCTTCATGGAGACGCACCTGGAGACTGGACTGTGACTGAGCTGCAGGGCTCTGCAGACAGATCATTGCAGCTTTGGAGGAACAGTGTTGGACAAAGATCAGAGAAGCTCTGACAGAAGAAAAGGAGCTTTCACCCTCCACACAGGCAGGTTGGAAACCTAAAGAGCAAGAACTCACAAAAAAGACGAGAAGACTACTGGGAACGATTTTACAAAAGAAGTGGTCTTTTAAACACTTTCTAGGTAGTTTGGGTAAGTTAATATTCTTAGTTGGTGGTGTGGCCTTTTGATTGACAGGTAATTGCAGTATCTTCAGCTCAAGAATATTCTTTGTGGGAATTAAACAATGATCATCTATTGCAGTGATTGGATACGAGTCCAACCTTTCAGTCTCAATCCACAGTTTTTCTTTAACTTCTTGGTTTCAGGATTCATTGTACCTGAGAACTGAACTGAGTGAGTCTGACGTCATCCATAGAAAACTAGTTACTTCCAGCTCCAACCAAATGAAGACAACTCTGTTTATGTCTATTTATGACTAAGAGTAATTATTGAATTATGTGTATGTGGACGTATGTGTATTTTCCAATAATATGACTAATTATTAGGGATGTAATGAATGACAAAACTGACGATTCGGATCGTGTCATGGTTTCAGAGTCATGGTTTGCTCTGCAAAGGAGATGTGGCTATGTTTTCTACATTAGAATGTATTTGTTTTGTACTTGTTTTTGTCTTAAACGTTGAACTCAAATGTTTTGGTAGCTTGATTTTATATTTATGGATAATTTTATCGGGGCCTGAATTTCACTGCAGGATTGTGGGAATTGCTCATATTAAAATTAATTCCCACAAACTGAGCTCCTATGAGGGAAATTCCAGCATACATTTAAAGTGTAATCAGGATCTTCAAAAGTAGTTGATAGCGGTGAAAATTCACCGCCTAAAAGAAAAGCAATCGCTGCCCATTTCTGGTGACGAACAAAAGCTTCATTTAGGACCTCACAGCAAACCATCCATGTGTGATGTAATCACAAATAAATTCAGAGGAACATTCTGCTTTTAAAAAAAAAAAAACTTTGGCAGATATTGCACATACAAAATAACATATTGGCACTCCACACTGCGTGCAAATGACAGTTTACATTTGCCAGAAAAATGAACAAATTTCAATGAAGCCTTAACAATTGCAAGATAAAACAGGTAAAAAAATAAAAATCAAGGTCAAGGACTCTTCTTCATTTGGTGGATCGTTTCTATGCTGTCCGCATGCGAGGAATACAAGCGCACACCGTACGAGACCCCCCCACCATCACCACACCCGATGAGCTTGCACTCGCGTCAGTGTAGCATTTGGCTGATGACACAGTGGGAACATGCGACGACTTTAACAAAATGCAGGTAGAACTGGATGATAAAGCTGCTGCACTTCCAGCATAAACCAGCGAACTTCATGAAAGTGTTGACTTGGAGACGCAGGCGTCCGCACTGACTACACATCATCCTGCTGCTATGTCAGCGGGCTGGAGACACATGGAAGGCTTCAATGACTCATAAGGTTTTCACTGACCGTACATGGAGAAATACAACTTAAATACACATTAAATTCACAAGAAATACACATTTCTTATACCTTCACCCTCGTGAGGGTGCTGCATTTTTACTGTTAGTGACATGACTAGAATCCAAAACATGAACATTTGATTTCACTTCAAAGATGATCAGAATTAGGAAAATATGACTCTCAAAACATGTTCATAATATTTATTAATCATTTTTATGAAACTTTGTCTTTAAAAATGTGATCATATTCAGCTGGTTTAGACTCTGGGCCGTAGGGAGCTTTTTCACCAGTGTTGTCTTCATGTTTTAAAGAAAACAACTCATCTGTGATCAAAAATAAAACACTTCATTGACCGTGTGAAAATCCCAAAATTAGAGAACGAAGATTCTGAATAGAAATCAATAGGAGTTACTTAGAAAAAGTTTCTTCCAAAAAGTGTTGTTTTATTTAGTTTTATATGAGTTGTGACTTCCTCTCTGTTTGCATTTAACTTCATATAATTTCATAAAGTCAAACCCCTGAGGTTTTTATGTAAAATTGGGTTGGGCTCTGCTTGGAAGTGGTAGCCTCCTACTCTGAAAACTTTTCAGGTCCCTTTGGAATTATCTGCTAGTTTGCATCACAACTGCAAAACCAAAGAGTAGACTGAAGCGATGAAAAAGAAAAACCATTTACAAAAGTCGATTTTAAATGTTAACAAAATGTGGATTACTCTGTGGTATGAGTTGGGCAATGATCTGTAGCCATGTTCACAAGTATTGCCCCCCAAGTGTGTAAATCCCCCCCATAAGAAGGAAGTAAAGGGGGGATTCCCCCACTTTTAACAAAGAATTTCAGGCCCCGTTTTTTTAATGTATTTCAGTTTTACTTCCTTGTTTTGTTTCCATTGCCACACCTGTGTCTTCTTGTCATCCGTTCCGTGGTCGTTTGTTTTCTTGGTTTCTTTTCCAGTAGTTTGTTTTTCACATTCAGTCTTGCTGTTTTCATGCCCTTGTTCCTCCTTGATAGTTGTTTTCTTGTGTTTGATTAGTGTGCTTTGTGTTCAGTTTAACAAAGCACTTCATCAATCTCCTGCTGCCTCCCACCCTGCATTTAAACAAACATGCATTTTTCAACAGCTTGAGTCATTTTTTAGGATTGAAAATTGTAAGTTCATGTTTCTTATCAAAGGTAAGAATAAAACGTGAATGTTACCTTCAAGTCCCACTGATCATGTGATCTATTTTCAAAACATTCGCAGTGGTCTATTAATAATGATGCTGTTTTTGGCCAAAATAAAAAATCCTGTCGCTTCTCAGGACAGTTTCTGCAGAACGACGGGAGTTCATGAGAAATTCACTGAGTTGTGGGGGAGACTGTAGGAGCAGGGTGTCACCAAGGCCCCTTCCCATCACTCATAACTGTGAGCTCTCTGTTCACAAGCACTGCCACTAGCTTACAGCCCCTCACATCTTCAACCTAACAAAAGGAATGCAACAAAAATGGCCAGCAATATTGGAGCTATCCAACCATACAGATTTGAGCCAGATGTCATCTCAGACCTTGAGGACCTGGCTGCAGACATCACCCAAAGTCATCGACCAGAACCAGAAGCACCTCCAAATCACTTAAAAAGACTTGCGATCCTAATTGTTTTTTTTTTCTCCTGTTTGAAGCTTTGATACGTTTTTTTTTTTTTTTACTGAACACTTTTTGGCTACGGTTAGTGTTGGAATAAGTTGTATATGTGCCGGTTCCGGCTGTAGTCTGCCATCTTGTCTGCAACAAGGTCCCTCTCGCTCAGCAAAGGAAACCCAAGATGGACATGGATCTAGTCATCTACAGGGGGATGCTTCAGAATGGTGGAGCTTGTGACGCCGCCCAGTGTATTTTCTACGTCACAAATACGATCTTTTTCACACTTTTCATCAGTTTATCAAGAATTTGAATAAAATATTCAATTCAATTTTAATCTAAACATTCTTTGTCCTCCATCAGAGACATTCTACAAGAACATGTTCAAAACACCAAAAACTTTCATCAAATTTTCATCAGCATGGGTCTTTCAAGAGTTTGTCGTTCCAAATTTTTTATATTTGAAGTAAACTTTTTATACAAGAAATCATTCCTTGTATTAGTGGTTTGACATAAAATATGTGCAGAAAACGAGGTATGATGCTAATCCTCGGATTCCCCTGACAGCGGCCTCTAGCGGTCGTGAGCTGCGCCTGCGCAAGACAGAGCGACCTGTCTCTTTAAGGTGGTGTCAAAGCCGATTAGCGCTGATCTCTGCCGTGATTCCCTTTGCACCGTCTGTTCCCGGAGTCTGCTTCTGCTCCGCGCGCCTCCATTTGTTCTTTTCGCGTTTTCTCTCCTCCTGCGCGCAGAGTCGCGCGTAAAGTCGTTGCTCTGAAGTTTCCAGCACGCGCGCCTTGTGAAGCCCGTTGGGCAGCAGAACAGTCTCGAGCTGCGGAGTGATGCGCACGGCGCCGCGCGCGCTCCAACTTTTTCGACCATGGTAAGCTTGGATTACCTTTTACAGCAGATATATTATCCGCCTTCTTTTTGGTATCCATCCGCTAAAAATAACACTGGCTGCGGCGTGCGCGCTGAGATCTGAAGGTGTACATGTGAAAGTTTCCAAGGGAGCGTAAAATGCAGAAGAGCGTGCGCTACAATGAGGGCCACGCGCTGTACCTGTCGGTGATCGCGCGTAAAGAGGGCACAAAGCGCGGCTTCCTGAGCAAGAAGACCACGGAGAACAGCCGCTGGACCGAGAAGTACTTCGCCCTTCATCAGAACCTGCTCTTCTACTTCGAGAACGAGCAGAGCACGAGGCCCTCAGGTATATACCTGCTGGAAGGATGCACGTGCGAGCGCGCACCTGCGCCTAAGGTCTCCGCCATCAGCAAGGAGCCCACGGAGAAACAGCAGGTGAGTCCAAGTCGATGAGCAGTCTCCTCAGGGTTTTTATATTTATAAAAAACAAGTTTTAAGTTCACCTTTATATAAAACAGCATCAAAAATGTGAAAAACGGGTAAATTCGAAATAAAAAAATCCACAGAACAACTTTCTCTGCTGCTTTCTGGAGGTTTTCCAGCTCATTTTTAGCCCTGTGAGAAATGTCAGTGTTCCTTTGAGGTCGCAGCAGATCATAGTGATTCTGCTTAATATTCAGAGTAACATTTAGCCATCAGCCATTTGAACTGTTTTCTCTCTGAGATAACTGAGCTCAGGTCTGCTTTTCAGAGGCTCTGCAGACAATTCTGGTTCCACAGCAGCCTGTTGGGTATGGAGCCTCAAACTGTTATTAAATCAATAAATATGATCTTATGCAATCAGACATTCAACAAAAAATATCTCATAAATTGTTTAAAAGATCATTAAATCGTGAAAAACCTGCACACAGATATTGAATTAGCCACAATATTATTGCATATTTTTCATGCAGCTTGAAACCTGCTCATTATTTCATAGCGGCATTTAAAAAAAGATAATCATGTTGAATATTACTATAATTGTGGCTTTTTTCAGAAACTGGTTTCAAAATCAGTATTTTTCAGAGAACCTTTTTTCACATTGCTGTATTATAGAACGATTTTCTTATTTCGGCAGACCTGAGCTCAGTTATCTCAGAGAGAAAACAGTTCAAATGGCTGATGGCTAAATTTTACTCTGAATATTAAGCAGAATCACTATGATCTGCTGCGACCTCAAAGGAACACTTTGACATTTCTCACAGGGCTAAAAATGAGCTGGAAAACCTCCAGAAAGCAGCAGAGAAAGTTGTTCTGTGGATCTTTTTGTTCCTTATTAAACCATTTATCAGACAGTTGACTGGAATATTTAGGAGCGGAGACATTTTATGGCTGGATTTGTTGCACAAGTGGCATTCTCTGACAGTTCCACGTAGGAATTCACTGAACTCCTGAGAGCGGCCCATTCTGTGAAAACCGTCTGCATGTCTGAGGGCTTGATTTTATACACCTGTGGCCAGACCAAGTGATCAGGACACCTGATTCTGATCATTTGGATGCGTGACCTGATACTTTTGGTCATGTAGTGTACCTGTAAATGCCCAGTAGAGTTTGCCCCACTTTATTTACATCACTGTGGGGCCCTTGAGCAAGGCTTTAAACTCACTTTTTCCTCAAAATAAAGTCTGCTCCAAACAGACTTTAAAAAACAGTTAAAAGGATTGTAACAGATCAGCTACTGGAAATATTTGGATTATAAAGTTGTAAAATGGACTCAAAACAATTGATCTAAACTTTTGTAGTTTATGTAACTGCTAGCAGTAATTCAGAGGTAATCTGGGGTATCCAAAGTGGGCACAAATAAACTGACACCCAGGTGAGAGAAGCAGGTGACGAGGAAGTGATGGAGAAGTTTGGTATTCAGGACAGGTGATGGTGGGAAACGTGAGTGGTGAAGACATTGTTCCAGAAAACAGAGAAGCACATGGAGACATATTACAGTGGGGAAAAGAACACTAGTTGATGACATCTTGTGCAATTGTTGTAATTTCAAAGAAGCGTTCCTGTTGAATTTTTGAGAAGGTAGACATGCAGGGCGACAGAGGAATAAAGCTGAAGCGTCACACAATGAAACTATGATAAAGAGGAGAGGGACCTACACTGAAGTCAGAAGAGAACAGTTTCATGGAAAAGCAGGGAACCAAATCTGGAATATTTGTTTTGAGAATGCTGCTGGAGCAGAACGTAGAAGGTCGGAAGGAGCTGCGTTGAGTGTTTGAATCTCGAGAAAGTCTGACAGGATCCAGAGAGAGGAGCTGTGGTTTGGATGAGGACGTCTGGAGTGACGGAGAAGAATGTTGGAGATGTTCAGAACATGGATAAGAGCTGGAAGACGGTGTTTAGATGTTCTGTAGGTGTGACAAAGGAGTTTAAGGTGAAGATGGGACTGCACCATGGATCATCTTTAAGCTCCTTGTTTGCTGTGGTGACAGACAGACCAACCAATGAGGTTACGGGACGGTGATGTTTGCAGATAGCACTGTTATCTGTCGTGAGAGCAGGTGGAGGAACATCTAGAGAGGTGGAGGTTTGCTCTGTGTGTAAATGAGAGGAACGATGAGGTTACAGGGAGCAGAGGTGGAGAAGGTGAAAGACTTGAAGCACTACGGGTCAACAGAACAATGGAGAGGTGTGGAAGCAAGCTGGAACGGGTGGAGGAAGGTTTCCTATGTGATGCCATGGTTGGTGACCGTGGTGCAGCGGTAGGGCGGTTGACATTGGATGGGAAGATTGCAGGTTTGATTCCCGCCTTGCCCACCCATGTGTCTTAGTGTCCTTGGGCAAGGCGCTGAACCGCAGATTGCCTCTGATGGAAGGTTGGCGCCAGTGTTCAACAGCAGAGCCGCCATCAGTGTGTGAATGTTTGTGTGTGAATGTGACTGTGAAGCGCTTTGGGCCTTCAAGGTAGGTAGAAAACGCTTTATAAGAATACACTATTCACCATCATTTTTGTAGATTTTATTCAACAGTTTTGCTGATTTGTAACAAAGTATGTAACAAAAACTATCATCAATGGGTTGAATTCAGGCACGCATGGCAATATTTTCAGAATAGGAACATTAATTGGTATCTGATTGGAAAGGGCATCTACGTTCATTAAAAGTCATTCTGAGCATTGGTTAGAGTTTAAATATGAGCTAAATACATCAATGCAACCTGAGTATATCAGCTGATAGATATTTTAATAGTGAAGAGTAATCTATTACATTGCAGCCTCTGTCGCTATTTCTACATCCAACCAAACGCTTCCTTGCTTCTCCAAAACTTGCTCACAATTTCCATCAAACAGTTCTTGGTTTCCAACAACCATCAGAGTGAACACTGCAGCGACTGACACCAGAAGTCTTAGTCACATGCACCCGTACAGGTTCTGTAGGTTTTTGGGTTGTCTGGGTCCGGGGAGGATCATAGAGAGGAGCAGCTGGATCTTAAGGGGGAACAGGTGTGTCTTCTAGTGCCCTTGATGCTCATATGGCGTCTTCAAGGGACGTCATCAAATGGACCGTACCATTGTCGTGCGTGTGATAAGTTTATAGTGAAGTATTCGTAAGGATGAATGAAGTTCCACACACTTCTGATGTTCAGCTGATGCTGTCGTACAGCGTCCTTACGCCACATTCAAGTCGTTAGTAAGGCGTGAGTACTGGCTGCTTACTGACCACACACAAATGCTGCACACGTGGGGTGTGTGCACGTGAAGTGCAAGTGCCCTTAGAACACCTGAAGGATGTCCACATACTACACTGTCTAATTTCCTTTTTTCTAGCAGTCAGGCTGCAGTAAGGAGCGCACACGTATCACATGAACAGCACTAAAGGCCTCATTGTACAGACTGCAGGATTTGGAGGAGTTGAAGAAAATGAAAAATCCGTCCAACACACCTGCGTCTCACCTACTTCCTCCTTACTTACTCTGACCTGTTGAATAAGTGTTCTCTACAACCTGTCGCCTGCAGCTTGCACGTGGACAAAATGTGCATGAACATTTTCTCTTTTTGGGATCACTGAGCGTTACTGATATTTCTGATATTTCGTGTGGGTCACCTGTGTGCCTCATACTGGGTTGACCATATTTCACCTGCAGATGGATCAAATCCATGGGTTTAGATTAGGGTTAGGCCTCATGTTTCTGAAAAGGACCTGAACAGGTTTTTGTTGGGGCTTTAGGTTGAAAATGTATTGGTTGTTGTAATTGTTTATCCAATCTTTGCAGCAGGTTGAACTTTTAGTCCCTTTATAGAACAGTTCATTTGTAGAAAGGGGAATATTTATAGGTATATTTATACTTTTATTTTGAAAAATAAAACCACAATGTTGAATTCAAAAAGCTTAAAACACAAAAATGAGATAAATATGAGGCCGAAAGAGAAAAATACAAACAAAAGGAAGGTAAAGCATTTGTAAGAAATCCACGTCTCACACGTGAAACTGTTTCCCTCACATACGAACATTCCCAGTCACAACGTCTCCTCTGCAGTGTGACGGGCTGGCATTAGAGCTACAGGGGGCTGCCTGCCTGTGCTGAGACTTAAAGCGCCAGTTGTGTGAGTCCTAGTGACAGTAGAGCAGGAACCTAGACTGGACTGCCACGTTCCACATCTACCAGAGTCATCAAAAAGAAAGTCTCGGGTCTCAGAAATGCACTCTGTCTGTTTGAATAAAATCTATGAACATTTGTAGGAAAAGTTTGTGGTTCTGTCGAGTTTAAACTTTTTCACATAATAACCAAACAAATTATTGCTAAAAGGCATCTTTCTTCACTTGTTTGTATTTTTTTCAGTTTAAGGTTTTGTTTATGTTGTTCTCTGTAAGATTTCTGACACAGAAACTAAAAACACACATTTACAGAGCAACATACTCAGTTGGAAGCAGCTAAAGGATCAATAAAGAAAGCCATTTTGTAAAGTTTTAGCCACCCACACACCATATTTTTGTTTTCTGTTATTTTGAAGGGGTAAAAATGGTGATGGAAATAAAGCCTATAAATCTGAAAAGGATGTCTCATCTGTAAACTGATGCCTTTAGGAGATTGTTCAAGCTTTCTTTGGGTTCTTTATGCACAATAATAGAACACTATCTGGGGTGCCCAAACTTTCTATCCCCACTGTAGGTGAAATGCAGACGTGTCACACGCATTTTTACATTTTCCAAACTCCACCCCCCCCCAAATCCTGCAGACAGTACAAGGAGCCCGTTAGTGCTGTTCACGTGATACGTCCGCGCTTCTTGCATGCAGCCCATTGACATAAATAAAGAGGAACAAAATATCGGGGTGACATCATCCATAGAAAATGCATTACCTCCGGATCCAATGAACCAGACGCCGTTAGTAAGCAGCGATTGGTTGGAGTCGGTCTCAGTCAACATTTCTGTGGTTCGATAATACAAAACCTAATCAGACCCGGTGACTGAACGGTCAAATGCTGGATTCAGATGATAACACGTCTCTAAAGTGGATCAATTGTAAAAACGTAAAAACTGCGCCGGCCTAATCTGACATTAGTGTCTCTATACGTTATCCTTCCTTTGGCATCAGATTAGTGAAAATATGAATGTTTTTCTGCTCCCTTTGTCTTCCTGATTGAAACACGATGGCTCGTTGTGGCAGAGCTTTTCCGTCGTGTGGCTCACTTGGTAGGAAGGTCATCTTCCTGTCAGAATATTAATGGTTTGATTATTTAGTGCTGCCATATGTCATAGTGTCCTTGGGCAAGACAGTGAATGTTAATGTGCTCACCGCTGTGAGACAGAAGCACTGAATATTTGCACAAAGTTCATTAAAAATGAACACAGGTGACAAACACCTGGTAAAGTGTTTTAAATAAGGTCAGTTGTCATCTATTGTTTTATCAGAAGTCACTAAAAACAGCTTAACTAAAAGAGGGTTAGAGAGTTTGGAACATTTGCAAAAACTACACTTTTATGTCTTAAATGTCAGCAAAATAACCAACAAGAATACTACAAAATTTTTAACTGAAAGATAAAAATCCCAATACATTGAAATTGTAGATTTTTGATAGACGTCTACCATTAATGATTTGTGTCAGATGACAGGTTAATATGTGTACCGAATGCTTTTCAAATTGTTCATAAACTGCTCTTTGAGACATTTTCTGTTCTTATAAAGGTTAATGCCTGTTTGTATGTTTTGGATACAGAAAAGATTTATCAAAGAATTGACATTTACATCATCTGAATTCTCCTGCTGCCTCCAAACAGTGCAAGCATTTGGAACCTGGGATGATGATCATAAAGGTTATTTTCTAAGAAGAAGAAATGGATCACTGTCAAACTCCAGGCACCCTGATATAGTGACTTATCTGATATAGTGACTTATAGAAGTTGCGGTTTTTGCTGAAAAAACTTTGGAATTTAGAAGTTTTTAGTAGAAAACTGCAAACAAATCTTTGAACAAATGTAAGTGCAGTCTCCCAAAAACAAATCAAACCGTTTTTATTTTTCACAAATGTTTGGTTTGATTTTTTTGTCATTTGTCAGAAAAGTTTAAGATGTATTTTTGTGTATTCTTCTAAGATATTAAACACATGAAAATAGAGAGTAAGAGAGACTACCTTCTAATATTTGGGTATTGTGTCATTTTAAATTCATAACCTTTTCCCATCTTTAAAGGCAACATTTAAGGTGTTTCACTTAAATCAACCATAAGGCTGTTGAAGCATCAAAGTGTAAAATAGATCAGTGTGTCTCTCCAAACTTTGTTAGGCTGCGGACAGGCCAACGCAAGGATGATGTCAGTGTCTGAATTTGGTTTTTGAATTTAAATCTTTCATGAAATTCCTACATAAAATGGTCCTATATTGAATTTAGGTTAGAAATACATTTTGAAAATGTCTTCATATTTTACAGAAGATGGAATAAAACAATGCTGATTTGTAAAAATGTATTCATCTATGTTACGGCTCCACCAGGTAAACCTGGCTCGAGTCTAGGGATGGACAAAAAGAGACCATAACAAAATATATCTATCCCACTTATAACATGGTCACTTACAAATTATATAAATATTCAATCAATTTTTCGTACTCTGTTATTTTTTCAGTTTAGACTACTTTCTCACAAAAAGCGAACCATTTGATTGGCGGTGCGTCTTGTTGTCACGGTAACACAAGAACCCATCGCCGATGTCGACTGCAGAGGCAAAGGAAAGTGATATATATGCTGATCGTCATGATAGGTTCAGTCAATCAGTTCAGAGAGAAAGCTCACCTTATACCACTTGTTGTTGTTCAGAAGATAAAGCAGACGTTTGTTTAGATTTAGTCTATTAAGAAACCTTCGTAGTGATGTATAACATTTCGGCTTTGTGACCGGAACTTCTTTTTTAGGTATGTATCAACACCCAGCAGCCAATCAGATGTGAGTATTCTCCCAGACCATTTAAAGTGCAGAAACACAATGTTAGTTTCTTATGGCTGTATATCAGTGCTGCAGTATTGGAGTAATACTGCAGACATTAAAGTCTTTACAGTTCTGCTCATCTTACTGTTGATGTGTTTTGTGGACACACTTCTGAGTTAACACTTCACAAATTAAAACGTTTCAGACAATAAAAATGAAGGTAAAATGTTCTCTCTGGCCTTTTTTTGTTCCTATTGTTGTTTATATTGTTGTATAAAATGTACCCAGTAAAACATTGTAATTAATCGGGATTTATCACAATCCACAAGTGTGAGTAATCAGATTTTTTTTTAATCGATTGACAGTACTAGTCAAAATAAATATATGGTAGGTCTTCTAATGCAGACAGCACAGCTCAATTTCTACTTATTTCTAATGGTTTTCAACAGCTTCTGTTCCATGTGTTTTTCTTGATCAGTTTCTTTACCGTAATCCATTCAACGTTGTTTGAATCGTCTCTTAATGATATACAGTGTTGCCTTGCTATTTCATGGATTGTTTTTGCAGTCTCACTGTTTCACAGATTTTTTTTGTGTTCAGTTTAACACACTTTTTTTGCTTTTCTAATGGTGCATTGTGTTCTGCGTTCTGATTGGCTGCAGATAGATCATTGTCGCTCAATCTCCTTCGTGCCGTGTCTCCTTTACAGAATGCGTTCATTTTGACAAATTTACATTAAGCTTTGATCGCAATAAAATCTTTTTCATTTTATCAAACTGGACTTATTTTTCTAGGAAGGTTTGAACTTTAAACAAAAGACAGAAAAGTGGTAAAATGTTCATGTCTGTCTGAGAAAGTGGATCATGTCCTTAGTGAGGAATTTCACAGTCTTAATAGAGAATTATTGTAAAAAATAAAGATAAATACTAAACGAATTTCTTTAATCGCAGGTTATTTTTAGAGCATAACTCCCGCAATAAACGAGGAACAACCGTATACCTAAAAATGACTCATTCTTTCTTATATCTGGTGGTGCCTCCATTTGAGTGTTTTTTCTACAGTAATGCAGAACACCAGAGCTTGTTTAATGAACTCCAGTGTTTTCACTGAGATTGTGGCCTTAGAATTTGAATTAATGTTGACCTTTGATCTTGCATGAACATGCCGTTCTTCCTGTTTTTTCTGAGCACGTCTCGCACGCGGCGCTGCTTTGGGAGGCTGTTGTTCTCAACTAAGAATAGCATCTTTGCTGGGATTGTTTGCCTGCAGTCACACAAACACCTCACTGTAACCTCTGCTGCTGCTGTTGGGAACTTCTCTTTTAAAGACTTCTTTTTCTGGTCAAAATAAGTTCATCAAACTGCAGCTGCAGTCCTCAAGCACTACTGCCCTGCTCATCTTCCAACCCCCTTTACCCCAGTTTCACCTGATTACCTGGATCAGGGGATTCCAGAGTCCGACTGACTGAACACACCTGATCCAGGTAATCAACAGCAACCGGGGCAGGGTTAGCCGCAAATCAGTAAGCTCTCTAGGAACAGGGTGGAACAGTGCTGCCAAAGCCTTGGTCACATTTACCCATACATGGAGTTGACGGTGCTGTGGGGTTTTGGGATGTCCGGGTCCGTGGAGGGTCATAGAGAGGAGCAGAGGGTCTGTTGAACTTTTGGCATTGTGGAACAGCAACCTTCTGTTTCTCAGTTTTACCTGCTGTTACCTGTTGTCATCTGGATCAGGTTGTATTTTGCTAGTAAGAATCGAATGCTAAGTTCACACCAGGCTCGGAAATGTGCATTCAAGTTCAATAAAAAATCCATGTAAATGCATGTTTGGGGTTTCTTTGTTCAAAACTCTTTGGGTCCATGCGTCGCTACGCATTTTTTTAAGTCTAATTTCGGGCTCTACGTGTAAGGAGGTGAGTTTGTGCTTTAAATAAACCAACTCAATGATATAAATGTTACCTCATTTTAATGACGTGTTTGGAGGTTCTCTACAGTTATCAGGTCAAAGTGTTGTGACTGTGGGACTTTTTAGTATTTGTGAGCTGCTAGAACCTGACAGATGCAAGGGGGGGTGTGACTGAGGCCAGTTCATGTTGTGTACATCTTTGTTTTGTCTGATATGTTTACATTTCTTTTTACCTCCCCCTGAAATTGTATTTCCAGACCTTGTGGTTTCTTAAATGTGATGTTTTCATGTAAAAAAAAACAAGTTTTAAATGACTTTATTACCCAGAAATCCACTTGTTCAGGTCTTTCTGCAGGTCATTTCTTTCCCTTTACTCTTTTGTCTGTGCGTGACAAATTGCTTCATGACGGTCTGTAGTGATGGTGGTTCCAGGTCCGCTGAAATCTCCCTCCTCTGTCTGTGCGTCTCACTCATTGTTATCCTCAAGCTTTAAGCGGGCTTGTGGCAGAGGGAAGCCGCATTAGCAATGCAAGGAGCTGTACAAGCCTTCATGTTATGTAAACCCTCACACACGCACACAAACGCACACACCAACACACTCAGACAAGCCCTTAAGCCTCTCTGGTTTGTAGCCAGCGCGCGCTAGCAAGTGTTTTCACCCGCTTATCGTTACATCATTACTATACAGGCCTGATGTCTCAGTGAAGCCTCAAAGCAAACTACAGTCAGATCATGAAAAAGGCAGCGGGACACAGATTGTAAAGGAAAAATAATTTTTAAGTACAGGTACGGACACATTTGAAACAAGAAAAGAAAAGCAAACCACAATTCATACTGTTTTATTTAGAATGGTTGCTATACGTTTGTCTTTTTACTGTATGAACAAAAATGTAAAAATGTATTTAATCACCATCATTTCTTCCTTTGTTTACAGCGGAACATCAGAATGAGCATAGCAGATTAAAACACAAAGATTTAGAAAGAGAGAAATGTTTTTATCACTTTCAACAATGTTTCTCTCAACTTCCTGCTTAACTTCAGCAGGAAACAAAAACATCAACAAATCAAATCAACAAAAAACAGCAAATCCTGAAAAGCTTCTCCACAGTTTGTCCACCCTCACAGTTCAGCTGACTACAGGTCCAGTAGATCGATGACAAGAAGATCGTAAATGAAGACACAGCAACACCTCAGTAGAAACGGAACAACTAGAAAACACTTCCAGTCCTTTCACCTGAACTGACAGCAGTTTCCAACAGAAAACAGCTTTTACAAACGGACTTTGTTCACGTTTAGAGGAAATTGATCACAAGAGTTTTGGAATATTCCTATAGTCGTATTTAGCATATTTTTACTCTCTTTTTTTATTGATTTTTTAAAAATAATATATTCAAAACCATATTCCCCAGAACCTGTTCATGCAAAAAACACTCTAGCTTTACTTTGAAAAGAAGAACCTTCGTCTACACTTGACTCTGAAGTTTGATTTACTTCCTGTGACAGAAGCACATTTAGTTATATACCTATAAGCCCTTATTATTTTAGAGGGACAATTAAGTGTATTTTTACTTTACTTTACTATATTTAAAAAGACTGCAGGTCAGCAACGTCACAAATATTTGTACTTAATTCTTTGGGAGTAGTTTGCTAATTTCCAAGTATTTGGATACTCGCTGCAGCCCTGCCTCCAGTGATCAGTGTCATTATGCTGCTGCTGCTGTGAAATCACTCAGATGGTTCTGGGTTTTTTCTGCTCCTGCTTTTCTTTTTATTGAAACCTAGTTCTAGTTAACAGAACCTGCTGTTTTCCATCCCCACAGTCTGTACAAACTCAAACCTCACTGATTTCTCGCTGTCGGATCCTCCCGGTCAGTCTTTGGGTTTTCTAGTTACGTTTGAATTCATGGTTTTTATTTGTGTGTTTTTTGGTTGAAGTTTTGTGGATTTTGCCACTTCTGCCTCTGGTGTTTTGGATTTGGGTCCTGCATCGGCAATGGCTCACAACACAGAGGTACTTCAGTAAATACTACCACCCTATCTGGAATACATTTGAAGACACTGTTGGTGTAAACATTTCTCCGTTTTTTTTTAATGCTCAATTATGCTTTATTATTACTTTTAATATAAACTTAGATGTCGTCATGTTTATCGCATTCAAAACAGTGATTTGTTTATTTGAATATTGTTTTCATTCTTTCTCATGTCATCAGTTCATGTTGTCCACAATCCAACTCTAACACTTCAACTGGAAATGTTTGGTTTCTTGAATGCAGCACTACTTCCTGGTCATTTTTGGTCACGATGGACAGAAACCTCTGGAGCTGCGGACGGATGAGGAGTCGGATTGTAACGAGTGGGTGGAATGCATCCAACAGGCCAGGTACCAAAGGAAAAGTCATCATTCAGATACACTGAAACAGCACTTAAGTTTATTAAAAAGTTTAAATTGAAGAGCTTCTGTCTTAAAAAAGTTTTGGTTTGGATCGACTGTTACGTTAAAATTGATCAAGCAAACCAAATTGAAATACAGAAGCATTCACATTTGGCACCAAAACCTGGGGGGCCGTTTGAACTTCTGCTTCCATTAAAGTCTAGCCGTTTGGGGGGGCAGCCGTTTGGGGGGGTTGACCCCTTCAGGTGCAGCGGTTCTGGGGTTGAAGGTATGTCCCTGTGAGGCTAGTCACCTCATGAAAATGGAACGCAGCATTGTTGTGCATGTGGTAAGTGTAGCGTGAAGTATTGGTAAGGATAATGGAAGTTACACGCACTTATGGTGTGCGGGTGACGCTGTCGTACGGTGTTCTTACGCCACACTCTAGTCGTTGGTAAGGTGCGAGTCCTGGGCCCTGCCACACGCATGGGGTGTGCACGTTAAAAAAAAAGAAATAAAGAAAAGCTTTTATAGATGCTGGATCTGAAAACTATTCAACATAACAATCTGAACCCTTTGTGCTCGTGCACATTTGACACAGTGGGCGCATCTGAGCGCGTGCAGACGCTCTCCTCTCGCAGCGGTTCACATTTAGGTCACACTGCTGCTGAATTGCCACACCGGTTACATCATAGACTTGATCTCTCCTCTCGACCTTTTTCTCCTCTGCGGTTCTGCCTCTTGTTTGAACTTTGAAATGAGCAGAAACTGCGATGAGCCTCGAAACATCGGTTTCTGTCTCATTTCAGCTGCAGACGTTTGTCTGTAATTCAAATAGAAACCTCACTTTGCATGCTGAGCGGCTGTCCTCTGCCTGTCAGTTACTCCGACATCATCATCGAGCGTGAGATACTCATGCAAAAGTACATCCACCTGGTCCAGATCCTGGAGACAGAGAAGATCGCAGCCAATCAGCTTCGCACTCAGCTGGAGGACCAGGACACAGAGATCGAGAGGCTCAAAGCCGAGGTATGCATGACTGCACCCACATCTGTGTGCATGCATACTTAAGTTAACATACTGCCGTGTGCACATGCACAAGTACATGAAAGCACCAACAAAGCTGTGTTGAATGAAATCACAGCAGGGCTCCAGTGATTCCAAAGGCCATTACTGACCTAGCAGACACGAAAGTGGCCTCATGAATACTTCATGGAGACTGTTGTCATGGCAGATTGTAGTGCTGAACAAGACGAAGGAGCGCATGCTGCCCTACCAGAACAACCACGAAGAAGAAGACCCAGATATCAAAAAGATCAAGAAGGTAAGGGGTCTTCATCACAGACAGATCTGTGGAGGGAAAGTGGGATTGCACACGGAGTGTTCTGTGCACTCTGCAGGTGCAAAGTTTTATGCGTGGTTGGCTCTGCCGGAGGAAGTGGAAGATCATCGTCCAGGACTACATCTGCTCTCCTCACGCCGAGAGCATGAGGAAGAGGAACCAGATTGTCTTCACCATGGTGGAAGCAGAGACGGAGTACGTCCATCAGCTGTCCATCCTGGTCAACTGCTTCCTCAGGCCGCTCCGCATGGCTGCCAGCTCCAAGAAACCTCCCATTAGCCACGACGACGTCAGCAGCATCTTCCTCAACAGGTGAAAACCGATGACGCATTTTCCAGAAACAAACCAAGAAGGGACTTTAGATTTTGAGATTTTCACAACTTCCTCCGGGAACATTGTGTTGATTTTACATAATGTTAAACATGTCAACCATGAAATCTTCAAGTGGTCAGTCCACAGACAAATGATGCAGTGGACGGTGACCGACTGCATGGCAAAAATGTAGCCTAAAGCGGGGCGGGCACAAAAGCAACCCCGCCCACCTCAACTACATTCCAAAAATTCCAAGTTCTGTTGAGTCCACCCACCTGCCCATCAAAAATCCTTTATAACGCTTATGTTTGAGTCCTCATTACAAGATGAAAATGGCCAAGTATTCATCAAAAATATGTAGCGGTTTGAGGATTTTAGCAGACAATGAGGATTTTAGTAAACGACTCAAAAGTCATTGGCTTAGTTTTCCCCTGAATGAAAAACAATGGAACAAATAACAAAGATCCATCTCTGAAAAAAATGTTGTAACCGTTTATCTTAGTGACTATTTGAAGTTAAAAACAAGTACTTGATTGAAAATCCACCATCCTGTTGATCCACTTCCACTAAAACAGTCAGGAGAACTGAGCTGAAAATGATGGACAGCCAAGACTTTTTCCAGAAGTGTGTTGTTGTTTTTGTAGTAAAGATACTCAGCCCTTTAAGAAGTTCTTCAGCAGATCAGAACCGCAAAGTCAACTGGAGACAATTAAGAGGGTAACCTGGATTGTCCAATTTATGCTTGAAATAAATCAGATCAATCAATCAATTCGGACATAAGTTAAGAGGTTTTTTTCAAGCCCTCTCTGCAGGTTATCACCTGGATCAGGTGTGCTATGTTAATAAGGAGCCACAAAGGCAGAGTTTGTTTATTTCATCCATAATTAGAAAGAAGATTCATTTGATTCTGTTCTGTTTTCATATTTCGTGACTTTTTACTGATATTTCATCATTTGTCTGTTGTGACGTGAGCTGACTGCTGCTCTTCTTCCTCAGTGAAACTATCATGTTTCTGCACGAGATCTTCCACCAGGGGCTGAAGGCTCGAATTGCAAGCTGGCCAACGTTAGTTCTGGGTGAGCCATGACATCATCATGATACTTTTACGCGAAAATATTTTAAAACTTTTGAAATGTTTTGTAGTCTTCGAAGCTTTGTTTTTGTTTATGCTTTTTCAGACACGATATTTCAAGAACATGTTCAGGAATCTGGCAGCATGTTTTCAGTGCTCAGCATTCAGTTTGTGCACATGAGTGCGATGCTGTGAGAAACGTGAAAAAAAAAATAGAAGAATGAAAAGGTCATCATTTCTACTTCTTTTCTGTTCTCCTTCAGCGGACCTCTTCGACATCCTGCTGCCCATGCTGAACATTTACCAGGAGTTTGTGAGGAACCATCAGTACAGCCTGCAGGTTCTGGCAAACTGCAAGCAGAACCGAGACTTTGACAAGCTGCTGAAGCAGTACGAGTCCAACGGCGCCTGTGAGGGTCACATGTTAGAAACCTTCCTCACGTATCCCATGTTCCAGGTACTTTACTTCCAACACGATGACAAACTGACGGGAAACCTTGAAAGCAGGCGCACAAACTCATTCCTTCAAAAAGATTAAACCTGGGAGTGAGTTTGGGAGGAGGCGAGAAATACAAGTTTACAGCGTTTTCATATACTGAGTTTCACTCTAGTCCAGAAAGCTCAACTTTTTACTGCAGTGAGCAAAAACATGCGTACCAGAAGCCGCTCTGTCTAAAATGCAGCGACTGACTCTCCGTGGTTCCACATACACAGATAATAAAGTTGCGGACACGATGGATTCACGTTTATATTATATTTAGAAAATACCAGTTTTACAAACGTTGTCGTTTTATTTTGCTTTATTCATCCATTACACCTTAAAAGTCAAACACAGCTAAAGTTTGCGTCCGGTTGTTAGCCTCCACTTTGACGTTTCTACAATAGATGCATCTGAGCTGAGAGGAGGAGAGTTCTTCCATCCTCTGCATTAGGATTTACACTCTGTCCTCAGGATTTCTAGACGGAAATGAGAAAGGAATTTAGCAAATTTGCGAAGGTGGTGGGCGACAGTTTGCATTTCATTATGAATTTTGACAGACATAAAGCACAATACTGTGCAAATGAAATGCATTACACCAGAGGGCGCTGTTTTACAATCTCATTGGATTTTTAACACTGAAACACCATGGCAAATTACAATGCAATAGTTTTAAAGTTAAACATATGTTTAAGGCAAACCATGTCTTTGAAATGTCATTTTTTAATATTTTCATGTGAATTATGACATCAAAAACCCATGACAATTTAAAATGCAATTGATTTTATTTTTAAAATTGCCATATTGTATTGTAACTTTATATATTAAATTTTAAATATCAAAATGCACTTTCAAATTGTATGATCAAATTGCAAATTGATCAATTGATGGATCAATTGATTGTCAATTGAGAATTGAATATTACTTTGAATTATGACGTCCATCGTAAACCCCCTCTCTACACACTTTCTACCCCTTTATCAGAAGATTTAAGGAAGAAAGTGAATCATTTCTAGGAATACAGTCGTCCCTCATTTATCACGGGAGTTATGTTCCATAAACAACCTGCAAAAGACAAAATCTGTGAAGTTTTGGTCTTTTTTTTTTAACAATAATTCTAGATCTTTCAAGACTGTCAATTCCCTCACTACACACTTTCTCCACTTTTCTCAGACATACGTAACCATTTTCATACCTTTCTCTTTTGTTTAAACTCTCAAAGTTTAAACCTTCATGCAAAGACAAATTCCAGAATTACAGAATGAAAACAAAGATCTGATTGCAATCGAACGTTTACGTAGATTTGGCAAAATTATTCAGCATTCTGTACTGGAGACAGGGTACAGAGGAGGTTGATTGACAACGGTCAAAACACAGAACACAGTCCTCTGTAAATAAGAAAAAATAGCATGCAACGTTGCTCTGACAATCCATAAGACTGTGATATAACGAGGGATCTTTGTAAATGTGAAGTGGAAATTCTGGCCTGAATGATTTGGATCAAAAGTGAGTGCAGTATACGTTTTATTGGTTTTTCCGTTGGGTCAGTATCATTGGGCAAACAGCCGTCTTTGGCCCGTGGGCCCGAAACCATTGGGTTTGCACTGTGAAGGACTGCTGAACTGTCCAGCGTATACCGCCAGGAGCTGGTCAGCCCCTAGCATCTCAATGACCCTGAACAGGACAAAACATATGGAAGACCTTCATGAATGAATACATTTGGGTTGCGCTGATCTGACTTTTCCAATCAAAATACCGATATTTTCCTCTCGCTTTTTTCATGTTGTGAAATTTTCATAGATTCCTCGATACATTATCACTCTCCATGAGCTGCTGGCGCACACGCCTCACGAGCACGTGGAGCGCAAGAGCCTGGAGTTTGCCAAATCCAAACTGGAGGAGCTGTCAAAGTAAGTGTTCACACTAGATCCATCCCATAATATCACTGGTGATGAAGAAGGTTTCAAAGCAGCTCCTGTTTCTGATTTTTTTGCTGAATGTTTCACTTGATATAAAATTTGTCAGGATGATGCACGATGAGGTTAGCGACACGGAGAACATCCGGAAGAACCTGGCCATCGAAAGGATGATCGTTGAAGGCTGCGACATCCTGCTAGACACAAGCCAGACATTCGTCAGGCAAGGTGAGCTCCTGCTTTGTGTTTCGTCCTCCGTCACTCCTTTTTCCGTCCATCACTTCTCTTTTTTTGCAGGGTCTCTGATCCAGCTGCCATCCAGCAGTGAACGGGGCGTGCTCAGTAAGGTCCGATTGGGTTCGCTCTCCCTGAGAAAGGAAGGGGAAAGGCAGTGTTTCCTGTTTACCAAACACTTCCTCATCTGCACACGAACATCAGGAGGGAAGCTGCACCTGCTAAAAGTAAACATCACCTCCTCTAAAGCTGCTGTTCTTCTTTAGTCACCTGTTCTTTGAATGACTTTAAGACAGGGACCAAATACGCCATTCATGATTGACCAAAGAAAGTATGTGTAGATCTCAGACCACCACAATCCCATCGACTTCAAAAGAGAAATAAACAGCTATTACTCAGTTATTCTATTGATCAGAATAACCATTCTGCCTGCTGGCCCCCAGGTCCAACATGGTATTGATATTGAATTCAGTATGTCAATGGTAAGTTACACGTAATATGGCACAAATAGTGGATGCTAATAATAATAATAATAATAGAAAATCTGCAGTTTTAGCATGTCAATATATATATATATATATATATATATATATAATATTAATCTAATCAAATCCAGCGTACACACACTAAGCAGAGGAAATAGACCTCCATGGCCCAGTTTATCAAACCATCTTCCCTCTGCTAAGTTCAGCTGAGAAATATGTATAATGGATGTAATGAAAATGATCATTATTCCCCCAAACTTCATTACAGTAGGTGAGGTAGGACAGCAGTAAGTTAAATAATCTCTGATTGCTAGTTTGCCTGACAATAATCCTGTCCAAAGAGGAATGTTTTAAGTCTAACTTTGAATGTAGAAACTGTGTCAGTCTCTCTTACATGAGCTGGGAGCTTATTCCATAAAACAGGAGCTTGGTGGATAAAGGCTTTACCTCCGACTGTGCTTTTAGAGATTCTAGGAACCACAAGCAGTCCTGCATTTTGTGAGTGAAGTGTTCTGTTTGGTTGGTAAGGCTCTATGAGATCTTTAATATAGGATGGGGTCATACCATTCAAGGCCTTATAGGTTAGCAGGAGGATTTTGAACTTGATTCTAGATTGAACTAGGAGCCAGTGAAGAGAAGCTAACACAGGAGTAATGTGTTCTCTTCTGCTGGTTCCTGCTAACAATCTAGCTGCTGCATTTTGAACAAGCTGAAGACTTTTTAAAGAACTTTTAGGACATGCTGCTGACTGGTGAGAGTGGTTGCCTAAAGTTTCCGGTTCATGGGTGAGATTACCTTTAGTCAGTTCAAACCATGTTCTTCTACTTTTCATATGAAAACTCTTGCTGTTGAGGTTTGGCATCGTCTGTGGGCCCCTTGTGAAGCGTCCTGTCACTCCTGGGGACTCAAATATTACAGTCTCCGCCAAACAAACCAATAGAAACTCAGAGGAAATACTTTTTGTATGTTTGTGTTCACAGCAGGGGGGAACGTTGTCGCTCATTGAGTGCACGCTGATCGAGGAGCTGGATGCCAGCGATGAAGACTGTGAGTGTCTTTGCACTTTTTCTCTTCACACCATCATTCCTCATTAACCCGATGTATCCTGACCCCACAGACAACGCAGCAGGTCAAGGCTTCAGCCACCTGGAGTTTAAAATCGTGGTAGAGCCTGCAGACGGTCAGAGCTTCTCAGTCGTTCTTTTGGCTCCTTCACACCAGGAAAAGGCAGCCTGGACGAGCGACATCAGCCAGGTGAAGGACTGCACCTTCAGCGACACATGACTGCGCTCGACTCACCTGGAGCTGGCCTAACGCTGCTGGTTCTTGTGTTTTTCTGACATCTCAGTGCATCGATAATATTCGGTGTAATGGCCTGATGACCAGCGTGTTTGAGGAGAACTCCAAGGTTTCTGTGCCACATATGATCAAGTAAGAATTTCTGACCACATCGTTAATAAAGTGACCAAGAAGTTTTTACTCGAATCAACAAACATGTTAGGACGCGACTAGAGACAGGCACCGAAACTCTGTGCCAGGTTGGTACCTGTACCAACACATACGGTGCTACCAGTATCATCAGGTACAGAGTTACAGCTCTCTCTGTGTACTGCGCTACTTGATATTGAAGATAACTAAGATATTGTTAACTGTACCGGCACATTGTTGTGGCAACAGTGCGGACACTGCGTTCACGACGTCGTTTTGATGTGTCCTAAAAAGACGGGCAGTCTCTCTGTCTTTCCTCACTGCTTTTCCTGCTGCAGTGGGAAGTTTGCTCACGCGGATGGCTGAACGGCTACCAGCAAAAAGGTTCAATTTGGGTCTTTTTTGGGTATTTTTCCAAGTCCATGCAGACAGCGCGATATACTCTGCATTTTAGTTCTTAAGTTGTTACCTTAAAGTGTGTGGGTAACACTTTATAATAATTACCCAAACAAATCATTATCAAACTGTTAGTTATTGAGTTATTAATGACTTGTTAAATAACAGTTAACAGTTTGTAAAGGATTTAGAAATGTAGTTAGAATTAGGGTTAGTTGGAACTGTTCCTCATTTACTAACAATTATTTCATAAGGAATAGCTACAACTAAAAAAAAACATCCCAGTAACATGTATAAAATATTAACTGATTCTTAAGTCATTAGTAAGTAATTTAGTAACAGCTTCTTCATCATCTATTACTAATTGATAAGGTCCAGTTTGAAATCATTACTATACAGGTAACAGGTCATTTATAACTGGCTAACTAAAAGCTTGTTTGTTATCTCCTGTGTATCTATACGGTACATTTATAAAACCTTTACAAACTGTAAACTGTTATTTGAACAAGTCATTTATAACACAATAACTAACAGTTTAAAATCAACTTGTTAACTAGCAATAACAGGTAGTTATTTTAATGTATTACCAGTGAAGGTTATTATTACAAATACATACTAGAATTTATTAATAATTTCATTTTTCTGTTGCAAAGGATGTGAAATTAATATATTGTGTTTTTAAATGGTTCTAACATAAAACATTTCATGTAAAAAGTTTGTCTTCTCCCTCCTCGTTTTCACACAGAATAGTATCAATAAGAATACTGATATTAATATTATTAATAAGAAACCGAATCGATAAGCAGTATCGATGCGTACGGTGTGACTGGTACTGACACATATAGTGATACCAGTACATATGTGTTACTATCAGTACTAACATATCTGGTACTACCAGTGGTACGATGAGAAACGATGCTACTAGTGCTGACATTTATGGAGCTGCCGGTATCGACATATGCGGTACTGTTGGTACTTATCTATATGGTACAACTGGTACGGTACCGTATAAAAGCACAGATTTTGGAGCTTCTTGTCAGTTTTTCTGTCACTTTTATTCTGTTTATTTTTGCCGTACAATTCTTACCAATCATTTTAGCTTTCCAGCAAATGAGGGCGGGCTCATTTAAGAATGGGTGTGGTCATGAATGTAGGTGGAGCTTTCGTCAAAATGGCAAAGGTGAAGCGTCTGCACATCAAAGCACAAGTCTCTCATGTAGTGACGTGGTGGATCAGAGTGACGTTTACAATGCTCTAGAAAAAGACAGTAGTCATGGCGATTAGCGTGTTTACCTCAGCGTGTGTAAAGATGGAGAAGGCAGTGCAGACTGTCAGAAAGAAGGGAATAAAACATCTCTGATGTTTGCTGCATGTCTAAACATAAATAGTGGTGGAAACGAATTGGCCGAACGACTCGTGTTCGATGTGAACGCGGCATCAGAGTCTGAGCTCTCTAATCTGCCGACACACTTTTGGCAAACAGCTGAACTTCCTGTAATCTGAATGTTTTCATCTGAAGATCGGACGCCCGGCTGCACAAAGACGACGTGGACATTTGCTTCAGCAAGACGCTGAACTCCTGCAAGGTCCCGCAGATCCGCTACGCCAGCGTGGAGCGCCTGCTGGAGCGCCTGACCGACCTACGCTTCCTCTCCATCGACTTCCTCAACACCTTCCTGCACACCTACCGGATTTTCACCACGGGCGCCGTGGTCATCGACAAGCTGGCCGACATCTACAAGAAGCCGTTCACCTCCATCCCCGTGAGGTACACGGTGATCCCCTCCACCTCCCCTCCACCCTTCCTGTCCTTCATCTCTAACTCACCTCCACCTCCATCTCCCTCACGCTCCGCCTCAGGATTGAGCAGCACTCATACGACCGTCTGTCCATCATGTCCCTTTGTCCCGACTACAGTCTGAAGATCACTCAGCTGGCTCTGGACCAGTCCAAGTAAAGGCAGCTGACAGATTCTGCTGACTCATGGAAGCCGCTGCTCACCTCTGCCCCTCTCTTTCAGGTCTCTGGAGCTCTTTTTCGCCACCAACCAGGGCGCCTGGGGGGCGGACCCCCTTAACAACAAATCCCCAAGGCTCTGTCGCAAGTTTTCCTCCCCACCCCCCCTCTCCATCCCTTCCCGCACCTCCTCCCCCGTACACTGCCGCAAACTCTCCCTTAGCTCCCCCATCAGCATCAAACTGGGAGCGTTGGATCTGTCCACCTCACCGTCCTCCTCTGCAGCCAATTCCCCCACCTCCTCCCACAGCCCCTCCATCTCCTCATCTCCCCCTGGCACCTTCAGGCCACCCTCGGGCTTCTACTCCCCTCCGCCCACCACCACACGCTCCCCCAGCCTGCCACAGGCCTCCGGGCTATGTTCTCCGCCTCCTGGTTCCACCAGAGCCCCCCTGGACCTCAGCCGGGGTCCCAGTTCTCCGGAGCTGAGCCCAGCTGCAGCTGAGGACGTCAGTGGAGAGCTCCCTCGCCTCGACGCCTTCTGTGGGAAGCTGAGGCGCAGCATCCGCCGAGGTGAGGAGCATTGGCAGCGCCTGGGCAGCCGTCCCAAAGCAGACTTTCAGAGCTTCAGAATCAGCTTTCAGCTCTGCACGAATGGTTAATGTTGCGCTAAAGTCCCACCAGACGCTGACATGTTTTTGACTGCCGTCTGAGAAGTGGGTCGCCGTTACCAAACAGAGGAATGACTGTGCTTAGATCAGGGATACCCAACTCCAGGCCTCGAGGGCCGCATTCCTGCTCTGGCATGTTCTAATGGGCTGGACACACCTGAACCAGGTAATAAGTCATGAGTAGGGCTTGGATGTCTGGAAACCATGCAGACACTGCGGCCCTCGAGGCCTGGAGTTGCCTATCCCTGGCTTAGATCATCAGCCGCTCGCAGCAGAAAGCTTTTCTCTGCAAAAACAGCAGCAGGATGTCTGACGGACGCTCGACACGAGGTCAAAACCGTCACCAAAAATTCTCTTAAATGTGTCAGACGGAAGTGTCACCTGATCTCTGTCATTCAAACAATTTCGATTTCATTCTTCATTTCTGTAACATTTCATGTTTAATTAAACTTGTTTAATAAAACAACGTCAGTTGCTCTTCAACCATTACGCAACTATATATCAATGTTGAAAATTCCTTAAATAACTTTGAGTCACAATACCAGAAATACAATCAAGCCTGAGCTTTTTACAATATAAGTCAGATGAAATATTTGGCCTTTTCTGTCTTTATAGGGGCGGACTTGATCTTTACTCATGAAATAATGATGAACAATGAAACCATGAATGATCATTACCGAAAAAAATGTTTGATAAATAATAATGTCATAAATACATTTGTAATTTAGAGAGAAGTTGAGAAGTCGGTGCAGAGTAAGTAGCTAAACCTGCAACCCTGAAAGAGCCATTCAGGTCGATGTCTTATAGACTACTAATAACTAAACGAGCACAAAGCCTTTTGTAAAGTAACATTTTGTCTTAAATTTCTGTTAAAATCTCAAATCTGGACAACAGAGAAACCAGAGCTGCAAAGATTCAGCAACTTCTCTTTTGGACTTTAGTCTTTTTTATTCTTTCACTTCTCTTTTTTTCTTTCTAGAAGACTTAATGTTATTTAAGAGTCTTGTCTGTTGCTGCCTTTCACTGAGATTTCCTTCTGAAACTGTTTGAGTTGTGACTTTTGTCTCCAACAGCCGTTCTGGAGTCTGTTTCTTTGGACAAGTTCATCCCAGAGTCTCCGTCCAGCAGCGAGCCGGGAGACCTATCTCCCTGCCGCTCTCCATCCACCCCGCGGCATCTCCGTTACCGACAGAGTGGAGGTACAGCGAAGAACGAGTGCACGAAGAAAAGCTGCATTTTACGGGTGGGAAGGTTTTAAAGTCATCGTTTGTTTGCAGTCGCAGCAGGGGAGGGCTCACGCGTGTCGCCTGCCTCAGCCTTCGCCATCGCCACAGCCGCCGCCGGCCACAGCAGCTCACAGGGTGAGCAGCCAGAGAAGCTTCGGCTTTGTTCAGCAGGAAAGCCGGAAGCATCAACACAATGAAATGTGTTTTTAAACCAGTTTGTTTCCACAGATTTGATTGCGTCTCTGAGCAGCAAAAGCAGAACCAGATGTTTGATTTTTTTGAATCTATTGTCAGTTTTTCTATTGCATTAGTTGAGTTTAGTCTAAATTCAGCTTTTTTGTAGCATCTACATTTTTCTTAACAATTTACTGAAAGACTTTTGGCTTTTTTATTATTGTTTCATGTAATCCAGCATTGATTTACTTATCTTTTTCTTTACATTTCTGCACTGATTTCAGCATAAATATTTTCAACATTTTTTTCAGTTATACTTTTCAAAATTATTTTTTATTTCCGTTGTTTGGAAGATTTTGGAGTACTGTGTGGTTTTGATGGGGCATTTGCGTGATATTTTTAAGAAGATGAAGGAGTAAGATGGTGCAGCGGATGGCTGCTTCGGTGCTGTGCTCTCTGGTATTTCTGTCAAGGAAATCAAAGGGATGTGGAACGTGTTTCTTCATAAACAAAGGTTGGTGCGCGGATGTCACAGTGTTAAAGAAGACCTGCAGCCACACTTGGAGTCTTTCTTCAGAAACTGTAGACCCTTCTACACAGGAATTCTGCTCGTTCACGCTGGTCAGTGTTTACATTCTGACACAGACATTCGTAACGCAGGCGTTACAGCAACTCACCGACCTGATTACAGACGTCAAAAAAGCCAATCCAGACTCTCTGCTGATTATTTTAACAGAGTAAATCTTAAAGTCGAAATACCCAAATACAAACAGCACCAGATGCTCGTACACTTTGGACCACTGCTACACGACAATAAAGGACGCATGTCGCTCTGTTCCCCACGTTGCTTTGGGACTTTCCGACCACTGCTTAGTCCATCTTATCCCAACCTAAAGGCAAAAGTTAAAATCAGATAAGCCCATAGTGACGACCGTGAAGAGCTGGACGGATGAGTCAAAGATGCAACTACAAGCCTGCTTTGACTGAACTGATGGGAGCGTCTTTGAAGCTGCTGCCTCAGACCTGGATGAACTCAGTGACATCCTACATCAGTTTTTGTGAGGACGTGTGTGCAGACCAAATCCTTCTGCGCATTCAACAACAACAAATCATGGTTCACAGCTAAGCTGAGGCATCTACGCAAGGACAAGGAAGAGGCCTACAGGGGGGGGGGGGGATCGGTACCTGTACAAGCAGGCCAGGAACGGGGCCTGCAGATGCTCACCAACTACAGGAGATCATCCCCTCACCCTGCAGAGAGCCCCCGCCTGGCAGAGGACCTCAACAACTTCTATTCCAGGTTTGAAAAGATTACTCCTCTCCCCTCCACCACCATTTCCGTCACAAAGACCTACCTGCTTTTCCAACCTCCCTCACACCTGACCCGTCGCCTCCACTGAGGATCTGTGAACAAGACGTACATCAACAGTTTCAGTAGCAGAAGATCAGGAAGGTTCCAGGACCCGGTGGAGCGTTGCCATTCTGCCTGAAAGTCTGTGCTGACAAGTGTCGAGGTAGCCCTCTGCGAGCTGGTTGATGAAGTGAGATTCAAAACCTTGTTTAGAAAATAATCCATGTATTAAAAAGGTAATAAATGGTTGTTATTAAAAGTTGGATCAAGTTGGATTGGTGTCAAGCAGCATGTGTTGCTGACCAACCAACGAGCAGTAAAATGAGGCAGATTATAGAGCAGGGGGGGGGGGGCCCCTCTGCACACACACAAGTAAAAAGAGTCAAAAATCTGTTCACGGGTCAGAAGGGGGGGGGGGGTATGCTAATCACCTGATGGGATCATGTGGTCATGTGTCGGGCTCTAACTGGTTGTAATCTATGTGTCCATCTTGATAATGATGTTTGGACCCTCGCTCAGCTCCTGTCCTGCAGCTGACCGAGATCATTCTGCTGCACTGTGGAGAGAGACCGAGACCAAACATAGTCTTGAAAAGTCATAACACGACACTTGCTGTCATCAGTTTACTTCATCAGAGCTAAGTCACATAAATGCATTAAATATATGTAGCATAAACAATCGATATAAAGATAGGAAACAGGGGTCCCCACACCAGCTGGCTCCCTCTTCACCCGGTGTGGTCCCTGTTTGGTTCAAACGCTCCATCATCCCAGTTCCCAAGAAGTCCCCGTCACAGGATTAAATCTCCATGGCCTCTATGGTCATGAAGTCCTTTGAGCGACTGATCCTGGACTACTTGAAAGACATCACTGACCCTCTGCTGGACCCCCTACAGAGCGAACAGGTCAGGGGACAACGCAGCCAACATGGCCCTTCACTACATTCTGCGCCACCTTGACTCTGCAGCACAGGTTGCATTTGTGGACTTTAGCTCCACATTTAACACCATCGTCCCAGAGCTCCTCCATCACAAACTGTCCCAGCTCACCGTGTCTCTTTCACCTGTCAGTGGATCACCAGATTCCTGACTGACAGGAGGCAGCAGGTGAACTGGGACGCATCACATCCAGAACCCGGATTTTGAGCACTGACGCCCTCTAGGGGTGCGTTCTCTCCCCACTACTCTACTCCCTCTACACCAATGACTGTACCTAAGGAGACCCCTCTGTGAAAGTCCTGAAGTATGCAAATGACACCTCAGTCATTGGACGCATCTGGGATGGCGATGAGTCAGCATACAGAGGCGAAGGGGAGCGGCAAGTCCTCTGGTGCAGCCAGAACCACCTGGAGCTGAACACACTTAAAACAGTGGAGATAACAGTGGGCCCTCCCATCCCCACCCCCTCCACTCACAATTCTCAACAGAACAGTCCCCTCAAAAGACTCACAGGTTCCTAGGATCCACCATTTTCAAGGGGCCTTAAGTGGACCCACCATATCCACTTACTCTGGAAAAAGGCCCAGCAGAGGTTGTACTTCCTGTGACAACCTGCCTGAGGATCTGCTGATTATCCTCTACACTGCAATAATCCAGTCTGTCCTGACCCCATCCATCACGGTCTGGTTCGGATCTGGAACCAAACCCGACAGGGACAGACTGCAGAGGATCATCAGGTCTGCTGGGAGGACTATTGCGTCCAACTTCCTTTCATTCCGGACCTGTACCAGGGTCAGGAAGCGGACTGGCAGAGTCTCAATAGACCCCTCACATTCCGGACACAGTCTTTTAAATCTCCTCCCTCGGGGCGGTGCTTCAGAACTATATGTTCCAAAACCACTCGCCACAAAGTCAGTTTCTTCCCCCGAGCTGTCACTCTGATGAACTCCTGACCGGTCACAGAGTATGAAACGTAAACATGAGAACTGTTCCACTGGAATAACGTTGGGTTTTATTCTTTTATCTTCTATCCTTTTTCATTTTTTCTTGCAACTATTTATACCTTGCCTGTTTGCATGAGAGCATAAGACACCGAAGCTAAATTCCTTGTATATGCACTGTACTTTGCCAGTAAAGCTGATTCTGATTCTGATATACACATTCAGGTATTTAACTTAGCATTACTAAGCCTTTGATTTAACTTTTTTCTTCCTGAAATTGATCTTTCTACTCATTTTCTTTGCTTTGATTTAGAAATGACGCAGCTCCCTCAGCATCCTGTGGTTGTTCAGTTTTTCCATCTTGATTTGCATTTTATTTATCCTCTTTATGCTACTCAGAGTTGGCAACTAGAACGGATCACTCATCTGACTTGGAACGCAAATCACCAGATTGACGTCTGGTCATTGCCAGGCCCTTGCCGAGTGCCCACGCTGCTACCATACGATTTCTAACAATAGGACAGTGGCAGTGGGATAGCAGCACAGGGGCAGGGGGGTGACTGGAGGATGGCAGTCTGAAATTAGCCGATCATCAGGCAATCTTGGGGACCTTGAAGATCCTCCTATCAGTCAATTATTGCACTGCTGCTTTCCTGCCACCTGCCTGCCACTGGACTGCCACCACCTCCAAATGTGCCCGGGCAGCCACTCACCATTGTCAAAAAAAATCTGCAGGTCATCGTTTAATTTTGACTGTCTTTAAACCTGCCATCGTGCAGTGTTTTAAAGTGCAACTGCTGCCTTTTGATTACAAATGCCGCCGTGCAGCCACCTTCCAACCTTGCTGAAAAACGTGCGTTTAGGTCACCGCACAGTGGCATTTTGGGATATGTGACCGTAGCCCTATCCGGCTGCACAGCATAAACTTGCCTTGAATCTTTTTCTGTTAGTCTTTTATGTTTTATTTTAGTGTAAAGCACTTTGTGTTATGGTTCATATGAAAAGTGTTATATAAATAAAGATTGATTGATTGATCTGGTGGATGTTAAAGGGAGAAGATGCTGGCTAAAGAAAAGAATTTAAACTTTTAAAAAAATTACTTATATTTTGGATTTGTGTTTGCATTTTTAAAACTCTGCCTCATTTTGTTAAGCTTTCTTTTTGTTTTTTTTACCCTTGCAGGTTTTATGAACTCTGAGAAAGGATGCGACAAAGAGTTCATCATCCGCAGAGCTGCTACCAACAGAGTCCTGAATGTTCTGCGTCACTGGGTTTCCAAACACTCCCAGGTGCGTCCACCAAACATCCTGTAGAGTCAAGATTTAAAAACTGTTTAAAAACCAAAAAAGTCAGTAAAATCTAATAGATTAATTGACGATCAGATGGGGCCCGATCCAATTACAAATTTACAAATCATTTGATTTTGCGTATCTGCCAATACAGAGTCCCAATCCGATGCTTTTGTAACACATTTAAAAAATAAAAATATTTAATAAACATTCCGGTTTTCCCTGATTTTCATTTTATTCACCGTTGATCATTTTACACTTAAACAGAGCACTTGTGTGAAGGAGCTTTAACAATCAAGTAAAAATAGGGGATAATTATTCATGTGAGAAAGTTTAGTGACTGGCTTTGGGATCTTCAGAACCATAGAACATTTTTGATCAAATGCGAATTATATATCTGTTAAAAATTAAAAAGGACTTTCTTTAAAATTGTTGACCCAAGTGCTCTCTTTGGTTTTGTTTGTGAAGACCTGAGTCTCCATCGAGCTTTTACCAAAAACACTTCTGTGATCATGGTTATACCAAAAGATTGATGTTTCTTGTGTTGGTTAGAGATCTACCGCTCATGGATCAGGTCGCCCACCTGAAAAAAAACTCTTTTTTTTTTTCATCTCATCTTCCTGCCCATCACTCTCTCTGATGGAGGTGCTCTTTTCTTGGGTCTCTCGCCCAGAAAGGTCATCCTTTTCCCTGGGGAGGCGCAGAGGACGATCATTTCCATTTAAGATTATATAAGGTGCTATTTTTGTAGCAGAAGAAGTGGTTGCCCTGAGAGAGGAACTGTTGTTGTTTGTTGAGAAAGGCGAGGTGACTGTAGCTGGAGTTTTGGATTGCATCATGCCCCACCGTTCATAGGTGTGCATGAGTGTAAATACTTGAACCTCTCTGGTTCAGGGAAGGAAAAATAATGTAAAAGCTCATTTGCTTTATTGAAGTTCCTTAAAAAAATGTTTACAACATAATTATTTGGAGATGGGACTGAGTCATTGTTTTGCAAGTGACAAGTACGATTCAGGTCTTTGTTCTCAAGTCCAAAGTAAAGGTCGACACGTCTCAAATCAGGTCCAAGTCCTACTGTGAATGTTTCAAGTCCTTTAAACGACAAGGTATTAATATTTACTCAGATTGTAAATGCTTTTAGGAACTGTATGTATTTATCAAAACTTTGCAAGAATATTATCTATATTGCCTGAAAGAGCCTCTGTCACAAGTTTCTGCTTTTTAACGCTTTAACAGCGGAGATGTTGCTGGCGACCCCGAAACAACACTCTTTGACAAACTGTAACTCTGCAACCGTTTACGTTATTCTGACTTCTGGAAAAGCGGCCTTTCATATTAGCTTATTATAACATCTTTGCATTTTATGCGACTCGTTACTTAAGTAACGTGTTGCATAACAGCACAAAGACACATTTCTCTGCAACAAAGTCAGCTGATTTGTGTCAATTACGTAATCACTTCTCTAGTTTAAAATGTTGCATAATGATGCTTCTCTAAACTTGAGAATCCATTAGAGTTACGTTAGTTTGCGAAAATAGTTAAAGAGTTAAAGAATGTAAATGCTAGATCTAAAGCTCTGGTATTAAAGTCTATGTCGAGTTGAGAGTCTGTTTATGTGTTGCCGAGGCTAATGTCATCACATTTTTGCCTCAAGTTTGACTCAGTCCCTAGTCTTGTGACTCTTGTCCACACCTCTCATTCTGACTGCTTTAAAAGTAAAACAAAACCTAGACTGTAATCTGTATTTTTGTAATAATACAATTGAACAGACTGAGCACATTTCACAACTTTACTGTTAGGATGGCTGACTTTATGGCATTCAAACATTCAAAAAAATATTATTAGCTGTGAAGATCATTCTGTTATTAGCATTAAGAAATCCATTGTTAATATAACTGAACATTTATTTCTACACAAAAATCTGTAAACCCAAACAAGGAGTGAAAGAGTACTCTCATACTGGTAAGAGAACTACTATTTGCCGATGACTGTGCATTACTTGATCACTCTCCAGAAGAAATTCAGCAAATTATGGATCCCTTTACTAACGCATCAAAGATGCTCAGCCTGAAGATCAACATCAACACAACGGTAGTGCTATTCCAACCAAACTCTACAAGAGACAAAGAACCTACCTTCATAGCACTATGTCAAAAAATGGACCAATTGATGCAGAAATACAGAAAAAAAATGGCCAAGGCAAGGGCATCCTTTGTACGTTTAGGGCAGAAACTCTGAAACAACCACCATGTGTCCCTGAGGGTGAAAGGGAAGATATAAAGCAAAGCAGCAATTGTGATATCTACTCTCTTGTACGGATCTGAGGCCTGGACAGTATCAGGATGTCATGTGAGAAAGCTTCATGGTTTTATTATGAGATATCTTCGCTCTGTCTTGAATATAACCTGGAAGGACAAGGTGACCAACACAGAAGTTTTAGATAGAGCCGCTCTGCCATCCATGGAAGACTTTTTATTTGAAGGAATCTTCGATGGACCGGACACCTCATGAGGATGCCACCGGACAGGCTTCCGAAGCAGATCCTCTTCTCACAGGTTTAAGGACAACATCAAGAGAACCCTGAAACTGAGAAATCTCCAGTTTGTCTCCTGGACACAAGACACATACAGAGGAGTGTATGGAGAACTGTGATAAGGTAGAAACATGAAGAGAGACATTGTCACTCCGCGACCATCAGCATGATGATGATAACCTTTGGCGACTTGACTCATTAATTCTCTCAGTTCCAGCAAAAATAACTTCTAGCTTCCCGCTGCATGCCCCCGGTGGTTTTAGGTGGAACTGCATCATTTGGTTTTTCCTGGTTTGTGTCAAGTTTAGAAGTGACAGGTTGGGGCTTGAGAGGTACCAAATGTTTGGCTTTGTTACATGCGGCGGTGGCCTCTAGAGGACGCCATGATAAAAGTGGAAATTCTGGTCATGAAAGATTTAAAGGATTTGATTTTAAACATACAAATGAACAAACTTATGTTTTATTTTTAGGAAATAACACTGCAATTAAACTAAAACCCAGAATAGAAAACAAACAAAATATTGATTTGAACTTAATGACTAAACATTGATGATCAGTATTGATGAACTCAGACTGTTTGCTCGTTTTCTTAAATATATTAAATTGGAAAAACCAAATCTGCTCATTTTTGATCAGGACTTTGACATGAACCGTGAGCTTAAGCTGGGGGTGATCAGTCTGCTGGAGGAGGTCCTGAGAGACCCTGATCTGCTGCCTCAGGAGAGGAAAGCAACATCCAACATTTTAAGGTAATGTGGTTGCATGAGTGGAGCGTTTGAGCTGTCGTGGGTGTGATAATGTATGGAAAATGTAAATGAAATGTTCAAACAGTGTTTGCAGCTTCCGTCTCCTTTCTGCTCCGCAGTGCTCTTTCCCAGGAAGATCAAGACGACTCTCAGCTGAGGATAGAAGACATCTTGCAAATGGTCAGTGACACCACACACTGAAAGGCTTTGAAATCGCCAAAGAGAATCTAATGTGGTTCATTTTTCTGTTGTTGGACAGAAAAGTTGCCCCCTCCTTCACTTCATTGCGGTAAGAATTCATTTGTTAATAAAAATCCCTCCTGGATTAGGGGAAGGGTCAGTTCTACCTCCTCCCTCAGTCCAGCTGTCCAGACAGAGATGTCTGTGATTCGGTAAATCCCAGCGATGGTCACTCTTTAATGCACTGTTTTGCAGGCGGAGAGCCCTAAAGTGGAGTGTTTTGAATCTTTGTCAGCCATGGAGCTGGCAGAGCAGATCACTCTGCTGGACCACATCGTTTTCAGAAGCATTCCTTATGAGTGAGTATCATCGCTTCAGTCCAAACTCTGTCAACCATGAAGCTGCTCCATCTCCACCAATAGTTATGGCATCATTTCTGTAGAGCTGCTCATCTTCCTCAGCAAAGTATTAATCACCGTGGTGCCTTTCTGAACAAGCGTAGTTCTTTCCAGCGATGCGCTTGGTTAACATGACAAGAATTATTCATCAAAGTTCAGATGTTTGAACTTAGGAAACATAGCGCTGCGTCAGAACTGATGAATCAAAACCAGGACCTCTGAGTGAGTCTGGTCCTTGATGTAACATTGAAACTGGACCGTAGTGAATCGCGTTGGTGTGAAGGTCTGTTTCTCACCTAAAGGCTGATCTCAGGTAGTCTGACAGGCTTTCTCTCCCTCCTGTTAAAGACTAACTTTCCTCTCCACCACCATTATGGGTTTTGTTTGCATCTGTTTGTGGTTGCCATGGAAACATGGACGTCCACAAGCAGGTATGTATGTTTTTGCATGCTGGAGTGACTGGCTGTTCTAGCTGCAGTAATACAGAGAGTTTTCTTTACTTTGTCTCTAATGAGCAGAATTTGTTCTGTTACCTGTATGAGGAAAAATAAACCTTTCCAGTTTCATCACAGGGACGTCCTACTCTGACTCGGAGTTTGGTCCAACCGTTGCCTTCAAACCACTCCTCTTATCCTTTTGTCTACCTGTAAGGGCCGGTTTATATTTCAAAGCAATTTGTCTGCTGGCGTCACAGTTGCCACATGGCCATCAGAGCAGAATCACCCGAGTCGCTGCAGAATGTGACACCTGCTGGTGACGTCAACGGTGACGCCCAGAGTACAATCGTGGGCAAATGGTGTCATTTACCTTGAATTTATTTCAGCTATTACAGTACGCCACTCTGTCCAGAAAAATGTCTTTTTAACACGGAAATTGACGAAAACTTACAAAGAAGTTAAAGGAAACACCGAACTTCACACACCGGCACAGAGAACCAGAGAGAGCAGACAACTAGATTGAAAATAGAACAAGTTACTGGAAATAAATGTCTTGCATGTCAAATCCTGCAGCACTTCAGAATGCAATTCATCCTTTTTTATTTTAATTTTAGTTTTTCGCCTTTGTATTGCCTGCTTCTGTTTAGAGGATGAACTCCTCCTCTGCCTTTCATGTACCAGCGCGATCGCAGACGTAGAGAGTGTCACACACTCACACACACAAAAGCTCCCTGAGCACACTAAGGAGCACTGTGAGCACCCCAGACATGTCTTTTAATCCATCCTCTTCAACAGTTGACAGAGGTCTCGTTCCTTTTAAGAACGCTCTGTGTTAGTGTTGCAGCCGTCTCTGCTGTGCACTGGCTCCTCCCCAGGACAAAGTAGTCCAACAGTCTTTGCTTGTTGCTGTATTTAAAAACAGAAAAGCTGCAGTTATGATATAGTTGAGTTAAAAAAATCATGCAAAACACGAAACAAATCACAACAAACAAAAACAAACCCCAAAAACTCAATAAACTCGTCTTCTCACAAAACAATGTGTAAAGAGCCGTCCGTCAGAAACCAACGGCATTACAGGGAAGTTCACTGTTCAGATTTCCTGGAACAGACACATACAACCGGCTTGGCAGCACAAACACACAAACGGGACGTTCTTTAGGGTGCGACATTCCTCCCCTGCTAATTAAATGTTGTCAACAACATTTGTGCAACAATAGCCACCCAATGCTTCCAAGACAACAGCACCGAACCCCGCGGTGTTTGGAGCTTTCACTCCGTGGTATGACGGACAGAAACACAAACCCGTCAGTCTAAACACCCCTTGAGATGTAATAACGGCATGATGATAGAAAACATTACACCCATTCTCTAATAATAAAGTGTGAGTAAATAGTACCTTGATGAAGATGTGGAGGACAGTAAGGAAGACACCAAGACAGCGAGATGTTTCTGTTCCAGGCGCTCGTGCACGGCTGTTGTGTTGCCGTGAAACGTAAGTTTGTATCTGTCCTCTTCTTTCATGGCTGAGGAAGAGCTACACCACCACCAAAAGTTGCCATTGTGCTTTGTGATCCAAAAGACATAGTGGTTGTTATAATCATTTAAAATGACAACAAAAAAAAACAACCATAAGACACTAGTCTAGACGATTTTTTGTAGTCAACAGTCTCAACTCATCGTTGAGAGCCCTACTCAAATGTATGGAAACCAAAGCATCACATGACCTCAATGATGGAGGCTTGTACTCTGTCCTGCAGGGAGTTCCTGGGTCAGGGCTGGATGAAGATCGACAAGTCTGAGAGAACTCCATTCATCATGAAGACCAGCCAGCACTTCAATGATGTAAGAACAAAGAGCTCTCATTACTTAATGTTACAGCGCCCCCTGCTGCTCATCAGCCTTAAGTCTCTGGAGTTTGTACAAAAACAGAAGTGACAGTGATGGAAATGCTGGACTCTGTTTACGGCTGTATTCAGACTGGACATATTTAGTTCGCTTAAAGTGAACCAGAGCTTGTTTCCCCCGATAATCCGGAACAAACGCTCAGTCTGAATACACCCTAGCGGACCCTGGTCCGGGGCCAGGAACCGCTCTGACACTTTTTTTGAGGTGGTGTCTGTTCATTTCCAGTCAGACTGAGCTGTTCGCTCTAAGTTTCTGAATAGGCTCAGAGCCGAACAACTGGACCATAACGCTCACCGGAGCCGGGCATTATGGGATGGAAACAGAGTAGCAGAGCAATGATGAGATACAGCAACTCATTGAAATGTGGTGGAATGATTACAGGCTCATTAAAACAACATTTAATGAGATACACAATGTTTCTCGCTGTTTCCTGACAATCTAAATATCAAAGACTTATCACCGTATCTTCTTAGCCATTGTCTCTTCAGTAACTGCCTAGCAGCAGGCCTCCGCCGTACCAACGTAGCGGTTCAGCAGGCATCTTCACGGCCCATTTTTAAAAAACTTCTTAAAACCCATTTTTATCACCAGGCTTTTGACATGGCATGAGACTCTGCTCTGCTGGTGTGTTTTTACTGTTTTATTCTTCACCTTTGTTTTTATCTGGTGTTTTTATGTCAGCTATTTATATATGTATATATATTTTTTTTTTTCTTATCTTTAATTTTAACATTTTAGCTGTTGTTTTTTGTTTTATCGAGCTTTTAGTGTGCCTTGTGTGACCAAGGTCATTTTTAAGGCGCCATGTAAACAAATAAACTATAACTATAAAAAGTGTTGTACCCGACATTGATAAAGCCGTTCAAAATTGGTCAACAAAAGATAAGTTTTGAATAAGTTTGAATAAGTGAAATATCCCAACAAGGACTGGAAAGCTCAGGACTTCCATTAGTCTTTCTCTCGTTTGCCCCGCCCTTGTAATTCCTAGCTAAAGACTGAAGAGATCTTTAGTCACATGGTTTGGTTTCCAAGCTTTGGTTCGAAACAGAAATGTCTGGTAGACTGCAGTCTGGATACAGTCCAAACACAAGGTTCAGGACTCAATCTGGACCAAATGAAGCAGACTCGGTACAGACCAACTGATGTTTTCAGGATGAAAACACCCAATGTTTCATAGCAACCAAACCATTTTTTCATGTTTTTTATAAATTTACTTTACACAGATGCCACCCCACAAAGTTAACATGGTAACTTTAAACACGGATGTCTTGTGACAGGCTTTAACCTCTTAACACCAGAGCTTCAGTTCCAATGTTGATGTTCTTTGATCTCCTGTAACTCTTTAACCATCTACACCAGGGGCGGGCAACTCCAGGCCTCGAGGGCCACATTGTCTGCATGATTTCCAGATATCCAAGCCCTACTCATGACTGATTACCTGCTTCAGGTGTGTCCAGCCAATTAGAACATGCCAGTGCGTGGTCTGTTGGACAACATGCATGACGGCGGCCCTCGAGGCCTGGAATTGCCCATCCCTGATCTACACACTTCCTGTTTGGAATCTGGAGCGTGTTCAGTACCTTTCCTTATAGTTTCACATTTTTAAAGCTCCATCAAGTCCATTTTTGATAACGGTTGGAAACTTTGACATCGTTTTGGTTCCAAGTTGTGCTCCTTCCAGTGTCCCTGTCTGGCCAGTAGGTGGCAGTGTTTGCTGCTGAAAGCTGACTGGCCTTTGACGTTTCCACATTAAAAATAAAAGCAGTAATGTAACCTGCAGTCTGGAGTTTTCTCATGTGACTCTGAGAGGAAAACATGCGAATCCCACCAGGATTTCAGCTGGGGGGGGGCCTTCAAATCCAGCTCTGATGCTCCTCCTCCTCAGATGAGTAACCTGGTGGCGTCTCACATCATCTCACACACGGACGTGGGCTCCCGGGCCAGCTCCATAGAGAAGTGGCTGGCAGTGGCCGACATCTGCCGCTGCCTCAACAACTACAACGGCGTGCTGGAAATCACCTCAGCTCTCAACCGCAGCGCCATCTACAGGCTGAAGAAGACCTGGGCTAAAGTCTGCAAGCAGGTTTGGACGGTGTCCTCGAGCCTGCTGCTGAAAGACTGGGGCGTGCAGCAAGACTCACTTCTCTGTGTTTTCAGACGAAGGCGCTGATGGACAGGCTGCAGAAGATCGTGTCGTCAGAGGGACGCTTCAAAAACCTCCGAGAGACTCTGAAGAAGTAACCACTGCTGCAGGAAATGAAAGAGATGGAAAATAAAAGTATCCCGTCGAAGCACACTGACATTTGTCCCGTTTGTGTTCAGCTGTAACCCCCCGTGTGTCCCCTACCTGGGCATGTACCTCACGGACCTGGCCTTCATCGAGGAGGGAACGCCCAACTTCACCGAGGAGGGCCTCGTCAACTTCTCCAAGATGAGAATGGTGAGACGAGCACAAATACAATTGGGAACGCTTAAAAGATGAGCAGCTGGAACTTCTGCAGGTTGATTTTTCCTGCAGATCCAGGTCTACGGCAGCAGATTTCCTTCAGGAGTTCTTCAGACTTTATAGTTTTTTATTGAGCTTCAGTCCAATCCTTCACCTGATCTTAAAGATAAAAACGAAATTCTCAGAAGTAGAGCAGACATTTCCATATCTGCAATCATCTGATCACGCGGACTTACTCGAGGCCGAGGAAATGAGCTGGTGGTCAGACAAAACTTCTGCTTCAGCATCTGTCCATTTCCTGTGGGTTGTGTCCTTTAGATCAGTAGTCCCCGACCCGGTACCGGTCCATGGGACAGTTGGTATCCATCCACTACTTTCTTAAAGCGGCTGTGCCGACAACCACATGAAAACCCCCAAACAAGCAAAGTTAACAGAAACAAACGCACTTGGAAAGTTTCTTTTGACAGAAAAGATCCAGAGAAAGGGTTAACGTCTGAGCCTCCGACTTCAACATAAAAGAAATCTGCATTGAACAGACAAAAACCGGGAGTCTTTACTCCAAATGTGGATTTATTCTTGTTCCCACAGACCACATTAATCAGGTAGAATATTCACTAACTGGCTGCTGTCTAATGTAACAAGGATGCTGCCAATAAAGTTGTTCAGATGGTGGATTCATGTTTATTATAATGAGAAAATAACAGTTTTAGTGATTGCTTTTTTCAAAGTTATCCGTCACACATTAAAAGTCAGTCTGAAGTTGGCGTCTGATTTTTTTAGGTTCCACTTTGACAGTTATGGATTAAAGAGAAACCAAGATCACATTTTAATGGTTCCTACAAGAAATCTGGTGGACAAATAAAGTTTAAAGCAGCTGCAGATATTTTACAGAAGATGAAGATAAACTTGACCCTCAGAAGTTAAGAGAAACTAAAACATCAAATCTGATGCCAACTTCAGCCTCGAACAGACCGGTCCGTGATAAAACTACCTGACATAAAACTGCTCCGTGACCTGAAAAAGTTGTGGAACTCTGATTTAGAGGCTAAAGTCCTTCTGTTATTAAAGATGGAGACAGGAAATCTGAATCTGAATTCCAATTTGTTTCCCTTGAACCCCCCACCCCCCAGATTTCCCACATCATCAGAGAGATCTGTCAGTTCCAGCAGGCACCGTACAGGATAGAGCACCAGCCCAAGGTTTGTATGAGGAGATGTTCATCAGACGCCTGAAACGTAACCCGTTCAGACTCTCACCAAGATTTTTCTCTCAGGTGACCCAATTCCTTCTGGATAAGGCGTCAGTGATGGACGAAGATGCTCTTTATGAGCTGTCGCTGAAACTGGAGCCGCGAGTTCCTCCAGGATGAATCAAAAAGCAGGAGATGGAACACGAATCTCTGCTGGTTTTTACACTCAGGAGAAACTGTGCCTTGTAGACTTTCAACATTAGACTCGTATTTGTATCATAGACAAAACTCTTGGCCATAAATGGTAGTCATGAGGGTAGATGGTGTGGGGCGGGAACACTTCCTCATGAACCCCTGGCTGACAGAAAACCAGGTCTGTCTGTAAAGTCCTGCTCCTGCAGGACTTTGGGATACAAAAATCCGCGCTCTGAACCACAGGTTTAGTCAAACCAGTGCAGTTGATGTTTTTCACAAGTCAAAAAGGGAAACTCACAAAGAAAAAATATGCTGGTAAAGCCACAACAGGAATATTGTTCTCAGATAAAGGACTTGTGTGCAGATGTTCCCATTTCCACATCTGCAAACATCTGGTTGGAAAAAAACTGCAGTTATGCACTGCTACCAGATGGGGCGCTGCAGTGCCCCCTGACCCACAAGTTCCTGTTTGTTTAGTGAACGTTTTTTTGTTTGCTTTAGAAATAAATAACAACGGAACTATAACTAGTATTCAAAATGTAATGGAACATTTGACTTTCACAAATCTAATCAAACATCAAAGCAGCATTGTGTGTCTTGCAGGCAGTACCCGCCCTCGCCACCCCTTTTGTCCCGCCCTCACTGGCTGAGTGGCTGCTACACGCCCCTCACTCTCTGTCTCTGCCACCCCGGTCAGAGCTGCATGAGAAAATGCATTTCAAAATGGTCGTTTTTCTGTTGGCTTTATTTCCATAGCAACCATTTTGGTTTTTGGTTTTTGGCTGTCATTTTTAATAGAATCTGCTAAAGCAATATTTTTGGATTTCGTTGGTAGAGATTTTTTGGTAACATGCCCACATTCCTTTGTGTCTTCATACTGTATGTTATATTGTTTTGATCAGCTTGAGCAAACAATTTGTGTATTAAATTTTCATAATATTTCAGTAAAAACTACACGAGCAACAGAGAAACGCCACTTTTGTGAGCTTGCCATGCTAACGCTGTTCAAAATCTGCAACTTCTAATTCCAAAATATTTTTCCAGTAGCTTCCAGTGATGCTCGAGGTGTATTAATTGTAATAATTGAAATCACTGAGAGGAGTTTACATTTATAGAAGGTACAAAAGGGGATTTTTTTCAATCTCAAGAAAGCAGCCTCTTTCTGAGGTTTAAAGATCAATAAAACTTCTGATTGTAGACTTAACAAGGCAGCATGTGTAAAATTTTGTCAAGATCACTTGAAAAAAAGTTTTTATTTCTATATTGTGCAAACGTGAAATTTGGCCAAAAAAAAGTCCATCAATATCCTGCAGCAGCTTATTTTATTGCAGGTCAAACCTTTTGCCAGATGGGGGCGCTGCAGCTCTTTCAGCGCATACGCTTAAGACAATTTGACAAAATCCTAAATGTTGGTGTATAATTGCTTCTTGTTTCTAATTTTGCAGGGTTTAAAAGTCTGTTAGTGCTGAAAACAAATTTAATATCAAAAACATTTTATATAAAAACGTTTCCGCTAAACTAACTGATAACCAACCACTGATACTCTAAAAAAATGTCTGCCTGTGCGTCTACAGCGTTGGTTTTTCTTAAAAAATGTATGCTTTACGTCATCTCTAATTCACCAGGCTGCATGTTATCAACGTTTTACTCTCTTCAAACATCTTCAACTGAGTTTTTTTTGTAAATTGAATATATTCATATCCTGCTAGACAACTGATCCGTGTCTTTTCACTTTTTAATATTTAACAATTTGTACATAAAATCTACATTTTATAAGGGGACAGACTGATAGATACATTTATTCTAAGTGTATTTTGGGTTTTATTAGTCCAGTGCTTCTGTAAGTTCTTTATTTATTAAGCTCTATTTAATTCAGAGGTAAAAAAACAAAGTTTGTGCTCTGTAATCTAAACCATTTGTCACAGCTCAGAGTTATTGTAGGTCCTTTAGGGTCACAGATGTATTTATTGTTTCATTTCATTCCTGATGTCGGGACTCTTTAAATTCTTGCTTGCTTTAGTTGTAAAAACTATTGTGTACTTTTAGATTTTTCCTCAGCACTTCTGTGTAGTGTACACGTATTTGCAATCCTGGAGGAAATAAAACTTTATAGAAATAAAACAGTTTTCACAGTAGCTTTCTTTTTAATTGTGTAAAATGGGGAAATGTAATGTTGGCGTAGCCTCACAGGAGGCAGTTTGTCTGCTGGGACTCCACAGGATGAATTCAACTCAAAATTCCAGTTTGGTTTCATTCTGCAATAATTAAAGCTCATGTCTTCACTGCACGGAAATTCCGTTTTAAAACACCATTTTAAAGCAGGAAAAAAAGTTTTTGAAAAGGGTGATCTGGACTTGTCTTTTTAAATAACAGTCTTTAATGCTTTTCTGCTATAGATCCATATGATGATATCATTAAAATTGAGTATGGGGTCAAATCAGGATCATCTTATAGTGAATGAAAAGCCAGATTGAAAATTGGAAGAAAAAACATTTTTAAAGTGTTTGAACCCTTTAACTGATGGATATCCTGTGCAGCTGTGAGATCAGTGGAATAAAACTTTAATAAAACTTAAACTTATTTCAACATTCTGTGATTGACATTTATTGAATTAAAGAGAGAATGTGGCATTTATTTGTAGTTTAGTTCAAAAGTCAAATGGACAGCAGTGCTCTTAGGAGAGAAATGGATTTTTTTTTGGGCTGCCTGGTACAGCAACTGTCTGTAACACAGCACACATGATGGAGAGCTGGGACGTCTGTGATGTTCTCTCAACAGAATCCGTTTATATACAGAGGAGGGTCTAAGGCCAGGGATGCTAGTTTAGCTTAGTCTGTTTAGTTTAGTTTAGCAGCCAGCTATTGTTCATATTTTATTAACTGACTTTATGTTTTTGTCAACATTAAAGCATTAACACACCCGTGTAATTTTTAACAAAATTACACGTTAATATAGATTAACATTGATTAATTACACTCCCAGAAGCAAGCGTCTTCCGCCTGTTCAGGATTCTGTGGCGTGTGTCAAGTTCTGAAATACACACTTTATCTGGCACAATCCCGCTTCTGACATGGTCACTTACAAAAGAAATACATTTTCAATCGATTTTTAGAACTTTATTCTTGTTATTTTTAGGTTTAGATCACTTTCTCTCAAAAGGTGTACTATTTGATACATAATGCAGCCTGTGGTTAATGTAACAAGTCAATGCGTTGCTGGGCCTGCAGACCTCGACATCAGCGGCAAAGGAAAGCAATATATGTGCTGATCACTACGATAGGTTTAATAAAGCATC
>BSAI01000108.1:1056705-1135218 GCA_036245035.1 Adrianichthys oophorus | reverse complement strand
TCAGCTGTCGGCGGTTCTCACCTCAGCTGTCGGCGGTTCTCTCGTCAGCTGTCGGCGGTTCTCACCTTAGCCCCTGACACTTGAAGAGTTGCTTTAGGAGGTCAGTTGTTAGTTTTAGGTTTCAGGTTAGAAGGTTTTTTTTTCTGAGGTCTTTTATCCAACGCACCGCCTTCTTTGATGTGAACTCACATCCGGGTTCCTTCCCGATCTAAACAATTCCACCACAGTGTGGCCAAATGGAAAATCCTTTAATGCTCTGATTGTTTTCAAAGTGTTATTTCTATTTATTTTTAACACCAGCTTTACTTTGAAGACCTGAAGGGTCTGAATGTGTATTTAAGAAAATAAAAGCTTTGCTGAAACCTTCCTGTGTCCGTTTTTCATAAGGAACTGAAAATTTGGCCCATCATTCTAACTCCTCTAACTTTTAGAAATGCAGAAAATGCATCAAATAAGCTTAAATTAAGGAATACATTTTTAAAAAGTAGAATTGTGTGTTTTGTGAGGTGTTTCACGTTTCTGCAATTTCCCAGTGAATCTGTCATAACGTCTAATTGTTCGTCTTCAGGCTTTGCCTTTTTGGGTTTCAGTGAGGTGAAAGTCCACTAATCTTTGTGAGAGTTTGTGTGTAACAAGCAGGGGGCGTGGCCTTCCTGCTCCTTAACTGGAGCCTCCTCGCGGTGTGGGTTCCTGTCAGAGCTGCTGTCAGACATGAGCGGACGAGTCGGAGACCTGAGCCCGAAGCAGGCAGAGTGCCTGGCACAGGTCAGACATCCAGCTGCAAATCACTCCTGGATTTATTCTTTCATTAGGCTGATTTTGGTTTTCACAGCAGTTAATGTGTGAAGTTGTGGTTCTGCTCAAGCGTGGGATAACTTCTCTGTCTGTAGTCCAGCTCAGATTAGCTAATTCCAACATAAAACTGCAAATGTTTGTTTCCAGATTAGTTTCTTTTACCTGAAGTTTCTGTTTATTTGCTACTTTTAGACGGAAACCTGAGAAGTTGGTCTGTTTCTTTGGTTCTAGTTCCAAGTTGTGGATTTTCTCCAGATTAAACACCAAAACAACATAGATATGATTTTTTTGTAAATGTAAAACATTTATTTCAACAAAAAATAGATTTAAAAAGACAAATGAAAGAAAAGCTGGACGGAACATTTTGACGCAACATGTTCGCGGTTTGATTTTATCCTCAAATGTGTAGCTGTGAAATCCTGAGAGGATTAAAGTACCTGTCGACACTTCTGGACGTCTCAGCCGGTGGTGCTCTCCGTTTCAGGTGGAGCTGGATGTGGTGTAATCTATGGATGGGTAAACAAAGCTCTGTCCCCTCAGGATGGAAAAACCCCAAAACATAATTGGATCAGTTCAAATTGATTTTCATTCTGCAGGAAATCTGGGATTTCTTTGTAACTCTGCAGGAGATAATGTTTTAATGTTTTTTAATGTCTGGATTATTAAGTGGGGTCCTGCCCAGGGTGAATGTTGACACCGGCAGCCCCGCATGGGACCAGGCATGAACAGAAGCTAGCCGGATGTTAGCATTTTTATTTATTATGTCAAGTCCACCCTTGGTTGAGATCAAATCTGTTTTTGAACATTTTCTCATAACCGAGCAAAATTTGTTTTAAAATTGAAACTTTAGAAAAAAAATCAATCTTGAATCTGAATTTGATAGAAATCAATATCCATCCCCAGAAAATATCATCCCAAACATCCACCTGCAGCTCCACCTTTTTGCAGCCCAGAACAGTCTGTTACCAGTTAACCTGGTGCATTGTTGGCTGTAATTGTACTCCTGAGCTCTAGGTGGCAGTGTTTTTTAAAAAATTATTTTTACATGGGGATTTTGCTTTCTTAATTAGTGCACGTGACTGGACAGATGTTACCTGAAGACTTAGCTACATAAAAAACAATCAGTGTGAAACTGCAATGTTTTGGGGAAAAGTTACTTAAGTTGTTTAAAAAAAAAAAATAGCCATCTTCTTCTAAACCGATTTGTCCCTTTTCGGGGTCATGGGGTTGCCGGAGCCTAACCCAGCCACTCATGGGCGAGGCAGGGGACTCCCCTGGACTGGTCGCCAGTCTGTCGCAGGACCACGATCACACACCCACATTCACACCGAGGGACAGTTTAGAGTAACCAATGAACCCATGAAGCATGTTTTTGGAGGGTGGGAGGAAGCCGGAGTCCCCGGAGAAAGCCCACGCATGCACGGGGAGAACATGCAAGCCCCACACAGAAAGGTCGTCCATTGGTGATTCTGTTCCCCAGCCGGGACTTGAACCGGAGCCTTCTTGCTGTGGACAAGAGGGCTAACCACTGCACCACCGTGCAGCCTTCATTAAAAAAAAAAGTTAGGTTTTGTCTCAATCAAACCCCATTTGTACAAATGTATTTCAACTTATGACATTTTCTGTTATGGTACTGATAAACATTTGTTTATTTAAAATATTACTTTATATACTATACTTGATACCAATGAGTCATATACAGGCTAGAAACTGCATGCTAGCTTTTTACATACCGGTACGCAAAGTTGGATGTCGTTTTGGAATGGGATAGATACCAGTAAATTATATAAGTAAGTAATAAGTAAATTATTACTGTCAGCTAATAAAGGAGAACTTCTAGAAAACATTTTAGGAAGATCTGAGTGAGTTTACTTAAAACGGTGAACGTTTAGCCTCATCTTGCATCCTATTCAAAGTCAGTGGTAGCTTTAGACTTGCACTATTTCCATGTTTCATGGCAGGACTGCCTTTGTTTTTAGTTTAATGGAGTATATAGTATTTATGTGTGTGTTCAGCCTCAGATCAGACCAGACGACTCGCTGATAAGCACATTACTAAGGCTGTAACAAAACTCTTTTTTTAAGGTTGAAATTAATGTAATCAATATTTTTTGTGTTGCTTAGCAACCGAATGAACACCAGACCAAAACGTCAAATCACTGACGGAAATGTTTTCTTGACCTCCAGTTTCAGGAGAAGATCCAGGACATCCTGCCCAGCCTCCCAGCTCAACATGACCACTACCTCCTCCGCTGGCTCAGAGGTGACCACCTCCTGCATCTACCCATATGATGATGTTCTGTTTGATGGAGAACTGCAGCTCCTAACAGCTGGAGGCACTGTTCAATTTTAAAAAAGAGGATTTTTTAGGTTTTGTAGTTGTTAGCTAAACATGCCAACATGGTTATTGGGGTGGGGGCAAAAATCAGTTTAAAAAAGGTTTTTACATCTGTTCACTGAGGTTCTTCCTGCATTTCATATGAAACAGGCGTGTCACACACACTCAGTAAGGGCTGCGCGGATTTTCGCTCCTCTCATGCCAGTGACTTGCTGAGGTTTTGTGCCACAGCAATGATGCAGGTATATTGGGGATTTTTGGACTTTTTTGTCCATGTTTGGTTTACGAGTACAAACCCGAAGTGATAAATACAGAAGAAGTAAAACATTTGTCTGCACATTTCTCTGTTCTGAAAGCATTGCTTTAATTCTGTAATGTTCTGCAAAAACACAAAAATCTCAATTTCTGTCTAGTTTTTAATTTAATCATCTTATTTCGCTTCATATAAAACAAAATGAACTTACCAGTAACTTTTCAGTTAAAAGCAACCCATTTTAAGATGGTAAATCTTGAAAATCTAGAGTTGCTTTGTTTTAAAAGCATCTTTATATTTTTTTAATCAAATAATAAATCACTTTTTTCCTCACTATTTTGTGAACAGTCAGTAGTTTTGTTTAGTCTAACTCCAATTAGAGAAAGTGAAAAGTTTGACTCCTATCAGTAGAAATCTATTTAAGAACAGCAGGACTGAAGTTTAAAAATGAACATGCATTTAAAAATGTGTAATTTTAGTCTTTAACTTGACTGTGGTCTAGAAATATGATAATTGGAATGTTGTAGTGCAAAAAATATCATTTATTTAAGCAAAAACATGTTTAAATTAAAATACTTCAAAGACGAAAAGCTCATTTTTGAGCAATACATGCTTTTTAAAAGACACATTTACAATTACCAGAGCAATGTGCCTAAATATGAGTGTTCATAGCTAATTTTGAGATTGAATTTTGGCTTTTCAGGTCGGGAAATCACAACTTGTTTTAAGGAATCTTACCAAGACAAATTCTACTGGTTCCATTGGCAGATTTTTTTCACTTATATCAAGCAGAAAAACATATTTTTTTCTGGATTTTTTAAGTTGGTTTTAAAAGAACGCTTTAATTTCAGTGTGATTCTGTTTACAGTTTCTAAGCAGCCTTTCTTATCTTTTTTTTGACACTTAAACAGTCTTTAAAAGTAAATCTGACTGAGCTAAATGCATTTGTTCAGTTTGTGGAAGACCATGAAAACACTGATTAATGTTAATATTTCAGATTAAAGAGCATCCTGGACCCTCAGAGGAGGATAAACCTTTGAAAAAAACCAGCTCTCTCCAAAACACAAAAGAAGCTTCAAGTTAGCATGAGACATCTGAGCAGTTTTAGAACAAAAAACATTAAAATTAGTCTTATATTAGTAATATATTGTCTTAATTAGTCTTACAAAATTATGTTTTGTCTGAAATAACTACCCAAAAGTGGCTTTGTTCTTAGAATGATTTTTTTCTCCAAATTTAAATTTAAATTTGTACTTTTTATTGGAAATATACATTTATTTTTAAAATGTAATTTCACAAAAATCTTACATTTAGTTTTAATATTTTTGTTCCAAATTTACTTTAAAATGTTCATATTCTAAGAGTTTTTACATTTTTAATATTTTTTTATTAAGTTTAATCTTGAAGCTAAATTTGCAGAATTTGCATTATTCTTCTGATAATTGACTCATATTTCTTTTATGTTTTCAGAATTGTCTCTTTGAATTTTAAACTCACTTTTAGCTTCATCAGTACTAATTAAACTAAACATCAAGTCAGAATGACGTCTATTTTTTACCACTACTGTCATTTCTCCACAATCCTGGGTTTAATACTGAACCCAATGTTACACCGTTTAACCCAATCATGGAGAAAGTGAATGGTTGCATCCCTGCTGCAAAGTTCTGGATATGTTTACGTTAAATCTCCAACATGGGTCGGGCTAAATTTAGGAGAGACTGCTTTTATCACATTGCACCAGGTTTAGTAGAAGCTAACTGAAAGGGATTCCTTCATTGTTTGTTGCTTATGAGCAAATTTAAAAGGAATTTTCTGAATGTTTAGATTTATTTATTTGTTTATTTTAAATCAGATATCAAACCAAAATGAAACCGGGACCTACAAACTGAGGTTTGAACCAAACTGTGGGGAAAATGAACGGTTGAATTCCTACAATCAGCAAAGGGTCTGCGGCTTACCTTCAGTTCTGCTTCACTGTTTTTGGCTGCCATGGAAACGGACAAACCTGTTCTCACTTTGAGGTGGAGTCCAGTTTCAGACCTGAACCCGTTTGATTTCTGACTTTTACCGTTTGAGTCGTTTTATCTGAATAATTCTTCTTTCTTTTTGAAAAGGTTTCTTTGCAGAGTTCATCTAAACTTACTGTTTTGTAAAAATGAGTTTTATAAAAACTATGATCTTCAAACTTTCATCGCACTGGCATTAACCAATCACATATTTTGGTTTTAACTGCTAATGCTGGTTTTCATTCCAATATGATGACATTTTCTAACTGTTTGTCTTTCATTTGCTGATACATTTTCTTCGAAGTTCAAACTAGTTTGCTGACTTCCTGTGGGTAAGTGGCAGACGTGTGCCTGCGGTTTGACACTAAATGAAACAAATGTTCATTAAACAGTTTGGATTCCTGTCTTTAACTGGGATAAGCTGCAGCTTGGTTCACATTTAGAGCTGGTTTTGCTTCAGTGGAAAAAACCAGCAGCTTCTTTTCTTGTTCTGACTCACCTGAGTTGATCCAAACTGAGACCGTCCTGTCATTTCAGACGCAGCCAGGTGTGGCTCCACACCAGTTCAGGTTAATCAACCACGTTCCTCAACAGTCAGAAATGAATCTCTTCATGATGAACAGTCACAGGACGACCTTTCTGCAGCTTCTGTCCACATGTTTGCTCATGTTTGCACAGACATGCAACAAACAGCAGCTTCAGGAAACACAAACCTTGTTTTATATATGATCTCATTTCATAATATTTAGCGTTCTTAAATTACTTTAAAGCAATGTTGTTTTTTTTATCCAGGAGGTGGCAAATAAACCAATGTGTTTCAGACAGGTGGAGGGCAGTCACAGATTTTATAAAAGAGCTTAACGGCGTTAAGAGATGTGTAAGAATTACAAAATAAACCTCGATGAAACAAACTCTTTGTGTTAGATACACACAATGATGATTTCATTATTGCTAAACTGTTGCTGGATCAAGGAAAAAAACTTTGTTGGCTGAGAATTAAATCAGTTTAAAACTGTAAAAAGTTATCTTAAAAAGCTAGTTTTATGCTGATATCTACAAAGTTAGCAAAGCAAACTATCTTAATGTTAACAACAAGCTTTAGCTTTAAAACTGTGAGATTGCAGGGAAAACAAGTATTCATAGTAATACAGTGAGTCAGATTAGTATTTGAACACCCTGGGATTTTGCAAGTTCTCCCACTTAGAAATCATGGAGGGGTCTGACATTTACATCTCAGCTGCATGTCTGTGAGAGACATCATCTTAAAAAAATCTGGAAATCACATCGTATGTGATGAACAACATATATAATATATACAATTAATATTGTATATATAATAATTGTTTGCTACTCCTGCAAATAAGTGTTTGTACACCTGAGAAAATCAATGTTCATATTTGGTTCAGCAGCCTTTGTTAGTGATCACACAGGACAGACGTTTCCTGTCGTTTTTCTCCAGGTTTTTGCACTGCAGGAGGATTTTGGTCCACTCCTCCACACAGATCTTCTCTACATCAGTCAGGTTTCTGGGCTGTCACTGAGAAACACAGAGTTTGAGCTCCCTTTAAAGATTTTCTAATGGGTTTATGTCTGGAGACAGACTAGGCCACTCCAGAACCTTGATAATATTCTTCTGGAGGCTGTGTGCTTCAGGTCATTGTCATGCTGGAGGACTCAGCCACAACCCATCTTCAATGCTGTGACTGAGGGAAGGAGGTTGTTCTTCAAAATACATGGTCCTGGTCATTCTCTGCTTAATACAGTGCAGTCATCCTGTGTCACATGCTGAAAAACACCCCATAGCATGATGCTACCACCTCCATGTTTCACAGTAGGGATGGTGTTCTTGGGATGTACTCATCATTCTTCCTCTTCCAAACACAAAGGATGAAATTAAGACCAAAAAGTTTATTTTGGTCTAATCTGATCACATGACTTTCTCCCATGATCCTCTGGATCTTCCAAATGGTCATTGGAAAACTTCAGATGGGCCTGGACATGTGCTGTTTAAGCAGGAAACCCTCCGTGCCATGCATGATCTCAAACATGACGTCTCAGATTATTACCAGCAGTAACCATGGAAACGGTGGTCCCAGCTCTTTTCAGGTCATTGACCAGCTCCTCCTGTGTAGTTCTGGGCTGAGTCCTCACCTTTCTTAGGGTCATTGAGACCCCACTAGGTGGGGTGAGATGGAGCCCCAGTCTGAGGGAGATTGGCAGTCATGTTTAGCTTCTTCCTTTTTCCTAATAACTGCTCCAATTTCACCAAGCTGCTTTGCATTTGCCCAGTAACCCATTCCAGCCTTGTGGAGGTCTACAATATTGTCTCAGTTATATTTGGACAGCTCTTTGGTCTTGGTCATATTGGTCGTTGTAATCTTACGAATAGTATGCAGTAGACAGGTGTCTTTATGCAGCTCACCACCTCAAACAGGAGCTTCTAATTTAGGATAATAAGTGGCGGTGGAGGATTTAAAGGTGGTCTAACAAGTCTTTGAGGGTCAGAGTTATAGCTGATTGACAGGTATTCAAATACTTATTTGCTGCAGTAGCATACAAATATCTATTTTGTATTTTTAAAATATATTTAAAAAATTATACGATGTGATTTCCAGATTATTTTAGATAAATCTCTAAACAGACATGAATCTAAGACGAGGCCCCTCCATGATTTCTTAGTGGGAGAACTTACAAAATCACAGGTGTTCAAATACTTTTGCCTCATTGTATTTGACATATGAATATTGTTAACCTAAAGCAAAGTCGTTGATATTTTATTGTCTAAACAAAGAAACGTAATTGCCATCCTTTTACAAAGTGCTTCATATTAAAAATGGTTCGATTCTCTGACAGATTTCTTGGAGTTTATGGACAGTTTTTATCAGATTGATAATAAAGTTCACTTATGTCTAAACTGCAGCTTCATACAGGAGGTAGTTCAGTGACCTCTTATGTAAAAACTGTCGATCCCCGCTGTATCTCTAGCTGTGAGCTGTGAAATAGCTGTGATTTGGTAATGAACAGATGTGTCTGTGCAGTGGGATCGTCCAAAGGATTTACTTCATATTTTATTGTAACTAAATAGTTTACTGTACTCATGGGGACATTCTGTAAAATTGTAAAAGCTTGATTTCAGGTGAATAAAGTCAATTAAAAGTACGCGTCCTGTTAGCCCTCTGCTGTCTGCTACTCATTAGCATACGCAGGCTAGCAGCTAGCTAGTCTGTATGAATTTACAGACTGAATATTTTTGTTAGAAAGCTTTAAATTTGCGTTCTCATAACTGTATTCTTGACTCTTATGTTCTTTCTAATGTCTTGAGCTGTGAGCAGATGTGTTAGCATCAAGGCGTTCTGTAAACCATCTACTGTCTTCTGGTCAGGTTACTGTCTACTTATTTCTGCTTTTTTCTTATTTACATTTTAACTTATTGTATTCTGTTTTTATACTCTATTTTGTGGTTTGTTTTTTTACTCACTACATTCATTATTTGTATCTTTGTTTGTATACGTCAGCACAGGGTAGACCACAAAGTAAGAATTTCATTGCACTGAGAACTTTGCTTCCAACTTTTGCTGCAAATGACAAACACTGAATCTTGGTTGTTGGCATGTACTAACAAAGCTGTGCCTGTCTTTTAACGCTTTGTAACAGTTATCTCAATGTTCTTTAAGAATAAATACATTTAGGGCGTTTTTTTTTTATTATTGTGGTAGCTGTGGTGCAGAAGTAGAGCGGTCAACCTCTGGTCTGAAAGTCACAGGTTTGATTCCCTTCTCGCCTGCTCATCCGTTGCGTGTCCTTGGGCAGGACGGTGAATCCCACATTGCTCCTGGTGGTTGCAGGTTGGCCTCCATCAGAGTGTGAATGTGTGTGTTTATGGGTCAATGGGATGTGACGAGCTTTGGGCTTCAATAAAAGCTCAAAACTCATGAATGTTTCTGATTTGCTTTTTTTAAATGGGTGTTAGATTGGATCATTTCTGTTATTTATGACTTTTTTGTTGTTGGTTTTCCATGTTTGCATTTTAATAATGTTCTTGACACTAGGTGGGTGTAAATTTGTCACGTACATTTTTTTTTCAGCCCGAAACTTCAACATTCAGAAAGCTGAGGCCATGATCAGAAAGGTGAGCTTCAGTGGTGACACATTCAAGTTTCAGCTGCTCCTGTTTTACATTCACACCCCCACCACTGCATAAAAAAGCAGGATTGATTTTCTTCATGTGTGTAACTACAGTCCTGCTGTACTTTCACTCAGTCGATAAGGTTATGTAACATCAGACGTCATTGATGTTCAAACAAACGTTTCTCAACCTCTTTGACTTTTGCTCTCTGATGGAGTCTGAACAGAGTCAAGGTCACTTCATTGATGTTTAACAGACTCCGCCTAAAGAAACAAACCGCACAAAATCTGAAAGAAGGAACCTTTTCCTGCTTTTAGTGGAAACTCTCAGAGAAATTAACATGAAAACAAATTAGAGACATAAGTCATCTGTATGATGGGGATGGATGCAGTTTCCATGGAGTCAAAAATGGAGGAATTTATATCAGAAAAGTTTAATTTCGTAAAAACATTTTCAGAAACGCATTTCTAATTAAAAACAAACAAATTCCTGATCTTGTTTGTATGACCTTAGTTTAGACTTTAAAGTTTGGAATTGTAATAAAAAAAAAAAAAAACGTAAATGAGATTTGGCTTTTTTAGCATAAATTATGTCAAAAGTATAAATGTTAAATATGTATGTTTCTTTTAAACATATTTCACTTCTGGTGTATGTAATACATTTTAGGATGTTTGCTTTAGTTTCATCATCCAAGCTTATATCATTAGGATTAAAAGTTACAAGAAGTATGAAAGTTGAATGTGTCCCATCGTATTTGGTAAAAGCTGAAAAGATTCAGGTAAAATTGTTTTCCCTATGAATGCAATTCTTCAAATCTTTAATATTTTATTAAACGTTTGAGTGTTTTTTGTTTTTTTTTTTTTGTAGTTTTATTAAATTTTGCAATCCTTCCTGAAAGTTTTTTCCGGGAGGACGGATGGCTGATTCTGACAGCGTTTTCAGGTCGCTCTCACAGCTGTTGCTGCATAAACTTCCTCCTCTCCATCTCTGCAGCATGTGGAGTTCAGGAAGCAGATGAGACTGGACACCATTGTGTCTGACTGGAAGCCTCCTGAGGTGACGTTTGTAAATGTTTTATTGAACTCATTTACACAGCAGATACAGAAGATCTTCAGTATTAAGTTAGATAAAGGCTCTTATTGTGAAAGAGTCGAGATGGATGTAGTTTTTCTGAACCTTCATTCCGGGTGATCCGGTCTGAAAGGAGACCTTCTCTGCTTCAGGTCATTCAGAAATACGTTTCCGGAGGGATGTGTGGCTACGACCGCGAGGGGAGTCCGGTCTGGTTCGATGTGATTGGTCCTCTGGATCCAAAAGGTCTGTTGATGTCTGCGAGCAAACAAGACTATCAGAGGACGAAGATCCAACACGCAGAGATGCTGCAGCAGGAATGTCACCGGCAGTCTGTGAAGGTCCTCCCACTGCTCTCTTTTATCCTTCCTCCTCTTTGAGTTTAATGTAGTGTTAATATTTCTTCTCCTTGGATTCTTGTTTCTCCTCGTCTGTGGGGTTTCTTCTGCTGGTGGTTTTCCCGTCCTTCCGTCCTCTCTCCTCTAACGTCTCTGTGTCAGTTGGGGAAGAACGTTGAGGCCATCACTCTAATCTACGACTGTGAAGGACTCGGGCTGAAGCACATCTGGAAACCTGCCATTGAGACGTACGGAGAGGTTTGTGTCGTGCTCTCCATCGGCCAGAAGCAGTCTGCTCCCGCAGCTGACCTTCTTCTGTCCTGCAGATCCTCACCATGTTTGAGGAAAACTACCCTGAAGGTCTAAAGAAGGTTTTCATCATCAAAGGTGAGGCTCAAAGGTGTTTTTGGTTCAGAGTCCTGTTTGTTTTCTGCTGACCTTCTCTTTGTGTTCTTGCAGCTCCTAAACTCTTCCCGGTGGCTTACAACCTCATCAAGCACTTCATGTGTGAAGAAACTCGCCGTAAGATCGTCATTTTGGGAAGTAAGGTCATTTCAGCGCCACGCTGGATGGGATTTGGTGTGTTAGCATGTTATCAATGAAACAGAAGGAGCAGTTTGTGTTTGAAGACCCACTCCAATGAAAATAGTTTTTTTTTTGTGTTTTTAAACCTCACATTCTCACTCCTGACTTTGTCATACAAGGATGAACAGTCAGGGACCCCCTCTGCATCACATATTGACACTTTGGGAAACCCCAACTCAACGTTCTTTCTAAGAACATTTCTGCTAGCATTAGTTGTGCAACCTGACAACCCAGAGACGGGACCCGTGCACATAGTAGCAGTTTAAAACTCTCCTCTGAGTTCCCTTTAGCGTCAGTGCAAACCCCATACAGAGTTAGTCCAGCAGCTGCTAGCTTTAGCTTATGTGCTGAAAGTCAAGTGAAACAGAAATCTAAAAGTAAAAGCTACTAGTACTCCTAATAACAACAAGCAAAATCACGATGTCATTAAATGTGGGTTACTAAACATTAGATCCATTTCCTCAAAGCCCCTTTTAGTCAATGAGTTAATGAAGGATAACAAACTTAGCCTGCTAGCTCTAACAGAAACCTGGCTCCAACAGGATGACTTAGGCTGTTAGGCTGTTGTTGATGACTCTAGTGACTGTCTAGGAAATGCTTTCTCAGCTTTATTAGATAATGTTGGTTTCACACTAAATGTTAAGGAACCCACTCACTGTCACAAGCACACCCTGGACCTTGTTTTAACTCATGGTATAGAGATCAGCTGAGTGTGCTCCCTCATAACCCCATACTCTCAGATCACTTTCTAATCACCTTTCAGTTTTTTTAGGAAATTCCACCGCTCCAATAAATAAAGAACAGCTCAGAAGAACATTGACTGACCGTTCTGTATCTGAATTTAAACTTACAGTCCAACCAATATTTAGTAACATGCTGAGCGTACACTCTGAGAGCAGCTCCTATAGTTTCAGTCCCAGAAAAAAAGGATCAAATTCTTTAATGACTCCATGGAGGACCTCAGGAGAACACTTGATGTTGTTGCTCCTTTGAAACCAAAACTATTTAGACAAAACCGAGTATCACCTTGGTTTAACGCTGAAACACGTTCCCTTAAACAAGTAACCCATAAATTAGAAAGAGAATGGCGCCGATCCGGCTCAGAGCAGTCTCTGAATAACTGGAAATATAGCCTTTTAAATTATAAAAAATCTCTGCGTAAAGCCAGAACCCAATACTATTCAGCTTTAATAGCACAGAATGGAAATAATCCGAGATTTCTTTTTAGTACTACAGCCAGACTGACCAGCAGTCACAGCTCAGTGGAACCACATATTCCTGCTACTCTCAGCTCTGAAGAATTCCTTACATTTTCTGATTGTAAAATCCTAAATATTAGAGAAAAGCTGAACAAAGTTATCCCTACTATCAGCTCAGAGCAGGCTAAAACAGTAGAAACAAAGGCATCTATAGAAACCTCTGTAACATTAGACTGCTTCACTGCTGTAGATCTAACAGAATTAACATCAGTTATTACATCCTCCAAAAGCTCAACTTGTCTTTTAGACCCAATCCCCACTAAGCTTTTTAAAGAAACCTTCCCCTTAATTAATGAATCCCTTTTAACTATTATAAATCATTCCATAGAAACAGGTTATGTACCACAGTCTTTTAAATATGCAGTTGTTAAACCTCTTCTGAAAAAGCCCAGTTTAGATCCTGGTATTCTGGCCAACTAAAGACCAATATCAAATCTCCCCTTTATCTCAAAGATATTAGAAAGAGTTGTAGTTAAACAGCTATACTGCCACCTACAGGACAATAGCCTCTTTGAAGATTTCCAGTCAGGGTTCAGACCTCACCATAGCACTGAAACTGCACTAGTTAGAGTCACTAATGACTTGTTACTGGCCACAGAAAAGGGACTAATCTCTATTCTGGTCCTGTTAGATCTTAGTGCAGCCTTTGACACTGTAGACCACAGCATCTTACTCCAGAGACTAGAGTATGACATAGGGATCAGAGGATCTGCCCTTCAATGGTTTAAATCCTATTTATCTGATAGGTACCAGTTTTTCCATGTAAATGGACATTCCTCCCATTATAGTCGAGTTAGCTACGGAGTCCCACAGAGATCAGTTCTAGGACCCATCCTGTTTATGCTTTACATGCTGCCTCTAGGGAACATAATCAGGAAACGCAGTATTCATTTTGACTGTTATGCCAATGATACACAGTTGTATTTATCAATTAAACCCGACCAGAATGACCACATAGAGAAACTTGATGCCTTCATTAGAGACATCAAGACCTGGATGACAATTTATGACCTCCTCCTAAACCCAGAAAAAACGGAGGTCATTATACGAGGTCCTAAATACCTGACAGATGCTCTATCTGATCAGATGGTCTCCCTGGATGGTCTAAATATAGCCTCCAATCCCACTGTTAGAAACCTGGGGGTTTTATTTGACCAGGATTTATCATTTAAGGCTCACATTTCAGAGGCTTGTAAAACTGTATTTTTTCACCTACACAATATTTCTAGGATCAGAAATATATTATCAAGAAGCAATCCTGAAAAACTCATCCATGCATTTGTTACGTCTAGGCTGGATTACTGTAACTCTTTGCTAGCAGTGTGTCCTAAAAGTTCTTGAAAAAGTCTTCAGCTTGTTCAAAATGCAGCAGCTAGACTGTTAGCAGGAACCAGCAGAAGAGAACACATTACTCCTGTGTTAGCTTCACTTCACTGGCTGAGTATTTCTTTATTCAGATTGCTTTGAATCAGGAGCAGATGAAAACCTGTTTAAATAAGGTTGGCCGTATGACGCAGCTACTGGATGGGCTGAAATCTTGCTTTCTCTGCTCCAATTCTAAAGCCGCCCCTTACAGACAATTAGAAGGGTTCATGTTTTCGCTTTTCAAGTGAAGACTATTGTTGTCAGTTGTCATGCACCTGTGTGACTGCGCATTTGACCCATTCCCTTGTGGAGCAGTGAGCTGCAGACACAACCGTGCCCAGGAACCATTAGGTGGTTTAATCCCCCAACCCTTAAATGCTGAGTGTTTAGCAGGGAGGCATTGGGTACCACTTTTAGAGTCTTTGGTTTGACTTGATTCACATCAACAGTCCTGGCCACAACCCACAAGTGAATTTTTCCTGCACTCCTGCTGCTCTGCAGAAAATATGTCTTGAATTGAGACAGGCTGCTTTGGTTTGAGCAAAAACTGCATAATCATAATTAAAACCACTGGGAACGCTTTGGAGATGGCAAAAATAGTTAGTTGGACTGTGACTTTGATGCCGTCGTCCAGGTACCGTGAAAAACCCAAACGCTCCTCTGTGACACTCAGAAAGCATTCATGTAAAGCAACGTAAGGACGTGTGTTCCTGCAGCCGCAGAGCGTTGACTTTTATTCATAACTGCAGATAACTTCAGCCGTTTCTCACCTGAAGCTCTCTTTGCTCTCAGGTGATTGGCAAGAAGACCTGCGTAAACACATCCACCCAGACCAGCTTCCTGTGGTGTACGGAGGAACCCAGACTGATCCCGATGGAGACCCCCGCTGTAGAGCCTTGGTGAGAACCAGAGCCAGACACGCTCGCTCAGAGGAGGAGACCTGCTCAGACTGCCATTTGCTTGCAGATAAACTACGGAGGAACCGTTCCCAAGTCCTACTATGTGCAGGACTCTCTGAAGGTCCAGTACGACAGCAGCGTGACCATCAGCCGCGGCTCCAGCCTGCAGCTAGACTTCCACATCCATGCCGCCAGCAGCCTGCTGAGGTCCGGTCTGTTTGTGCTCTCAAACTTTAGAAGCTGTTTCCATCAGCTGCTCTGTGTTCTTCCAATGTCAGAAAAGCATCAACCTTCTCCATCAGCTGCACTCTTCCTTTCACATCAGACTTTCACTTTGGAGCATTTCCATCTTTTGAGGTTCATCCAGCAGAAATTCTTCCTGGTTTTGCTCAGACTTCGTTGCCTCGTAGGTGGCAGTTTGCCAGCGAAGGAGCGGACATCGGGTTTGGCGTCTACAGGCGCACCAACAAGGGTGGCCGCCAGAAGGTTTCTGAGATGGAGCCGGTTCTCCCCAGCGAACGCTACAATGCTCACATGGTCCCTGAAAGCAGCTGCCTTATCTGCTCGGAGCCCGGAGTGTGTAAGTCCCTTAATGCATCGCTGTCCTGATGAAGAAATCCGACCGGAAACCGTTCAGCCTCCGGAAAAATGAAATCCACAGACTCTCTGCTGTCTGTCCTGATTAAACCACCTCACAGGCCCCACTGATCTGCTGTAAAAGTGAAAAATATGAAGAATTAGAATTCTGAAACTATAAACAGTAGCATCTACACTTCTGCCAGTTTATTTAACTGCTGTAGTAACAGTCGATCATTTGTTTTTTCAGTTAATAAAGGTCAGACCTTCACATTCGGCTCTCTGATTAAAAAACAAACATGGCTCCACTTCTTTTAACCCTTTGGGAGCCTGGGACCTAAAACTGCGTTCTTGTCTACTTTTACATGTACTTCAGTATTTTCATTTTGAAAGATTACTTGTCTGTTAACTTGATCATTCTCCATGTTGTATTCACAGACTAGACATACAATCATAAAAAAAAAGAAAATTCTGTCTGGAAAAAAGTCATTCATTTTGCTGTGGAAACCCCAAAAAATGTTCAAACTGTTTTTAAAACATAGAATGATAGTTTTACGTGTCATTTCATGAAAAACAAGAAGAAGAAATATTTTTAACAAACTAATTTACATGTTTTTGAATGAAAATACAAAAAAAAATTCTCATAGCTGCTTGGCAGGACATCTGATGGGTGTCTGTCGGTTCCAAAAGGTTACCAAGTGGAATCTTTTCCAAATAATCCAAATTATTCTAAATCATGTGGATGAAAGACATTTCTAAAACCAGTTTTTTTTATATATATATATTTTGAAGAAATATATTTTCTTTTCATATCCCACTGACCATCAGGTACAATTGTGCCATTTTTAACCCAAACTTAAACTGTCATTTTCTAAGACACTGTTTCTGCAGAGCGGTAGGAATTCTGTCTTTCTTTCATGCTAACTATGCTTTTTACTCAGGCTAACTTATTCCTCCTTTATTTTAGGGATAAATCTGAATTCCTTCCCCACCCCTACAGTTATCCCTCAACTGATGGATATGGAAAAATAGTGTCTTCAAATTTGGACCTTACTACTTCTTGATGATGTCATCAACAGTCGCCAGTCATCTACATTAGTGCCTTGGAGCACTTGGAAAATACACACATGTTTTATATCTTTAGAAAGTTATTCTAAGACGAAAGCCATCTAAATGTCACATTCATAAAATTCATTCATCGAAAGGGACAAAATGGTATATAATATATAAATATATATATGTATGTATTTTTTTATCTGCTTGAAATTAACCATTTCCAATCCAATCCAGAATCCTAGACAGTCTTGCACTAATTCTTTTTTTTATTTATTTGGGGTTTAGGGAGGGAAATCCGACATAGCCTCTGTCCTTCCTTCACGTGAACTCTTTCCTTCACACTAACTCCGTCCTTCCTTTCTTCTTGCAGATGTGTTGTGTTTTGACAACAGCTACAGCGTCCTCCACTCCAAGAAGGTGAGCTACAGCGTGGAGGTTGTTCCTCCTCCAGATGAACAGAGTCCACACCCCCGAGGAGATGTTCTACTGCAGTGACAATGTTCACCAACTTAGATCATTAATAATTACAATGACTAGTTTACCTCATCAGTTACGTCAACAGTAAAAACCTTTTTGCAGAAGCTCATATTGTTTGCACTTTTGCTCGCACAGACTCAACAACAAGAGCACCTCAAGATGTTTCACACAACAAACCGTAGAAAAAACTGCCAAGAAAGGGGACCCGACAGGTTAAGAAATAGTGATGTTTGACTGAGGTTTCAGGAAGTTTTGAATTTTTAATAACATTTTTCCAAGGAACATTTCTTAGACTTCAAGCAGAGAAATACTCAGAACAGTGACACCTGTTGGTCAAATGAAGTCAAATCAGTTTTTATCTGGTTAATTTAAAGGGTCTATATTAAAAATAAACTTTTGAGCTTTAGGTGTATTGATTCCATTTTATTTTATTTGTGTAGCCCAATATTACAACACCGTTGGCTCAATGGGCTTCACACCGGTGTTTATAGAGAAGAACATAAAGCAAGTCATAAATATAAACACTAGCTGGCTGCTAAACTAAACAAAACCGGCTTGGTTTATAAAACCATCTTCCCAACATTTTAATGTTTGTTCCTCACAAAAACACATCCAGAGTAGTATTTAGATCCATTCATGCATCTCTGAGTATTCCTCCAAAACCCTGCTGCCTGAGCACCAGCCCCTCCCAAACCACAAAAACAAGCAGGTTCTCGTCGTCATAAAGTGGGGAACAGCCTCTTCGTGGACGAGTCTGCGCTGCCAGCACCGCTCCCAGGATAACACACACCCACTTTTTCCGCAGAGCTAGTGGTGATCTGTCAAACACTTTCATCTTATATGCACAAGATTCATATCAATTTTTTCAAAAGTTTGGATGTTGTTTGGTTTCGTGGGAGAACCACAGACATGCTGCCGAGGCCGGCTCTAGAAGGATGTCATGAAATGGGCGTTACCCTCAATAGAGAGAGGATTGAAAGGCGGAGCCTCAGAGATTGAGGTGTCTTAATTCTGGGTCGAAAAAGCTTATGAGAATAACTAATATGTCATAAATAATGTGTTCTTTAGTGTGCCAAAGGTTAAATACGATCATATATATGGATATAGTTTAATCTGAAAGAACAAAAGCATGATATAAACCTCTTTAATTCCGTTTGACATTTATACATTAAATAGGAATTACAAACTTGACGAAAGACACTTAGAAGCTGCAGCTGGTGAAAGGAAAGTTTTTCTTTTAAAACTATGATTAAAACATTTGCTTAAAGATCATGTTTGTAAAATGATGCTGTTTGAACCATTGACTGTATCTGAGAACTGGATCGAGTGTGACGTCAGTCATAGAAAACTGTTTACTTCCAGTTCCAACCAAGTGAAGTCAATTAGCTAACATTTTTTCAAGATACAAACACCGCCATGTTGAGGTTAGACGTTATTAGTAAGCAGTGATTGGTATGCATCGGTCTGAGTCCACATTTCTACGGCAAAAACGCTCACCATTTAAGAGTGAGCTTGTTGGAAGGCCACACCCCTTCCACTTGAAAGCAAGCTGCACAAAATCTGTCAAACATTTTGAACGTTGGAGATGGTGACCAGCTACTCCACCTACTTTCATTGAGGCATGTGATTGGTCCATTTATAACCTGATTAACCTAAACTACAGAAAAAAATAGATGAAAACAAATGAGGATTATCAAGAACATGTTTAAACATTTATCAGAGCAAAAATGCTGATTCTGACCAATAGAATGACTAAGTAACAGCTGTTTATTCTCTACAGACGTCTATGGGATTTTAGCTTCTTGGAGCCAGCAGGTACTTCCTTTTTGGAACGCCAAGGGGGCGGGGTCACTCAGTCCAGTTCTATTATACAGTCAATGGTTTGAAGCGCAAACTCAAAGGAGCCAAAACAGATGAAAGAATCCTGACTAATAATCACAACAAATCTTCAGAATTGTTGTTTAGAGTTTAAAATTTGGTGAAGATCATCTCTGTGACGGTGAGGAGTTCAGTCACCGCTCTAAACCATCAAGCATGAGACATTTCCATAAAACTGACCTCTGCACCGTTCACTTCCTGATGGATCAGAAACACTTTTATTTTTTCTATTCTGTGACACAACGAATAAGTTAATAATTTAAACAAATGCCAGTTAATTTTTGTAAGTTTCAATTCTAATGAAGGTTTAGTATTTTAGATTTTACCAACAGTATTAGTAAACACATGACCTTGGACTCATCTGACTGTAAAATGTTTAAAGTCCAGTTTCTTTCACTGCCTTTAGAAGATGTCTGTTCCTGTTAAAAGTCCCCGTGTATGAAGGGGGGGGGGGGCGTCTGTTCTTTTTGTTTCTCTGTAATGTTGTCGTCTTTGTTAAGTGTTTTTGTGACGTTCCAGGAACATTTTCAAATGTCCTCCGGGTGTTCATGGAAAATGGTTCTCTCAGAGAATCTAACACTGCAAAGAAACGTGACTAAAGTTTCTGGATTTTAGCTGTCATATGATCTTTGATTTGGTTCTCTTGTTTTTGTTCCTTGTAAGTCTGTTGTTCTCTTGTCAAAGACATTCTTGCTGTTCTTAAATGTTGACAAAATTACCTCCTGAGAGGAAACAAAGTCATTAAAATCTGATAAAAGTCTTCTTGCATTTAGTTTGTTATAATTGCTGTAATAAAGCAGAAACTGTTGTTTGTGGTTGGAGTTCCTTTAAAATGTTCCTTTCATGAAAGGTTTTGGAACAGAAAACCATTTTTCGAATGTTAAACGTTATATTTCTTCAGAGCCTTAATGTACTCCATGGCGTTTACTTGTATAGCGCTTTACTACCTTTCTTGAAGGCGTTTACCGTCACATTGATGACTGCTCCGCTGCCGAACACTGACGCTAACCTTCCACCAGAGGCAATGTGGGGGTCAGTGTCTTGCCTAAGGACACTTCGACACATGGCAGGAATTGAACCTGCAATTTTCTGATTAAAAGTCAACTGCTCTACCGCTGCACCACGACCGCCCCGAAACACAAAGGTTTCAGGAAACCACTGAGTGAAGATGAGAAAATGGACTTTGCTGAGCTAAGCTCCCGTTTTTTTAGTACATTAACTGACAGTTTCGTGTGATACATTTTAGCCTGATAGAATTATCTGTCAATCAAAGGACTCCACCCCTTTTAGACAAAAATTTCAAACTAAAGATGAGTTCAAGAATTCTTGAAAACAACGGCATTATTTAAAGGACGGGTTACCTGTGAGCAAAGAAAATACGTGACTTGTTTTATGTTTAGGATCAAAACGGGCCTTTATGAGCTCACTATAATTATAACCCTCTAGTGGCTCTTCGGCTCCACCCACTTTTCTTCTTCAGCTGTCCTAAAGTGTTTTTTTAATTGAAGTAAATCAAAATGCAATACAATAAACAAGTTGTTATATACAAATATCTTCAAATACAACAAAAATATGTGATATAAAACAGTGTAATATATTTATTCTATACAGCTAAGCCAACATAAAACAATCAAATGTAATAGCAAAGAAAAAAAATAATAACAGAAATGACGTTAAATGTAAGTGTTCTTTCTTTAGTTTGGTAGCAGGATCCCGTAGGCGGAGCTTGCTCGTGGAGCTGCTGCTCTTCCACCAACTGTTGTGGCGCCCCCTGTGGTCAAAGATGGAATGACGAAGTCTGGAATTTAACATGATCAGACAAATTTAGAGGAATTCCATGAAAAAGTATGAATCTGTTGGGAACAACACAGATCTTTGGAAGGTCCTCCTGAGTTCTTCCAGCACTTTTTACTAAATGACCAGAAGCATTTCGCTAGGTTGTAACAAATAATCAAGGAATGGATTTCTTTTCCCAGGATCCAGCCCACTGTCTGTCTGAGGCAAGTTGTTCATCGATTCGACCCATACAGTGAAAAAATGGATTCAAAATGAAAAACATTGATAATCCATTTTGAATCAAACCATTTGGATTGAGGCGCGGTTTCTTCTACTTTGTTGTAAAACGAGCGAGTGCATCACAGCAGGTCTCTGAGTCCCACTGGTTGAAGTTTTGGCTACAGATGTCCTGGATCCATGTTAGGCCTGTGAATCATATGGTGAACTTATGATTTGAATCCAATCGTGAAAACAAACGGTTACAGCCCCACATCTCATGACTCCAGAAGAGGAAGGTCTTTATGTTCTGATGTTTGTGATGGACTTTTTAAATGGAGATCTTCGGGTTTCTCTCAGGCCCTTTTTGTCCCGCAGAGACACAGGTTTGCTCTGCAGGTGAGGCTGAGTGACCGCCGGGGGGCGCTGCAGGACCAGAGCGCACATGATTGGCTCCATTACGTAATGGACCTCAGGAGCTGATTTAAAAAACCGCTTTAATGGAAATGATCTTTATCTTCTCCTGCCTGCAGTGCGCATGCCCGTTGCTGTTCCAGAGGCTTTGTTTACATAACAGCTGGGTGAGGGACCGCGTGCGTCCCGCCGCGTGCCGCAGATCCGCGCAGCAGAGAGGTGGGGTAGGTGAGTGTGTGCGCGCGTTCCCGCCGCTGCACAGCCGCGTGCTTTTCTTCACCTGCGGCGGTGAGGTGGGCGGTGCTAACGGGAGGGGGTGTGCGCGCGGCCAAGGGCCGGAAGGGGGGCGGAGCCGCTGGGACATGAGTGGGTGACGTCAGCTGGCAGGTCGCAGAGAAACAAACATGGCGGCAGAATGGAGCGGGCAGCACGGGTACGCTCTGACCGTCATCATCTGCCTGTGGAGCGCGGCCGGCGGGCGCGCGGAGACCGCCGCGGGCCGCGCCGGCGGCTGGACGCAGGTGCTCGGGATGCGGTTCGAGCGCAGCGATAAGCCGGCCAGCACCACCGCGGACGGCGTCATCCAGGTGACCGAGCAGAGCTCCGTGCAGCTCCGCTTCTACGGGGTGCAGCTCCACGCGGGCGCCTGGACGCAGATCCGCTTCACGGAGGTGGCGGACAGCGGCGGGGGGGAGGGGGAGGAGGACGAGGAGGAGCAGGAGGCGGTGGCCGCGGCCCGGGGGGGCAGCGGCATGATGGACGCGCAGGACCGGAGCTGCGCGGACTTCACCAAGGACATCGTGGTCGGGAGCTTCATGAACGTGAGCGGCCGCGGCACCACGGGCGTGCTGAGCGTGCACGTCAAGCCGCTGCGCAAGAGCGAGGCGCAGAAGGAGTACGCGCTGTGCACGCCCAGCGCGGACGGCGGCAGGTGGGTGCTGCTGGGGGACAGCGACGGCAGGGTGCTGGTGCTGGAGGAGAAGAAGTCCCTGCTGCCCATCTGGCTGCAGGTCATCCTCATCTCCCTGCTGCTGGTTCTGTCCGGGATGTTCAGCGGGCTCAACCTGGGCCTGATGGCGCTGGACCCCATGGAGCTGCGCATCGTGCAGAGCTGCGGCACCGACAAGGAGAAGAGGGACGCGCGCAAGATCGAGCCCATCCGCAGGAAGGGCAACTACCTGCTGTGCTCGCTGCTGCTGGGGAACGTGCTGGTCAACACCACCCTCACCATCCTCCTGGACGACCTGATCGGCTCCGGGCTGGGCGCCGTGGTCGCCTCCACCATCGGCATCGTCATCTTTGGGGAGATCGTCCCCCAGGCGCTGTGTTCCCGCCACGGGCTGGCCGTGGGGGCCAACACCATCATGGTCACCAAGTTCTTCATGCTGCTGACCTTCCCGCTGTCCTTCCCCGTCAGCAAGCTGCTGGACGTCCTGCTGGGCCAGGAGATCGGAACCGTGTACAACCGGGAGAAGCTGGTGGAGATGCTGAAGGTCACGGAGCCCTACAACGACCTGGACAAGGAGGAGCTCAACATGATCCAGGGGGCGCTGGAGCTCCGGTCCAAGACCGTGGAGGACGTCATGACCCCGCTGGCCAACTGCTTCATGATCCAGGCGGACGCTGTGCTGGACTTTAACACCATGTCCGAGATCATGGAGAGCGGCTACACGCGCATCCCGGTGTATGACGAGGAGAGGTCCAACATCGTGGACATCCTCTACGTCAAGGACCTGGCCTTCGTGGACCCGGACGACTGCACCAACCTGAAGACCATCACCAAGTTCTACAACCACCCGGTCCACTTCGTCTTCCACGACACCAAGCTGGACGCCATGTTGGAGGAGTTCAAAAAAGGTCAGTGTGCCACCACCATCACACCACCCCAATACATCACCAGAACCACTACAATCACAACCACATCACCACACAGCCACTACCACACCATCACACCACCACACCATAACCACATCACCACCATCACACCCCCCCACTGCATCACCATGGATTATTGATGAGTGGAACATGGAGATCTCTGATGATGCTGATCTTTGCCGTTCCAACTGCACCTGAGAGCCTGAAGAGCAGCCAAAGCTGACATGACTCAGCACTTTTCTGAAAGTCTGTCAGTCAGAGATTATATGACGTCACAAATCCACTTGCATTCCCTTCACCTCAGAATTCATAGCATCAAGCTCTAAAGCTGCGAGTAGAACAGACGTCCAGGACAACATTGCTGCTGTTGCGCTGAGCTCGGCGTGTTCTGGTTTCTGTGGTTCTGTGTGCCAGATCTGACAGATCATTTTATGTAAACATTTTTTCAGTGATTTCACAAAGCTTTTATCTCATTGTCTTGTAAATTCTGAATGTGTTACTATTTGTGAGCACTACACTGCATTGACTCAGCATTCCACAGCGGGTTCCTGCTGACTTGTAGTGGGAATCCGGTGCTGCCGGGTTGCAGTGCGGTAAAGAGCAGCAGGACGCTGTCAGCGCATCATTGGCCTCATCAGTGATGGATGTATTGTGACAGTTGCTGTCAGCTGTCCCCCTCTCTTAATAATCTGTGAAATCAGCCGCTGTGACGGATCTGCAGATTACTGCAGGAAACCTCCACGTCTGATGATGTCATCACAGCGGTGGTGGATCATCAAGCCGAGGAAGGATGCAGTTTATCGTGTAACAATGAGAAACGGTTCCATTCTGGTTCCTCTCCGGTTCTTTTCTGGTTCTTCTCTAGTTCTCTGGTAAGTCTCTGGGTTAATTCAATTCAAACAACTTTATTCATCCCTGAGGGGCAATTTAAAGGTGCAGAGTGGTTTGAAATTTCACATGACACCGGCGCATCAGAAGAGCAAAAACGTTCCTCTCTGGTTCCTTTGTGTGTTTCTTAACATGTAGAACCTCTTTCGGCGGTTTCAAACATCAAAGTGTTCTGCACCTTCAGAACGGTTCTACGAGTTCTCTTGGTTTAGTTCACTTCTGGCTTATTGGAACTGCCTGGGAGAACCTTTACAAAGACCTCTGTCCGGCCTTAGAACTTTGGCTTAGAAAGATAGTTTTTAGTCTTGGAACTCGGCCCACGTGGAGCTTTTTAATAACGGGGGTTTGAGTTTCATGAAGTTCTGTTTTGACCGTGCTGACAGCAAAGGCATCATCATTCTACCAACCCGTCGGGTTTGTCAGAGAACGGAGAATTCCTGTGGTCTTCTGATCGGCTGAAAGGAAAAACAGATTGTCCATATTCAACAAAGAGCCAACATTTCAAGAGAAAAACCATGAACCTACAAACTGTTCATTCGTAACAGCTGCTGTTTGTTCACTTTTGTTTTCTCTCCGTCTTTGCTTTCAGTTTTACAGTTTTCCTTCAATATGCTCAGTTTTTGGAGTAGATCCAATTAATGTGCGGGCGGGGCTTTGAGCCCATTGGCTACCAGGACATGATTGACAGTAGAGGACAGAGGTAATGATGTCATCATCAAGGGAGCAAACTTAAAGACTCTCATTCCCACAGAGACGTGGTTTTTGTAGTTTTCATTCTTTACTGTTCCTTGTTTCTGTCTTTTCTGCCGTTGTGTTGATTCCTGGCTGTAAAGCAAGCCCACATCACTCACCTTCCTCCACCGTGCTTCACAGTTGGTCGAGGCCTTTAAACCAGACAAAAACTTCAGAGGTTTACAAGCTTGCTGGTTCAAAGCTTTGAGATGTTGCTACAGAAGGTGGGACAGAGCGGATGCTGTTTGTTTCTGTGTCTGTGACAGACGTCTGTCAGAAATCTGAACTCTCAGACTCAGGCATTTCAGAAAATCATTCTGATCCTTTCAAACCAGAATTCTCCACAGAACAAACGCATGGATCTGAGAGATGCTGTGTCAGCGTTTTCTCCATGTTTCTCCATCTCTGTGGAACATCAATGATGTGAAAGAAGGAAACTTTTTTATCCACATGCTATTTTAGGACTCTTTTTTTTATCTCCCTTTGTTTCTGTTCCAGCCCTCAGAAGAACAGGAGTTTGTTTTTGTGTTCTTCACATCACATGGCCGCAGGTTTCAGGAGAGCTTTGAGGGCAGGGAGGTGTCCAACCCCCCCACCTCCCGCCTCATTATCTCCCTTCTTGATCTCCCTCTGGCAGCTCCTCCATCTCGTCTTATTCTGAAGCTCTTAGCGCCGTCTGGTCTGCAGTAGAGCTGCTTCTGCAGCCGCTGCCTCGAAAACCACCAAACGACATCCACGGGGGGGTGCATTTGTTGAGGGGGGGTGGGCAGCAAAGCCACGCCCCCAACTCAGACAGCAGGACATTTCCGATGTGACCCTCAGGCGCTCTGGTCTTCCTCAGGTAAATCCCACCTGGCCATTGTCCAGAAGGTGAACAACGAGGGGGAGGGGGACCCTTTCTACGAGGTGCTGGGATTGGTCACTTTGGAGGACGTCATCGAGGAGATCATCAAGTCAGAGATCCTGGACGAGTCCGACCTGTACAGTGAGTCATTTACTGTGATTTTTGAGAGAAGCGTCAAATAAAAACAGTCAGGAGTTAGTGACGTCCATCTCTGACAGAAGTCAAATCAAATCTGTTTTTCAAAATGTAACTTCAATACGAAATGAGTTTGGTTTCATGAAACTATTTACAAAACTGAAGAAAAATGAGGTTTTGAAATTAAAAGAGTCCGAAAATATTTTCCTGGAAAATATCAGATATTCTGTCATTCTAAAGCAACAAGATCACATTTTATGAGCAGATATTGTATTTTGTAAGTAAAAGTATTATTTTTACTGCAAAAATTTCTCCGTAATAATTGAAAAAGAATATGTGACAAAGTCATATTTTAAAAACAAATGGAATAAAAATGCATTAGAAAAAAATCCTTAAAAAATGTGTAAAACAGAAAAAAGTTTTCATAAAGTAAAGCAAATGAAAATAACAGATCATTACAGTTGCTGTTGTGTACTGGAGTGTAACACAGAACTGTGAAGAAAATGTTTTTTATTTTATTCAAGAAATCTCCTTGAAAATAAATGTATAAATCAGATTTCATGTAACGGAAAAGCCCCGCCCCTCTGCAGGTTCTGGTTAAACGGTCTTTGTGTTTTCTGCAGCGGACAACAGAAACAAGAAGAAGGTGGACTCCAACAAGAACAAACGCGACTTCTCTGCCTTTAAACACGACATCAAAGTAAAGATCTCCCCGCAGCTCATGCTGGCGGCGCATCGGTTCCTGGCCACAGGTGGGCAAACAACGCTAACAACCACTAATTCAAAAGTAAAGTAATCTGATTACTGTCTCCTGTGACTCCGTCAGAGGTAAACCTGTTCAGCCCGTTCCTGATCACAGAGAAGGTCTTACTGAGGATCCTCCGACACCCGGACGTGATCCAGGAGCTGAAGTTCAACGACAACGACAAACGCTCGCCGCAGCACTTCCTGTACCAGCGGGGCAAACCCGTGGATTATTTCATCCTCATCCTGCAGGTGAGAGCGTCATGCCGCCGTCAGCTCGTATGCAGACACTGAATCATGTTCAGCGGGACTTGATGTGTTCTGATGACCTGAAGGCAGCTGTGGAAGCAACACAAGTCTGCGGTCTCCCAGAGCCTCCATGCTACAGAGCATTGATGTCTCATTGAGCGCAGCAGTTACGATCACAAAATAACCCGCGATAGAGGAAGAAGTCAGCTTTAGTTTTTACAATATTTCTAGATGTTCTAAGGTCAAACATCTTCCACTTTTCTCAGACAGACACGAGCGTTTTCAGACGTTTAAACTCTCAAAGTTCAAACCTTCATGGAGAAATAAACCCAGAATTATAGAATGAAAACCAAGGTGTAATCGCGACCAGAAATCTATGTGGTTTTAGTAAACTGAACGCATTCTGTACAGGAGACATTGCATTAAGGAGACTGATTGACAATGTCAACAGCCAATCGGGACGCAGAAAAAAAAATCAGCAAAACATCGAGAAAAGGAATGTTAATGAACATTCAAAGTTAAAAATACCATTTCTTCTGCTTTTAAAGTCTACTTTGGTGAGCCGTTCTTTTCCTTACAGACTGCTGTTAATTTAATCCAAGACTCTGCTGTACAGCAGAACATCTAATCTGCTTCATTTTTTTACCAATGTTTTGCTCTGGAGGATTTTTAGATCACACAGGCCTGTTTAGTGTAATGTCAGATAAACTTTAGTTTATTTTACGATTTCAGGAGATTCTCAGCCATAAATTCAATAAAATGTAATCAATCCTTTCAAAAAGTATGGAATATTTTAAAAATGATTAAAAAAGATTTCTTTCTAAAAACGGAGGGTAACAGAGCCTGTTCAGTGTTAGTCTCAGAAACAGACGCCATGTTAGATAAATACAGCCATTTGATTGGATAGAGTCTAGACCAATCAGCAGGCTGTTTGGTGGCACAAATGTCACACAAACAGAAACTTGAACACAAAATCAAAGATAGAACAAAAGCGAGACGACACACTACGCATCAGAAAACATTTGTGTTGCAAACGCAAAAATATTTTTGTTTTTGAAAGCAAATATTCAATATTTTCATTTGCATTTTATAAAGTTTTCTTCTTAAAACTTTACATTTTGATCAAAAAAATTTTGATCTCAAAATTGTGAATTTCACTTTCAATATGGTGGCACAAATATCACTCCATAGAACTGATGCCTAACCAAAACCTGCAAGCTACAAGTGATCAGTGAAAGAGTTTGGATCAAAAGGTTTCCATTCTTACATACAGGTCTAAACTAAGCTTGCATTGTTGGTTTATTCCCAGCAGTTTCTTTGCTGTCTGGAGTTCCTGCTGAATCCGATGTGATGTTTACGGCTGTTGCTAGCTGGGTGTTTTTCAAACTAAAACTTATTTTTACGTCACTTTGCTTTCTGAACATGCACTGAGTGGGACAGAGGTTTGTTTTTTCACATCTAAGACCCATTTTCAGATCCACAGTGGTCTTTTCATTATGAAGATGCCGTTTTTAGAGAAAAAAACAAAAACCTGTTTCAGTTTTTAGGACATCGTTTCTGCAGAGCGGCAGGAGTTCATTAAAACTTCATCTCTGAGTTGTGGCCGTGACCGTTAGCATGGAGTAAGCCTCTCTTACTCCCCGACATCCTGACAACGATTTGAACAAAGAAAAACTCAGAAATACAATTTGAACCTGAACTTTCTTTATGCATGTCCTTCATGGTCAGAAACATCATGTTAGAAACACCCGGAACGCCATTGTCACTGAAGTGGGTCTTTTTTTAAAAAATTTTATTCCTTAAATGCTGATAAAATATCAGAACTTTCTCAGAATTTGTTAGCAACATTATTTTAGTTGAAAGTGTGAGATTCGTGGTCGTTCTGTGATCACGGTAACTCAGTGCAGCAGAAAGTGGGGGTGGGGGGTGAGAAGCAGCAGTGACAGAAGTGAGTGAAGTTCATGATGATGATGATGAGAAGAAGGTCTGAAATGTAAGATGTTTGATGGCTGACCCGTTGTCACCTGAAGTGTAGATAAAGTGTCTGCAGACACGGAGAATGCAACCTGAGCTCACCTGCCCCCCCAGCCGGCGTGCAGGAGCAGCACCCCCCACGCGTCTGCATGCAGATCCGTTACACAAATAAATTCTTCAACAGTTTTTCTACTATTTAAACTATTCGGTGACCAAACTTCCAGCTGACTGTGAGCATTTGTTTCTTTTTTTGTTGGTTTCGACACATTTTTGGTCAAATTTAGAGTGAAACTGTATGTGGGAGTTCAAAACAAAAGGAATGAAGTCAAACAAGAACAAAAACATCACACTAAACCTTAAGAATACATAAGATGATGTTAAACATCATGTTGCTCCTCCTTCCTCCTCCTTGCTCCTCCTTCCTCCTCCTTGCTCCTCCTTCCTCCTCCTTCCTCCTCCTTGCTCCTCCTTGCTCCTCCTTCCTCCTCCTTCTTCCTCCTTCCTCCTCCTTGCTCCTCGTTGCTCCTCCTTGCTCCTCCTTGCTCCTCGTTGCTCCTCCTTGCTCCTAGTTGCTCCTCCTTGCTCCTCCTTCTTGCTCCTCGTTGCTCCTCCTTGCTCCTCGTTCCTCCTTCTTGCTCCTCGTTGCTCCTCCTTGCTCCTCGTTGCTCCTCGTTGCTCCTCGTTGCTCCTCGTTGCTCCTCCTTGCTCTTAGTTGCTCCTCCTTGCTCCTCCTTCCTCCTTCTTGCTCCTCGTTGCTCCTCCTTCCTCCTTCTGGCTCCTCCTTGCTCCTCGTTGCTCCTCTTTGCTCCTCCTTCCTCCTCCTTGCTCCTCCTTGCTCCTAGTTGCTCCTCCTTCCTCCTCCTTGCTCCTCCTTGCTCCTCGTTGCTCCTCTTTGCTCCTCCTTCCTCCTTCTGGCTCCTCCTTGCTCCTCGTTGCTCCTCTTTGCTCCTCCTTCCTCCTCCTTGCTCCTCCTTGCTCCTAGTTGCTCCTCCTTGCTCCTCCTTCCTCCTTCTTGCTCCTCGTTGCTCCTCTTTGCTCCTCCTTCCTCCTTCTGGCTCCTCCTTGCTCCTCGTTGCTCCTCTTTGCTCCTCGTTTGTCAGTCCTTCCACCTTCATGTCGTCTGCAGGAAGGCGTGTGAACCTGACGGAAAATGTTCTGTTTGTGTTTTTCAGGGTCGGGTTGAGGTGGAGGCTGGAAACGAGAACATGAAATTTGAAACGGGAGCATTCTCTTACTATGGAGTCATGGCTCTGAGCACACCATCACTGGGTGAGAAGACACACGGCACAGCCACGTGCACGCTCGCCTGGCTACCTGCTTACATTCCACTCTTGGTAGAACGCTGAGGTCAACTTTGTTGTTCGTTGATGGAGGGAGGTCATTGCTACAGCCGAAAAACCATCAACGATCTATCATTTTGGGACATAATTCCACACAGACTCTCAGGGATCTAACATGAACTTCACATGAGGCTGACGTGTCAGGGGACCAATCTGACACGTTGACAGTAGAGTGTGCCACGGTGCAGCCGAGCTTCTGATCGAGGTCGGCACGGACCAGAAGACCTCGGATCATTTCTGAACCGAGTGTTTGTTTGTGGACCAGCAGGTTAGGGAAGCATCCAGGTATCAGATCTCAGGTGTTTAGCATAAAGTTTAGCACTTTTAGCAAACCGCCAGGCGCTGGAGTGAAGCTCCAGCCTTTGGTTCCTTCTCTGCTTCCATGTGGGTCTTTTCTGGGGGTTCGTGGTTCCTCAAAAGTCTGTTGTGCACCGCGACACTGCAGTGTTGCAGGATTCCTGCTGATCTTCCATGTAGCCTTGGAGGGGTGGATGTGGTGATTCCTCCTCCTTTGTATCTGTCAGAGAACCGCATGTTTGAGGTGTCTGAACAAACACCTAACTGTGAGGCTCCGCCTTTGGCTGGCGAGGAGGTGATGAAGGACGCTTGTCTCCCGTTGATGTGCACCCTGTCAGGGTCTAATTGAATGGAAAGTGAGGTTTCTGCTGGTGGGATCGTCTGTAGAAAAGAGAGGTTGTGTCAGCTCTGCCACTTGATTATATGTCAGAGATAACTGTACATAATACACAGGGGCCTTTTGAAAACAGGAAATGACATCAACAAACTGCTTTCTTTTTCAAAATAATAAAGTTATTGGTCAAAAACTTTCATCGAGGTTATTTTTAAGCCAACGTTTGAAAGGTCACAAGTCACTGGAAGAACCACGACTCCATTTTAGTTCCGTTAACACTGGAGCTTTAGCCAAAAGAACCTGGCCACAGACAACAACATGGCGCCGACATGGCCCCAGAGCATCATTATCCAGAAGTCCTCGACCGAAATTTGACCAAAGTTCACGCTCTTCCCCAAGAAAAAGACCAGAACTGAGTTCTGGTTCGGAATCTTCTAGTATTGATTTGAAAACGAAGCTCCCGGCTAGAGTTGAAAATGTTTGCTTCTGGCTAACAATGAGTTTAGGTTTGTTTGGGCGCCATGTTGTCTGCAACCAGGTCCCCTCGCTTTAGCTCCAGTATTGACGTTACCGTCAGTCTTCAAGGCAGTTAACACAAAATCCAACCGAGAAAAGTTGCTGATATGCAGCAGTTTACAGGAGTGAAGTGTTTCCACAATCATTGTTTCTTCTGGGTTTTCAGTGTAGAGGTCAAAGGTCAGATGACCGTCTTTCTGCTGTTCGTGGATGATGAATCCTGGAAAGGCTAAAGTCCTCATGGAGGAGGAGGAGGAGGAGGAGGAAGGCTCTGGGGTGTAACGCTGCAGGTGTGATGAAGATCACAGATGACGGTAGGATGTAAGCTGTTCTCGCCTGGAGGGGTGAGGTTCTGCTGATGAAGATGACGGCGTTCATCCTCCTGCAGCTCCCCACCCCGCAGTGTCAGGCGTTTCCCTCCTCTTGCTCCTCCCTGCAGAAGGATGGACCGCTGGAGCTCAGCTGCTGAGCGATGGAGGAGAATGTGGTTCAGGAAATGTCCTCAGTTAGAAAGATCAGATGAAGCTCATGCTGAAGGATCAGTGGCGTGTTCTTGGATCAGCAGAAGCCTTTTCTCTGGTCCGTCCCAGCTATTTGTCGTCTTTATCTAACTGTCGAATCATGAACTCTGACCTTTTTGTGGCCTGCACTTCTTTCTTCTTCCATGACGTCCTGGACTAGTCCTTGTGATTTTTTTTTTTGTCTGTTGAAGTACTTTTATTCTGAAAGGATTACTGTGCATGACATCCTGCTGACGCTCTTTGACAAAGTGCGGTGTCAGTCAGCTGACGGTCAAACCGTCAGGACAAAAGCCGAGAGGCTTAGTCCAAATATGGAAGCTCTTAGTTTGTGTCCTTGTGAAGGTCTGCAGGGGAGGAAGCAGCTGAACGGGTTTGGTTCATGAGAACTTCATGTTCCTGCAGGTCCCATCAGAGTGAAGCACTCTGGGAAACGGCTGTACTTGTGAGTTTGGTGCTGGATCTTTGCCTTTGTTACTCTGAGCAAAAAGTACATTTTTACACAAAGTTCAATGGAAATGGTAGGTTTGAGCTGACCTGACAGATTCTCTGCAGGAGTTTCCTGATTAGTTAACCGTTTCCCCTCCGGTGACCCGACAGGCTGCTGAGCGGATTTGTGGGATTGCTGCCTAATCCAGCCATTGAGATCTGCTCCCGAATCAAAGGGAAATGTTTCAACCAGGAGCCGACAACCCAAACTATACAACCGTCCTCAAATATTTTAGAGTTTATCTTCATCTGGAGATTAGTTTAAACCAAACTGTACTTGAAATAAACTGTTTTGAAGAGTAAAAACATTCACTAAATTCAAAAGAGTTGATCTCTCCTGTAATTTTCAGGGTCAAATTGAACTTAAAAAAAAAAAAATTAAAAGTAATTTTCCACTTTAAAATTTTGCTGCTTTGCTTATTTAGTGGAATCAACGTATGAAATAAAAATGGTTCTGTTTCTATATTTTTTATTCAAATAGTAAAAAAGCATAACTGGAGAGTTAAGAAAGAAATATTCTTCATTTTTAAAATTTTGGATACTGAAATTATTCTAAAATAATAAATGCAACAAACTTTTAAAAGTATTTTTAGAATGAGGCGCCTACAACATAAGGTGGCGCCACTTCCCCCTCAAACAGGATATGTAGTATATGGGTTTACGATAAAGTATTTTGACTTTAGGTCATCTGCTTTATCTTAAATATTAAAACCAGTAATTCTGAGAAACATTGACATGTTTTTATTTTAAATTATTTTTCACATTAAAAGTCGTATTTAATAAAGAAAAACACTTTCTCAGCGGTAAAGTGAAAGTCAATGGATTTGCAGATACAATTTTTCTGCTGCAGGAGCTGTTCAGGGGCCTTTCTGCTGCAGAACAGCGCCTCCTGGTGGCTCACAGCTGCAGTCGATCCTGACAGAGTTCTTCTGTCACTCTGATCATGCAGTTCTGACAGAAATGCTCTCCTGATTCTGCAGCATCATCAGAAAATGCGACTCAGCAGTTTGCCTGCAGTTGCTGCGATGACTCAGCAACAAAAGTTTAAGTGAAGTAACAGATAAAGCATGAAAAGTTTCCTTTCTGGTGCAGAAACGGTTTCATTGCCTCCCACAGCAGCAGCAGCAGCATTCCTGAACTGAAGGAGCAGATGCTTTTCACATCTACTCCTGTCACAAACCGAAAAACTCCCCAAATATACACACACCCGGAAAATGAATTTTGGACAAAGTGAATGACACACGCACACGCACACACACACACACACGCACACACACACACACCCATGCGCATGAAAAAAAGGAAGATGACATCATAGCGGGTCTTTTCAGCAGAAACGAACGAGGCCAAAACCTTTTATGGACCAGAAAAAAAGGTTTAAAATCCACTAACGCGAACAAAACGCGCGCCAGGGAAATCCAAAGGAAATTCTGAAATGATTTTGGGATGGCCACAGGACCTGCGGCTCGGTCGTCACTCTGTGGCAAAATGTAAAAATGATGCCATCTTACACCGTAAGAAAAATAAAACCTTTTGTCTGAGTGACCTTCACCCAATTGGACCCACACGCCACCAGGTTATATCTGCAGCCACAACCCAAGTTTGAATGACCTTTGACCACAGGAAGAGGCCACCGTCTTGAATGAACAAACCCCAAACTCCTTTAGTCGTAGCTATAGCTCCTCAGAGGGACTTCCATCTGTCGCCTTCTGACTCCTCGAGCATCATCGGGAAGCCAGAACGGATTCAGAAGTTCTAGACTTTGGACGACGTTAGCTAAGCAAGCATTTTGTGGCAAAGAGGGAAATTTGGTGATTTTCCCTTTTTCCACAATATGGGCAAAGAAAACTGAAGGAATTGATTTAACAAACCACATGATTATATTATGAATGTGGTTAACAAAAATCTCAGTTTCCAAGGAAATCCAAAAGTTTTCTTTTGCTGATTCTTCTAAAAATGACTTTGACCTGTTCGCCGCGCCCAAACCACCACACGATAAGATGGCTGCCATGGAGATCAAACCAACAGAAAAGACGCCATTTTGAAAACAATATTTTTTATGAATTTGTGACGTGCAGCTCTGACCGGGGGGGGGGCATGACAAAAGGGAGGGGCATTTAGCAGGCCCTCAGACAGTGAGGATGGGTCAAATGGGGGCGGCGAGGGAGGAGCACGCCTCCGGGGAATACAACGCCGCTCACAGCTTTAATGAACTTTCTTTCATCCAGCTTTCTCTCGTTTAAAACAAACGGTTTGGGAATCAGAACAGGAAGAGATCTGAAATGACGTCATCCCGGTGAGAGAAGCGGGTCAGACTCATTTCACCTTGTGTTCAGGAGGCTTTCCAGCCGGATGCTTGATGCACCAACCACTTTGATTTTAAGTGTTGACGCCTCTGTTTCGTTCTGTTTTTCTCCTCTGATGGAAAACGACGAGACCAAAGTTCTTTGATGACACTAAGAAAATCAAAAGTATTTCGGTTAAAATCTTTCTGCTGCTTTCATGACGATGTTTGCTGTCTGAGTGAGAAAAATAGACTATCTGAGAACTGGACTTAGTGGGTGTGACACCCACACACACACACACACCCACACACCCACCCCAGAAAATGGTTTATTCCGGCTCCGACCAAATGAAGTCACTTCAGTCGCCGTTTTTTCCATGTTGGAGCCAGACATGGTCAGTGAGCAGTGACTGGTTCCAGTTGGTCTGAACCATTGTTTCTATGGCAACCACTCTCACCAATCAGGAGTGAGCCTGATGGAAGGCCACACCCCTACACGAAATCTGTCAGTCAAACATTTTGAACATTGAACGTGGGGGGCCAGCAGGCTCCACCTACTTTTTTTGAGGCATCTGATCTGATGTCGGGGGGGGGTGGGGCCACTCCGTCCAGGAGGGAGGAGTCACTCAGTCCAGTTCTCATATACAGTCAGTGGTTAAAAAATAAACACATTTAAAGGCTCTGGTAAAAAAAAAAAAGAGAAAACTGATCAATGAAAAGGAAATCCATAATAATCAGCTGACTTCTTTTTGCCTCCCCCCTCCCTCTCTCAGCCGTCACCCCCCCCTCTGTCCCCATCAGTGACGTCCCCCCCTCCACGACGCCTCTCTCTAAAGAGGTTTTCTCTTTTCTCTCGTTTCCCAGGTAAATAAACTCTCTAATAGGTGAGAGGATGGGGGGGTCCTTTTTTTCTGAATATTTTCTCCTTCATTTTCTTTTCAATCATCTTAAAGTCCTAATCCAGCGAGTCCCACGTTTACACAAAAACAGAGACATTTCTATCCTAATCTAATCTGAGATGTTGGCAGATAAAAACTGTAACTGCCTCATGACTAACGATACCTGTGAGGAAATGAAAACGTTCTTTAGAAAGAATTGATGCAAATATTTGTTTTATCTGCAAATTTGAAATTAAACTGATTAATAACCGCTTAAAATATGTTTTAACCAAAGTAATGACACTTTACTATTAGCTAAACATAGTAGCAGTCAAATCCTTTATATCTGATGATTTGATCATAATGAAATGCTTGAAAAAACATCTTTGAAATTCCAGTGTTAAATGATAAATGTTACAATTAAAATAAGAAAGTACAATTATTTTTTGACTTCATGAGAAAAAATCGAATTGCTTCTTGTTAATGAAAGTGATCTTTTCGTTCTCATTGAAATTGGCTGCTAATGACTAAATTAAGCTTTACCCTTTAACACCAGCGCTGTCACCGGCGACGGCAAAATAACACACTCTGTTTGACCTACCGCGTCTCAACCATTTATGCAATAACATAACTCCGACAGATTCTGACGCAGAGAAAGGTGTTGCATAATGGTACTTTTCTCCATCAGAATCAGCTGGTTTATGTTAATTGCATAAACATTTTACTACTGTAAAGTGTTGAACAGTAACACCAAGCAGCTTTTCTTTGCGTCCGAATCCGTTGAACTTATGTGAATTGCATAAATGGTTGAAGAGTTACCATATTCGAAAGAACATCAAGGCTGGAGCCAAAGCTCAGGTGTGAAAGGGTTAAAGTAAACATGTTTTTAAAAGTGAAATTAGATCTCCAAAAATGAAAAAAAGGGTTCATTTTTAGCTAGGCAGTCGTGCCATTTACACATGACTTGGCGTAAAAGGCCGCCCCCTGCTGTCGGATTTGTGAACGGCAGTGTAAGTGAGAACTTGCTGGATGGGACTGTGCTGATGACACAGCGCCCCGTACACTCTGACCCTCACAAACTAACTCCTCGTTTAACCACTGAACCCAGGTCAGATGCTTCATGTCGGTCTTTACCTTGAGAAAGACGTGGTGAATCTGAGCCCAGGTCTCTGGTTAACTGAATAGTTCCACATTTTACTGAATGTGCTCTATGGCCTCTATGAGAATAAAATGAGGACCCTGAAGGCATCGCTGTGCGCGTGGGACTTGTGTTTTAGCCCTTCCTTACCTGACGCTCTGCAGTAACCTGGACTTGGGACAAATTAACAGAAACGCCGGAGAGCGCCCCCGTGTGCTGCAGTAACTTACAGTACCTGGTTGTCCCATGCTGTTTCCCAAGCCAGGACTAACCACACGCAACCGCGGTGGGACCAAATTCACAAACATTGTTGATGAAGTCTGTTTTTTAAGATGACTCTCGTGTAGCGATAAAAATCTGTGTCCGTCTTCTCTGTTGCATCACTTCTGTGAGGATAGTTTTATCTGAAGCTGGTAGGAAAAGCCTTAGCGGTCCTTGCAGGTAGATGCAGGCAGTCTGCGGGTGAAACATGGTCAAACCTGTACGGGACATGCAGGTGACTCGCAGGAAATATCAAGGTCGACCGCTCAGTGAACCCATAAAATGTTCATGCACATGTTTCTACGTGCGTGCTGCAGGTGACAGGCTGTAGTGAACACTTACACAGCACATAGAAATAAATAAGTGGAAGCAGGTAAGACACAGGCGTGTCATACAGACGTTTATTCATTCAACCCCCAAAATCCTGCAGACTGTACAAGGAGCCCGTTAGTGATGTTCATGTGCTACGTGCGCGCTCCTCGATGCAGCATGACCGTTAGAAATGAGACAGTCAGAGTGGAGTTTGTGTGGACGTCCTACAGGCGTCCCACATGCACTTACAGATCACGTGCACACCCGTGTGGGTAGTATTTGTGCACGGTCAGTAAGGAGGCAGTACGCACACCTTACTAACCACTAGAGTGTGGCGTACGGACACCGTACGACTGAATCACCCGTACGTCATACGCGTGTGGAACTTCCGTTATCTTTACCAGTTCTTCACGATACACTTAACACACGCACCACAATGGTACGATCCATTTTCATGACGTCCCCTGAGGTGTCCGTATGAGCCTGAAGGGAACTGCAGACACACCTGTTCTCCTCTGAAGATGCAGCCGCTCCTCTATGACCCTCTATGACCCTCCCCGGACCAGACAACCCAAAAACCATACGGGTAGACCCCCGTACAGATGCATGTCACTAAGGCGTTAATTCACTTGGCTCTGACAGCAACCAATGGGAAAAAAACCCAGAAGATCTGGTTCATAACGGGGTTCAGGCACAAGAGCTAAGCAGCAAAATGAGAAACAGAACAGAGTGGAAGGAATGCGACAGACAGACGTGCACTCCCAGTAGAGGAGAAGAAGAGCGTCTAATCCAAAGGAGAGCCAACAAAAATGTAGAACAAGTCTGCAGAGCCGCTTCAGGCCGGCTCACATGCAGGAGGAGAGGTTACATTGTTGACGTCAAAGCCTTGGAGAATTGTGACCTGTAGTGCGAGTGATTGTGTCTGAAAGATGACTGAAACACACTGGAGTGTGAAGTTCAACGTGGTGGAAAGTGATGCGACTTTTCAAGTGTCCTTTCCCCCTCAGACTGCCGCTTTACAGACACCTCAAAGGTGTTCTGGAAACAAAAAATGACCAAAGGTTGTTTTGAGAGCGCTTCGGGGTATGTGGAAAAGTCTCAAAGGACTGTCGAGTGAGATCCTGTTGTTGTGAGGAATCGTTTTTCTGTCGCTAACAGTCCCACATGGAGTATGTTGTTAATTTCATGCTAGCATGCTACCACTGCTCCACTAAAAATGATTCTTTTTCTGAGGGTTTCTGTTGCATAGCAGCTTAGAGGGATTCGGTTTCGATTGTGTTGAATTTTCTTTGTTTTTTAATTGAATTTTTACATTGGCTATAAGACTTCACCGGACAGGACTCAATCCCCTTTTTGTCTCCGTGTAGCATCAGGGTGTTTTGTTCTCATTAGTTTGGACCCTTTTGAAGAACTTAGTGCACCCTACTTAATGGTCAAGGAGACCAGCTGGACAAGAACCTGACGGAAAAAGTCCTGGTTCAGTTTTGAAAGTCCACATGTGCCCCGCAATAAGAAAAAAAACAAGCAAACCAGCATATTTCCCTGAAATGGTGAACTATTCCTTTAAGCCAAAGCCCTCTCCTTCACCTGCCCTCATGATGTTCTCCCCTGACTAAACTCCTGCTCTCATCACGGACACTCCTCACCCCCCAGACGGAAAACCGGGACATCACTTTAATCGGCCAACCAGAGAGGTCCATCCTGTGAGGATGGGTGGTGCTGCTACAACCATGAGAAGCTCCAAAATCCCTCATCGCATGGCAGACCATGTCTGCGCCATCAGCCGCTCCTGTGACGCTGATGCTTTGTGTGTTTGTGTCTTCATCACTCTTACTCTGCATCTGCACTTTCCCGTTTCTTTTCTCTCATCTGGTTTAGTTTGAACGGCCGTTTTCCTGTTTGTGTTTTTCTGACTTTGCTCTCTTGCCGATCCTCAGAGTTTCGTTCTCCATCACACGGGGGGAACCTGAACCGCTCTGCTTCTCTGAGCTGCACTGAGCGCGCTCAGGAGAGCGGCTCGGTCAGCGGGAGCCAGGCCCAGATACCAGGAACCCCCTTCCAGTACATCCCGGATTTCAGCGTTCGAGCCCTCACTGACCTTCAGTATGTGAAGGTACCTGCATTCAACAAACAGATTCTGGACCAGAACATTTCCTGTCTTTAGCTGACTGATCAGATCAATCCTGAGAGAAGTACACAAATACTTTGGTTGTTCAAAAACTTCTAGTCAAACCGATTCCTCTTTTAGACATGTTTAAAAAAACCGACAATGTCACAAAATGCTAAAACACTTTTTAAAAATGTAATCACATTTTTTAAAAAAACAGTTTTTATTTTGAAATGCTACCTTACCTGGATTGTCAGATTATTTCCTCGGTCCTGTTCTGCTGGAAGGGTCTTCCTGTCAGAAGGAGATTTTCTCCCAACAGGTACCTAAATTCATGCCCACTACTGCCATTACACAGAAAAAATACTTGAAAATATTCTGTACAGGAGACATGGCATGGCAGAGACTGATTGACGGGGTCAACAGCCAATCAGGACAAAGAACACAGTGCACTGTAAAAAAACAAATAAGCATGCAAAATTTCACCCAAAATAAATCTGTGAGACAGCAAAAAAGCAGGAAATGTGAACTGCAATGTAGCGAGAGAACACTCTACTGGCCTTCATTAAAATACAATGAAGACAAGTTTGTCTCACTGGAATGATTTAGAATGAACTGTAATACAGAAACCCTGATTTATTTATTATTATAAATAACTAAATCATGAAATATTGTGTTCATACATAGAAATATAGTTATCTTTTGTTTGACTTTCATTGCATTTTTTGTGGTGCTTAATGTATGACCTGATTCTTTGTTCAGAAAATGAATTGGCATTTAAAACAGAACATTGTCAGCGTACAGGTTTACATTCATGCTGGTTTTCATGATCATTTTACTTCTGTTTAGTTGTTTCCTACATTTTTAGCGAGACAAAGTCATGAGTTTGTTCTGCTGTTTGTGCTCAACTGACATTGGGACTGTTCACTTGTCTCCACCAGGTCACACGGGCTCACTACCAGAATGGCCTCCTGGCGTCCAGACTGGACAGCATGCCTCAGTCTCCAGAGGGCAGCCGCGCACGGCTGGACACGTCCCTCTCTCTGCCTCCCATCACGCCGCCTGGGATGAGCACACCACTGCCTCTGGCCACACCTCCTGTAAAGCACCAGTCATGCAACCCACAGCCAACGCCACCAAACAGCCGCTCCACCCAAAGCTCCACCAGCCGCTCCCTGAGCCAGCCCCAAGCCACGCCCCTTTCCAGCAACCACACTCCTGTCTCCCAAACCTCCCCCTCCTTGGCAAAGCCGCCGTCTTCTGCGCCGAGCCCAACTCTGACTATCTCCCAGCTGTCCCCGCCCTCTGAGGGCCCTGACAACACAGTGGGAGAGACCACCTCTCTGCTCAGTGAGCAGCAGAACTGTGTTGGCCCCCGCCAGCCCAGCTACACCCAACCACACCAACATGTCCACACCATCAGTCACGCCCACACTGAAAGTACCATTTAACAACACGCCTCCTGTGAGATCCCGATTTTTTTCTGAGGGACACGGAGGATCAAAGACCACACCCAGTCTGTCCCGCATGCTCCCAAAGCAACATGACTGCAAATGCGACAACAGGAGCTGACACAAACAGCAATCAAGAAACTCCACCCACACACGGTGGGGTTGGTGGAGGTATCAGCTCTTCTTGAAAATGGCTCCTCCTCTTTCTCCGCCTGCAAAAACACTGAGCTGAATGGAATTCAGTTTATGTGCTCAAGCTAGAATATAAACATTTTTAGTTAAAATCCGACCAAACCAACAAAAATCCCGTTTGAAAAACAGAAACGCAGCCCTCTGTGGTCGTATGCAGTACTGCATCCTGCATGTTTAGCATTCATCTACTTTTCACCGTGTGAAATTTACATGGAAAGTGTTCCTGTTAGAAATGTGCATTTGGAAAACAAGAATATTGCAACATTGCTTATATGTTAAGGGACACGCAAAGAATTAAGTTGAAATCCAATTTTGTACGTTTTAAACAACAAAAGCAGTTTCATTCACTTCCAATGCACTTTGGAGGACAATGCATCAGAACCACAGCAGGAACAAAACAATCGTATTCATTATTTAAATGATGTGACTTTACAGGGAAAACAGTTTTACAGCCAACCGTTGGAAAAGTTTTAGACGTTTTTTTTTTGCTTCTGTTTGTTTTTTTCTTCTTTTATCCAAAGAGCGAAACTTCCAAAGTTAGAAAGTAAACCACAATGGTTTTATTTACTGTAAGAATGCATTCAGGTAGGTCTCTCTTGTCAGAGATTGTGTGTTCTTTAGAACCGAGGCCTGACAGTTGGGCACATTTACAAACCAGCAATCGGACCAGACTCACTGTGGCTTCAGGAACGCCAAGTGGAACCAAACGTGTCACTGGAAGCACAGGTTTGTAAAAACCCACTTGAGTCCAAACTGTGCAAAATATTGTTTTCAAATGTCAGGAAACCTTTACACTCAGTTTGATTTCGTTCTAATCCTGAATCTGGGAGTTCAAATGAAAATGTGCCGAGTTTGGAGGCAGAGCTTGATAGTTTGGTCCACACCAGGTGAATCCAAAGCAAACTACGGTGCTGAATCAACAGCTTAGAGAAAATGCTGCCTTAAAACTGCTCACAACGTTTTCCTTAAATCAACTGTCGTTATTTTTTTCTTTTATAAAAACACAAACAGATAAATGAAGTGGGATGCAGCCCACTCTTCAGACATTTTCGGTATTAATTTTTCTTAAATTTTTCAAAGATGCCCGTTTTTAGTTGTTCGTTGCATTTTCTCAAATGTGTTCAATCAAAATCCAAAGCATTGATGATCAGAACTGAGTAAAGCAGTTTGGACTGAAGGGAGAGAACGTGCAGCCGTGATGACGTGATGTTTGAAAGCAGCATTATGAGGAAACTGACTGATGCTAGTTGTCCTGACCTACCTCCAGAAGGAAATATGTTTTCAGATATTTCATCTCCAACAGTGCAATGTGAACATTTACGTTGTGTAATGTGTCTTTGAATGCAGTTATTTTTTAATATTTTTTTCTTGTATTTCTTAAAAAAAAAAAAAGTAGTATTCGTCAGACAAGATGCACGGGCGCTCTTTCTTGAGTCTTCCACGCGGCGTTTCCACTCAGCGAAGAGCGTGGAGCAGCTTCAGTGTGCAGAGACAAAAAGCCTATCAAACTGGACCTCAGATTACTGCAACACTGTGTGTCACTGACAGGTGGAAACGAGTTAGAAATAACACCAAACTCTATTATTTATTTCTTAAGGCAGAATCTGCAGGTTTAATAAGTATTAGAATTGCAAAATGAGTTTTCTTAAAAAAACCAACAGATAAAAGCACCACAATGGGATCTTTTGCTTTATATTTATATTTTATTTATGAGCAAGGAATATAAAATCAAACCAAAAACGAAGGAAACGAGGGACAGGATTTTAAGCAACCAAACTCCTCAACTTCCCGTTCTTTATTGTTTAGTCGTTTCCTTTATTATATTTGTTTAAATTGGGGATTTTAACTTGCCTCTCCTTTGTGTTGAGTATTAAAGGGTGTGTTCGTTATCAAGGACACTGCAGTTTTGAGGGGGTCAGATCCATCCAGTAAATTGCTGAAACCATAAAATCCCTTTGGTAATTGTGGTCTGTTATATATGACCGAAACTACCATTTAATTATTTTTAGATGAAAGAAAAAAGTAAATTTATGGTTCAAAGTAAAGTTGGGAATGTGCACAAACTTAACGCGACAAACCCGTTTTCCCCACACAGTGACGTAGCCTCAGCTTCTCCTGGTTGCTCTTTAGAATGATTTTCTCATTTGTTCACACATCTGAGACGTAGATGCACGTTAGAGTAGATTATTGTCGTTTATTCACCCTAAAATTTCTCCAAGTTCAAATAAAGTCGACACAGATGTGAAATAGTGCCACAGATTTACTGTTGTGATGCTTGTGCTCATGTTGGCGTGCTTCCTTTTTAGCTTCAATTAGCATGCTAACATTAGCGCAAGCATCCCAACAATAAATCTGCACTGTTGATGTATACATACATACCGGTATATATACGTGTATATATATATAATTTTTAGTATACTTTTTAATTATAGTGAACTTGGGAATAAATGGGGAACACTTACATAAGAATCTGCTTTTATCCTTTATTAAAAGATTTGTGTTTTATTTTTTAAAAAAGCAGCCCACTGAAGAAAAAGAAAAAACTGTAAACAGCTACATATAACGAGAAGGACCATACTTATATTTATCTATCATAAATATTTCTGTGATTTCAAAAAATATAATTTTTTCTGTTTAAAAAAAAGTTGTTTTGTTTTGTAGGTTATTGCCTGTTATTTCACACATTGAATTTTGTGATAAATATTTACCTCCTATCATACTTTATTTAAGTGCACACGTTAGGTATTTCAAGTCAATGAACCTTTTATGACCAAATGTGTTTTTTGATAATTAATCTTGAAGGATATTGACAAATTTACTGACTGTTTTTGAGAGGAGAAAAAAAAGCTCAAATAAAATAAAAATAGGGATGAATTGTTCGTTTTAAAGAAAGACGCTTTACACCTCTGGTTTACGAATGATATTCCAAACAGGGTTCTTTTATTATTCTTGGTAGAGATAAATTATATTATGTAAATATGCAGTTCTTTTGGGACTAGAGAACAAACTTATTTGTCTTAAAATGGACTGAAATGATAAAAAAGCAACAGTGAGGGACTCCAGTGGGAGTCTGAAGACGTTACCTCGTTTATTCCTACATGTAGAATATCTGCTCTAGTGTCAAGATGTAGGATTTTTATCATTTAGAATTATTTTACTGAAGATGGTGACAGATCTTTATTTTAAGAGACAGATAAATAAGCTAGTGGAAACAACTATTGGGTTTTTGTTTATTTTCATTTGGGAGATGATTTCCAGAGTGCTGGTTAACCCGGAAGTTCCCATTTGCAGTTTGCTATTTGGTGACTTAATATTGTGAGTGAAGTTGATCAAACGGTGACATATTTCGATCTCTTTTTTAAAGTCTAACTGAAAGTACACGGAGCAGTTTTGACAAAGATTAGTGTTGCAACAGAGTAAACACAGGGACAGTAGACCTGTCTAGTTTCCTGGAGAATGATTACAATGATCTTTAAAATCTTTGTTTACAAAAGAGAGGGAGTCTCTGTGTGCCTGTCAAACCAGGTTTCTCCTTGGTGACGCTGTAGAAGGGCGCTCGTGCAGCAGCCTGGTTTGCTCTGTGACATTTTAAATAACTTCCAGAGTTAAAACATTTTATTTAATAAACTATTCAGGTGTTTGAAAAGTCTAAAGGATATCAGTTTAATGCTGCAGATGGATGTTGGAAAACACACAGTTAGCGCTGTGCTAAAGGTAGCACGGTGCTAACTGTGTGTTTCCACTTAAGCTTTACATGTCTGATGTGTAGCAGTGACAAATGAAGCTGTCCATGTTTGTATCTCAAAAGTTCCTGGCTTTCGATCTAACCTGGAACAGCATACTTTCCTTGCTTTCATGGTAATGTGAAGCTGAGAAGGGGCCCCACACGGCCGAGGGCCCTGCTGCTCATGTGTTCTTTGTTCAAAACATCTGAAATGGAAAATCCAGTCGTAGAGAATATCTATGGGGTCAAATACGGATCAGCTTAAAGTGAACAGAAAAACCAGGTTTGACATTAAAAATGTAATGTTGAAAAGCACAACTAAAAAGGAAACTCAGGGGAGAAATTGTATATTTAAGAATTAAAACTCATTTAAATGTAAAAGAAAATGTTACTTTTAAAAATAAAAAGTGAATTTAGAAACATTGTGAATAGAAAAAATAAATGAAAAAAAATTCAAATAATAGTTTGAAAGATTATAGTGAATTCGTTATTTATTGTTCATTGTTAACTTGAAAGAAATATTAAAATTTTTAAAAAATGTGTAAATTGGAAAATAAAAATGAAATGTGATTTAAAATACTGAAAACTTGAATTAAAAGAACCTGTAAACCTAAAACTATTACCAAATTAAAAGAAATGTTTATTAGTTCCGGTTGCTGTTTTGTATCTTCATCTTTTGTTTGTTCGTTTCTCTGTCTTTTAGTTTCTGGGACATGATTGACATGGGGTGTCAGACTGGTGATTTTATCTTCACTCCAGAGCAGTGTAGTGATCATGCTCTCCCAGAGCTTTGGTGCATAAAAATAATCTTATTTCTTTTAAGAGCGTTCCGTGAACCGTTTTTACATGGTCTATGTTTTTATTTTATTTACAATCTGGTTTTTCATTCACCTGAAGCTGTTCCTGATTTGACCCCGTAAATATCTGCTGTGTTGGAAGCTATGAATTTATGTTCTCAGAGCAGAGGGTGGAACCTGAGCTGTGAAGGCGGATCTATTGTAGCCTTACTCGCCGCCTGCTGGTTCTTAGCTCTCATGTAGCTGCTGGTTTCTGACGGAGCCACCGGTCGTCTTGATGACTACCAGTTTGATTCTTGGAAAATGTGAATTCTTGCTTAGTGAGGTGTATTTATTGAAAGCGATGTATTTATTGATGTATTTATTGGATCTGTGAATTGGGCTTCCAGCTGGAACTCGCAGCTTTTCTGAGGTTTTGTGGCCCGGAGACGCTGTGTTCAGCTCCTGAGTGACTGTAAATACTATGTACATGGAAGACATGTAGTATAAGTAGATCTATTTATAAAGAGATATTATCTTGTGTTTTATTTCCTTTGTTTGAAGGAATTACATAGCAATAAAAACTTCACAGTGTGAACCTCTTTGAATAATTGACTTGGATCCACAGCTTTCGTGTGTTTTTTGTTTCACTTGATGACCAAAGCTTTTCTTTTCTTTCCTGAAGCTTTTCTGCTTTCTTTTTTTGGCCTCTTCTCACCTGAGCTGCTCTCCTGCTGGTTTAAGGATTGAAATTCCTCTGTTTTGGATCTGTTGAGGGGTTTAGTGCTTATCAGGAAGCCTGCAGAGCCGTTCTGGTGGACGAAGCTGTAATCAGCCTTTCTGCTGGAGGCGGAGTTTCCCCCCAGCTTCACCAAAGCAGAGATGAGGAAAGTCAATCACATTCTCAACTTCTGCAGACCAACAGGAAGAAACCAGGATATAATGAAGTTTCAGTTTAGACGTGAGGAATGCACATTTATCATAAATCTGAATCTTCAGGTTATTGTATTTCTTTTCTGAGGATGTTTTTGCCGGTTTTAATATCCAGATGTTCCTTAACTTGTCCCTCTTGCTTCATTATGGCTTCAAGATGAAGAAACTTTTCCTTACACGAATGATGTCATTTAAAGAATACTGTTTAGGGTTTTTTGTAATTACTGGAGGGCAACTGAAGAAAACCATGAGGTTAATAAACAGAAAAGTTGTCTGCTTTGTGTCAAACGTCTCGGATTGCTTGAACTGATGGAGAAATGGTTGGAGGCTTCAGCAGAGAGCCACTGAACGTTTAGAAAGTCCATCTTTTCTAGAGCTTTTCTCTAGAAGTTGTCTGGATTCCAACTTCACCTGCATGACCGTTGACCTTTCAAGGAGTTCAGTAAATGAATGAATTCAGACGGGTTAACAACAGACCAGAACGGGTCATCCTGGTTGGAATAATTGACTGTATATGAGAGCTGGACTGAGTGACCCCGCCCCCCTGGCGTTCTAAACAGGAAGTACCTGCTGGCTCCAAGAAGCCAAAACGCCATAGACATCTATGGAGAAATAACAGCTGTTACTCAGTCATTCTATTGGTCAGAATAACTGTTCTTGCTCTGATACTTTTTAACATCTTCTTGATAATCCTCATTTTTGTCAGAATACTTTTTCTGTAAAGCTCAAGTAATAAACTGACCAATCAAATTCCTCAATAAAAGATATCCACCTGTGCCGGAAAGGACACCACGCTCCCCTGACAGCCCCCGCCTGTCTCCACCAGCTTCTCAGCAGGTGGAAGCGTGACAAAGTCATCTCCACCGTCGTCGCTGAGGGCCTCCACCCGAAAGCCGCCCTGACTCCGAGCGTTGCAGTAGACGTACCTGTTTCCTCTGTCATCGCAAACCTCTGCCATTTCACACTCGATGGAAATCGTTTCTAACGCCTGACCGAACCTCCAGGTGACCCCCTGATCGTCGCTGTACAGGCTCAGTGCTCGGGGAACCGCGCAGAAACACGCTATGCAGGAGCACGAAGGGCCGCAGGAGCCGTAAGCGTAAGCGGGAATGATCAACCTGCCACTGTGGACTTGAATGCCGTGGCCTGGCCCCACCGCGAACGTGGCCCACTTCTCAATCTGATGCAGCTTCTCCGTCAAATCAGTGACGTCACTCCAGGTTTGGCCGCCATCTTTGGTGGTCACGTAGCAGAGACGAGCCTTGTTGATGTCCCAGAACCTCTGCCAGGATTCTGACGTGGTTCCCTCCACGCAGATGAAAACCAGAAAAAGGGTTTTGCTGTTTCTTTCGTAGACGGGACAGGGGTTCATGGGACGATACCCGCTCAGACGCGTCTTGTCCACCACCGTTTTAGCCTCTGACCACTGAAAGGACAAACGCCAGGCTGAAATGATGGACTCTCACACACATATGAGGTTAGTAAGACAATGAAACGGAAAACCACCTCCACACTCATCTGAGGAAGGCCGTCCTGTCTGAGCAGACTTCCCGTCTTCATGACCAGCTCCTCCGTGCTGGCATCGTTGGACGTTTGGCGCCTCTCAGCAAAAGCCATCAGGAAGCCTCTGTCTCTGTCGTAGAAGAGCGAAGGGATCCTGTACACCTCCTTCTTTTCCTTGTTGGAGTAAAAGACGGTTTTCCGGCCTTCGTCACCAGTCGCGTTTGCCATGATGTCCTGAAAGTAAGACAACACGGACTTCCTGTTTGAGGATAATGAGACCAAACCCTTCAATAGTCTGGGAGGAGACTTTATGGCCGTGAAATGGAGACCAAACAGGAGTATAAATGAGTTCCTAATTACTGATAAATGAGACTGAGGACCAATAAAGGTTCTGTGGTATCAGTACGGATATCGGATAAAGAGCACTGTGGGTGGGTTCCACAAAACACAACCCCTTCTATTTTATGAAAAACTCCTGTGTCCTTTGAAATAGAAGTTTATATTCTTTTACAAGATTATTTATCTAAATAAATAGGAGTTATTACATTAAAAAACAGATTACTAGCGTGAAAAAAAGGATTTAAAGTACATTTTGTTGTCAAATCAAAATTTCCATTTTAACTATATGTCTTTTTAGTGATCTATTTTATAGACTTTCTCTGGACCTTAACCCAGACTTTTTATTTTCTTTGAATAATTTAATTATATAAATCAAACATTTTCTGTTTATTTAACAACACAATAATAATGATGATGCAGATTTTTTAAAAGTATGTTCAAACATGTTTGAAAATTCATAAATTGCTAACATGAATTAAAACAACTCACAGACAGAGGTTATATTTAACAAAAAATGTATTTATTTTGTATTTTATGTTATATTATTACATATTTTAAAGCAAAAAAAGTACATTAAAACCTTTCAAAAAATATTTTCTATAAAAATGAAAAATGTTTTAAACATTAACACTTTATTTCCTTAGTTGTGTTTCCTAAACTGTGTTTAGATAAGTTAAATCATCAAAAACACTTAAAAAAAATAGAGCAGTTCCTAGACAAACATAAAAAATGCAAGAGAAACTAAATCAATCCTGATTTATGTTTTTATTTTAAGCTTTCATACATCTTTTTAGTGAAGAAAATCCAATAATATGTAAAGTTAATAACTAAAAACAAACACTCACCTTTGGCAGCTGCTCACCAAATGCTTCACAGCTTTACCACAGCAAACTGTTGATTAACCTGCTCTCTGACGCTGCTCTAATGAGATATCCAGGTATGTCGGCTAATTATTAATGGAGCAAAATGCATCACATGATCTTGTTTTTTTTTTTTCTGTTCATGGAAAAAAAACTCCATGTTTATTTTTCTCCAATTTATTTTATTACATTTGATGCAGTTGATCAACATTTATACAGTAACATGAAAGTATGTTTGGTGTGTTTTTTATCTGATTTACTAGCAGTTTTTGCTGAATAAAATGAACATTTCCTGTTTTGACATTTTTATTTTATTTCTGCAATGTTAGAAAACTTGTCTGGTCTTTTGTGAATGAAATTTGTAGAACATAATATTTTTTACATGTTTTTTTTTTTGTCAAACACCTTTAATTTTTGCTGAACTGAATAATTCTAAAATCTACAGGAGGTCTCCAGAGTCAGAACAAGAACAGCCTGGCTGAGGACATGAGGGCCTCGATCCACTTCAAACTAATCTTTTGAATGTTAAGTTAAAGGTCAATTTGTCCCCCAAAAAAGTATTTTTATATGTTGAAACTTCTCCTGCTTTGGCTGATCTGGTGTAATCAACATGTAAAATAAATATTAACCATGCTGAACATACCAGGATAGTTAACTTTGTTGTATTTTTTTAAAGACTTTTGTGTTTTTGGTGTTTCTAACGTGGCCTTTTTCTGATGATGGAGAACATTATTTAAGATAATTAAGATCACAGTTACATTTCTGAGTATTTCTTTATTCAAATTGCTGTGAATCCAGAGCAGAAGAAACAATGCTGTTTGAAAAAGATCGTATATGTGATGTAGAAAATACTCTGGGCCCCAAGCTACCCCGCTCCATTCTGATGCATTCACTTGTAGACAAATAGATCCATGTACGCCTTTGTTTTCCTTGTCTGAGCTGAAATCTGGATCTAAACTGTACGGCTGGATACCATTTTTGTTCCACCACTAATGCTGAGTTGAGGTTGTGAGGGGCTGTAATATTAAGAGTGTGTAAACAGAGAGCTCTCAGGTACAGAGAGAAGTGGGGTCCCTTCTACAACTCAGAGGTGAATTTTTAATGCCCCTGGCAGTGACAGTTTGGTGGTGAGTTTTTTTTTTTTTGTGGCAAAAAACGTCTTACTTATAATTTTTTTTAAAAACTGGGAATGCTTTGAAAAAAGATAACAAGATGATCGGAGTGGGACTTAAATTGATTTCAGGGAATGCTTCTTTTGTTTTTGTTTATTTAATGTGTATCTGTGGTGTATTGCTATTAGTTTGTTATGTAAAGCACTTTGAGGTGTTGTGGTATGGAGGTCCAGAAGAGACACCAATAAATAAATATACACACCATTAAATCATTGAATGAGTGTCATTAAGTATTTAAAATTGGCATTAAATAAATAAAATTGGAAATCAATAAATGTTGAAAATATGTGGGATTAAAATATGAAAATTGCCATTAAATCACTATTGACACTATTTTTTAACAATGTAATTTCGTATTTATTTATTCATTTCATATTGTCTCCTCTTGACCTCCATACTGTGGGTCCCTTACAAATAAAGTTCAATTTGAATCAATTTGAATCAATTTGAAAAGCATCAAATGTTAAAAAATACTTTATTTCATGTTCCGGTTAAACTTTAGCAGAAAGTAAAGTGACTGCGTTTCTTTACACAGACTGAGACACCCGCGTGTTCAAACGTGTCAAAAAGTTCTTCGTTGTTTTGCAAGAAGGAGCGCGAGCGCTCTTCTCCCGCCCACAGTTCCCGCCCCTTCCCAGTCTGCCCTCCGCGCGGCCTGATTGGCTGGAGGACTCGTCCGCAGGGGAGGCTTGTTTTTGTCAAACAAAGATGGGCGGGAACTTCTTCTACGTCACGAAGTGGGAGGGGGAGAGGGCCTTCCAAAACAAAAACTTGGAGCTTCCAGATCCAAAATGGACGCTGCTCTCCCACCGAAGCCCAGCTGCCAGAGCCAACATGGCCGCTGTGCAGCCCAGTTTCACTGCTCGGATGGGCGGTGCCGCTTTGAAGTTTGAGTCACGTGATCCGCGCAGAGTCCGTGTTGACCCATTCCAATATGGTGGCCAGCCTGGCTCCAAGGTTTCTGTTGATGCTGTGGTTCTGCGGGGTCAGACGCGGCGACTGCGGCGGCGAGGACCCCCACATTCTGGGGCTGCGAGTGGAAGACCCCACCGGCTCGGTGAGCGTCAAAGACCGGATCATCTCGGTGCCTGAAGGAGCGTCGTTCCAGCTTCGCCTCTTCGGGGCCAGCCTGAATGGAAACGGGACGTGGGTCGCGTTCGCGGCGGGGACCGGGACCGCCGAGGACCCGTGCGGGTCCGACCGGGGGCGGCTGGAGTCCGCCTTCAGGGTGACGGAGGAGTTCAGCCAGGACGAGGACCACAGCGGGGTCCTGACGGTCACGGCGAACCGAAGCATCCCCGCAGACGGGGACGCCCTCCACCACCTGTGCGCGCGCAGCGGGGAGACGTGGGCGTCTGTGACCCCGGACAGGCTGCGGGTGACCCCCGGCGCGGCCGCGGAGCAGATCCCGCCGTGGGCTCTGGCGCTGCTCATTGCGCTGCTGCTGCTGCTCTGCGCGCTGCTGAGGACGTTGAACCTCAGCCTGCTGGGGCTCGACCCTGTGGAGCTGTACGTGCTGCACAGCTGCGGCTCCGAGGAGGAGAAGCGGGCGGCCAAGCGCCTGGAGCCGGTCAGGAGGAGGGGGAACTTCCTGGTGAGTGTGTGGGGGTTGTGAGGAAGATGCTGGCTGCTGTCTTCACCCAGTCCGCCTTTTCTGCGCAGGCGTGCTCGCTGCTGTTCCTGTGCGTGCTGGGACACTCGGTTCTGGGCGTGCTGCTGTACCGGGCTCTGGGCTGCGTGGCCTCCGCCGCCTTCACCGGGGGCTTCCTCATCTTCCTCCTGGCTGAGCTGGCTCCTCACATCCTCTGCTCCGGGTACGGCTTCCAGCTGGCGCCCGGCCTGACCTGGCTGGCCCAGGTGTGCATGGTTCTCACCTGCCCCCTGTCCTGCCCCCTGGGCCTGATCCTGGACCTGGGGCTGCGAAGGGACATCAGCACCTGCTGCATCAGCGAGCGGGCCATGGAGATGGTCCGGACCAGCGTCAACGACCCCTACAGGTAAACCAGATCCAGGTCCAAACTCTGAGACCGGATCCGAACGTCTTCACTAAAACCAGCCGCTGATCATCAGGCCCCCCCAGAGCGGGGACTGGGTGACGGTGGGGAGACACGACCCACCAGCAGAACCAGAACCGTGAACAATAGTTTGAGTCGACAGGAGAAACACCGAGAAAACCAAGTTCATAAGCAGAACAATGAGGCTACGTTCACGTCGTCTCGGAAACGGGTGTTCAATGAAAAGTCTGTATGCATGCACAACTGCACATTTAGGACGTCTGCGTTCTAAACGATCGTGTCCACGCAAAGCTACGCACAGTTTTTAGTCTGTTTTCGGTCTTACGTGCAAGATGTGCGGCCATCAAACGCGCGTTGTCAGATAGATCAGTGGAACTTTGAGCGTCTGGATTTGGCAGTGACGTATAGATGGCGTCCCTTCAAATCCATGGAAGTACCACCTGTTTGAAAATTGATCATGAAGGAAGATTTGACCACCGCGGTTACTTCCCCGCTGGGTCATGAAGCGAGAACCCTGGAGCGAGATTCACCAGATTTTCACCGTTTCCACATTTTGCACCATGTCTCTTCCAGCTGTAGGTGGCAGACCTGCGCTACTAAACAGTAGAAGAAGAAGCCCCTCCCTGCTAGCTCAGTGTGAACATCATGTGCATTCAAGAAGCTGCGTTCTTAAATGCACGCACATGCCCGCTGTGAACGTAGCTTGATGTTCTGGTTCCGCGAGTCTGATCCCCCTGTCCAGGCGCCCGTTTGTCCACAGCAATCTGGGCCTGGAAAATATCGTTTTCGGTCCGATCCTGAAGACAGAAAAACATCAGAAGTTGAACCTTAACGTCCTACATTCCATTTTCCGGAGCAGCTTTGTGGTCTGGAGGAGTCGGAGTCCTCCTGACGTGGCGGATCTTCTCGTGGATTTCAGGCTGTGCTTGATGTGCTCTGTGTGCAGCGAGTTCGTGAAGGAGGAGTTCAGCCATGGGATGCTGCGCACCAAGACGGTGGAGGACATCCTGACGCCGCTGAAGGACTGCTTCATGCTGCCCAGCTCGGCCGTCCTGGACTTCTCCACCATGTCGGAGATCATGCAGAGCGGCTACACCCGGGTGCCCATCTACGAGGAGGAGAGGTGGGAGCTTCGCGTTCATCTGAAACGGTGCAAACACCCAACAGTGTTGGAAATGACCTCTTACGGCGTCCAGAATGAGCTTGAAAATCCGGGTTTTAACTTCTAACCTCGTCCAGGTTTTCCTGGAGTAAAAAGGTCCTTCATCCAAAACAAACAACTGCTGTCATTTCTAGATCATTACCGACTGTTACGTCCATACGTAAGATAAAAAAGTAAACCCGGGAGGATTTTGAAGACTGACTGGACAGCCGTTTATTACAAGGACAGGTGCAGGGGAGACAAACACAACAAGAACAAATAGCGTTAAACTAAACAAAGTGACATTCACAGGCACCATATAGGCAATTAGCAGACTATTGATTATCAGACTGAAAGTAATGTGAGTAAACAACAACCCACTGAACCTAAAGTGGGACTTAAACCGAGGGACAGAACTAAGGCACAGCCAGAAACACACCAAACCAGGGTCATAAGCAAGACAAAACTATTAATGAAAATGGAGAACAAAACAGACTGAAAACCAGGTTTTTCTTCAATGGCAAACATTAGGGGCGAGCTGAGAAAACCAGATAGGGAATTCAGCTGCCTCTGGAGCAGGAGCCACTGAGGCTTTTGTGCTTCCCTCCAAGCCCGGTGATTGGAAGAGGGAAGGCGGCTGCAGCAGGAGGTGGAGTCAGGCAGCATGGTGGAGCAGGCCTCTGCAGGGACAAACACACATAAGCAAATACACACTGAAGGCCTGGGGCCGTAACACCAACAAAGCTCGTGGTTTCACCCATCAGCATTGGTTTTATCCTCACTGATGATCATGAGCTGTGTTACTGTTCAGATCACAGCTGGAGGAGGCAAAAGGAGCTTCAGGGGAGGTCTGGCTCTCCATTAGAGACAGGCTGTGGAGCTCCAGTGTTCTGGAGGAACGCTTATCCATCTCCAGAGAAAGCAGTTGATGTGGTTTGAAAATCTTCAATTGAGACATTGAGGTTCTGTTCAGCCAGAAGGGGGCGCTGTGGCAGGAAGCACTAGAGGGGTTTTCTCTCTGCCCTGGGAATGCTCAGCCGGGCCATCTGTGTCCCAAAGCCTGGAAAAACAGCGGATGAGTGGAGATGTGGGTGAAAAGATAGATATGTGGTTGAGTGGGTGTATGGATGGAAGTAGGAGTGAGGAGGATAATAAGTAATGGATGGATGGATGGAAAAGTGGGTTGACGGAAAGATGGATGGATTGGTGGGTGGGTGACCGGATAAAAGAATGGGTGGAGACGTGGATTGTTGGGTGGGTGTATGGGTGGTTGGTTGGAGATCGATGGAAAGAAGGGTGGAGAATATGAGTTTTTCTACACTTCTTTGTAGTCCTTCACCTTACCTCCACCCTCTCATCTGAAATCCCCCTTTCCACCCAAAGTGATCTGGTTCCAGTTCTGGGATCATCTGGTTCCGACTGTAAGAATGTGTCAGAAATATATTTAAATTTGAATAAACTAAGTGAGTCTGCTTGGTGTGACCTCACATGGCCTTTACAGAAACGTGTCTTTGTTTTCTACAGTCAGTTTTTGCTTCTAAAAATACAAATCTCAAACGTAGATTTGATATTTGATTAATACCAGTCGTAAGTAAATGCAGGTTTTGACTTGAAGCCGCCTATCAAACCTGAAGAAGGGCTCGTGTTCTGGCAGCTCTTTGGAGATAATGTGGAAAAGTTGGAGTTTAACTTTAATCTGGACCCTGTGACTGTTTGAACTCTGAACTGTCTGCTATGTTTCCACCAGTAACTTTTCAACCGGGTTGACCCGGGTCTCAATTTCAAACCAAAAACTCCAAAAAGTCACAGCAGTTAAAGAAAAGCCTCAAAGCGTTTTCTCAGCTTCCAACATGAATCAAAAATGTTCGGAGGAGAGAAACCTGCTGCTGCTCTGTTGAGTAAACCTCCGTGACTCTGGACTGTCTGAAGAACCGGCTCCTGTCCTGCAGGTCCAACATTGTGGAGATTCTGTATGTTAAAGACTTGGCGCTGGTGGACCCAGATGACTGCACACCCATGACGACCATCACCAAGTTCTACAACCACCCGCTGCACTTCGTCTTCAACGACACTAAACTGGATGCTATGCTGGAGGAGTTCAAGAAAGGTGAGCTACCAGAGCTGGTACCGTCAGGAGGTCCAAAACCCCTCTGAGGGAGAGCTGAGATGTTTCCTCCAGAACCGCTTCAGTGGAGAACAGTGACGGGGTTTGGATTCACTTCATTAGACATTAGAAAAGGAGTGAGTTGGACCAATATGGCCGCCTCACCAACACAGAAGAGTCCACGGCAACCGTTCAAACATTTTCACGTTTAATTCAGATGTTTATTCATTTTATTTTCAAACTAGTTTTCTGATGTTTCTTAACAACCACCCGCGTGCTAGCCCCGCCTACATCGTTAACGCCATAAAGAAGAATTTGAAGAGTGGCTTTGAATTCCTGCAGATTTGTGTTGATTCTGTTCAGTCTGTCAAAGTCGGGACTGATGTTCTCTCCATCCAGAAGGCGGCCATCTTTGCGAGGTAACCTCGTTTTCCCATTGGTCAAATGTTTCTCCAATCCAGAAAACATGGAGCTACCTTTATGTGTTTATATTCTAAGCGTAAACTATACGTGGTGTCCATGGCAACATTTTATGCAAGTCAAATCCCCTTCTAAGAGGACTCAATCATTAAAACCTGTTGGCATTAAAAATAATCAACCAACAATAAGGTATTCCTGCTATCATGTGTGAATATATGTTAATGAAATATTAAATCCTTTGTATAAATCTCTGGGATTAGCCAAAAGTGCTCTTGGCCTGATCCTCAACAACCAGGTTTCAGTCAAAGCATCACCATGACAACTGTGCAAAAGTTAACCTACATGAGGGGGAAAGTTCACTTTTGGGAAAAATGGTGGAAAAAATGAGTTTTAGAGAAGACCTTTGACTTTTGAGACGAAGTGTAACATTGCAGCAAATTTACTGAAATGCTTGGAGAACGGCAAACCTGAACAGAACAGTAATCCAGTTTTTATGTGTTGGTGTCATACAGAACCAGAACTGCGTTAATGACACTTCACATTTTCAGTCATTGACTGTACATGAGAACTGGACTGCGTGTCACCCACAGAAATTCAATTTAGTTGCCATTTTTTCGTGATACGTACGTCACCATGTTGGAGCCAGACGACATCAGTAAGCAGGGATTGGTCCAAGTCTATCTGTGTAATACTATTAGAGTTTTTTGAGGCATCTGATTGGTCAGTTTATAACTTCAATAACTTGAACTACAGAACAAATATCCTGGAAAATATGAGGATTACCAAGAAGATGTTGAAAAGAAGAACCCCGGAAGTATGATTATTCTGACCAATAGAATGACTGAGTAACAGCTGTTTAGTTCTACACAGAAGTGGGATTTTGGCTTCTTGGAGCCAGCTGGTACTTCCTGTTTGCAACGCCAGGGGGAGGGGGTCACTCAGTCCAGTTCCCAGATACAGTCGTTGGTTCAAGTCCCTTTTAAACTGTAACTTTATTGTTAAAAGTGTATGTGTAAATGATGGTGGTTGCTAAGTAACATGAAATGTAACTGTTGTAGAAACATAAAAATGAATCTCCATGTTTATCAGGACTGGACAAGAAAGAAATCTGATAGTTGCTGTGGTCCATTACCTTTCAGGAGGCGGCCATATTGAATCCATTCAAGTTGTTCCAGTTCTGTGCAGAACTAACAGTCATTGAGTTTACCAGAACAAGCTGCAGAGGGGGTGGTTGTGTGTGTGTGGGGGTGGGGGTGGGGGGTATGAAAAGAGTGGGGGATTGTGGGTACTTCAGTCTGGCTTGTAGGTCTTGTTATTAAGAAGAACTAATGATATGAAAGTAAGATGTTTCTCTTGAAAACTAAACAAATAGCCCTGATGAAGGACTGATGAAGACTTTGCGTGCGTGTCTGATGTTCACCCAGGTAACTCTCACATGGCCATCGTCCAGAAGGTGAACAACGAGGGGGAGGGGGACCCTTTCTACGAGGTGCTGGGATTGGTCACTTTGGAGGACGTCATCGAGGAGATCATCAAGTCAGAGATCCTGGACGAGTCCGCCGGCTACCGTGAGTGTGTGTGAGCGTGCCGTGTCCATTTCCTGGCGTGGTTGTTCATGCTTGCGTGTCGTCCCCCAGTGGACAGGAAGCTGAAGCGGCCCCTCCTCCCTCTCGAGATTTCTCTGGAGCCTCGCTGCTCCAGCGAGGAGTTTTCTCTCTTTAGGCCTCCAGACGGAGAACCCAAGATCCACACGTCGCCTCAGCTGCTGCTCGCCACGCACCGCTTCCTGTCCAGAGGTGTGTTGATGATCGTCCCCGCAGGAAATGAATGCACACGTTAGAAAAATCAACACTTTTCTACTCTTTAATGTTTTAAGTAAAAACAAACTGTATGAAGATCTTTGAAGTGACCTCTGACCCTGCAGAGGTGGAGCACTTCAGCCCAGCGCGAGTCTCTGAGAAGGTTCTGTTCCACCTGCTGCGCCACCCCAGCGTCAACCAGGAGGTGCACTTCGAACCCAACAACCGACTGAGCCCGAGCCACTACCTGTACACCCGCAACCAGCCGGTGGACTACTTCATCCTGCTGCTGCAGGTACGTACCTGCCCCGCCTGCAGGGGGCGCCCCTGACTCCCACTGGGACCAATGAAGCAATGTATTTATGAAATAATGACTATGATGAGTTTCCCAACTGTGTGTCTCTGAGTGTGTTTTAAATGTAATTTCCTTTTTTGTGTGTGTTTTAGAGGCATTTTGCTTTACAAACTAAATAGAAAAACACAAAAAGATACTAAAACTATCACAAATAGAACAAAGCATGAAAGCAAATTATAATTTTTTATGGAATAAAAAGTTTGCATTTTTAAGCAGCTTGTGATCTAAAGCTGAAGAAGAAAAATCCTTTGTAAGAACTGAACTACACTGAACGTGTCTATCTTTTATTTTGTTTGCAGGGTCGCGTTGAAGTGGAAATCGGCAAAGAGGGGCTAAAGTTTGAAAACGGGGCGTTTACATACTACGGAGTCTCTGCCCTGACGCTGCCATCCTCAGGTGAGAGTGGGAACTGCACATGCAGCGAATTTGAACACTTTAGCCACCAGCAGGCTAATAACTGAGAAATGAATAAATCTGTTTGATACAAAATTCTTTCTGCTTTCATCTTCTTTAATTATCCTTTGATCCTTAATAAGAGTCCCGTCATTTTTCAGATTATTTTATTGTTAAACTTTTCTTCATGACTCCATATGCTGGCGTGTTACAGTAGATCCTTTGATCATCAGCTGTGCTCTTAAGGTGACTAACATCTTTAAAGCAGCAGATTTCCTTTGATATTTGCAAAATAAAAGAAGAGGCTCAGATCACATCTTTAGGTTCTAGCTTTTCTTCCTGCGCTAGGACTAACAGAAACTGTTTGGTTGCAGTGCACCAGTCTCCAGTATCAACCCAGCGGAGCTCTCCCAGAGATCCCTTTGATTCTGGGGAGGCCACCAGCCCGTCCAGCTACTGTCCCGACTACACCGTCCGCGCGCTGACAGACCTGCAGCTCATCCGGGTTTGTGAACGACTTTTCACCCTTCTGTCTTTGGGTCTGCTCAGGAGAAACCAATTCTTTAATGGCAGCCGTGGAGTGGTGACCTTCTGATTCTCTGATCTGTAGAGTCAGCCAATCTGAAGTATAGCGGGTTTCTTCAAACCACAGATTTTTGCCCCTACTGTTTACTTTTTAACAGAACATGTCATCTAAAGGCTCTTAAACAGCAGAAGATCATAAAAGCTTCACTAACCTTTAAATAACTTTTAAATATACAGATAAAGAGTTGTTTTATTCTCTAAATATTTGACATTCGTGTTTAAAAACTGACTGAAAGTGCAGCTGAAACACAGAAGATCATTTCTTTATTTTCTCACAGTGGCGTCCGGTTTTGTGCCGACTGCTGATTTTCTCATTGTAACTTAAACTAAGTCCAGTTTGGTAACCCACGTCCAGCATTAGCCGCATTATCTCACATGGTTGCAGAATTTATGATAAATTCATCTTTGAGCCTCCTTGTATATTTTGAGATGCAGGATTTTTATGGCGCGCAGCAGGAAAGACTGCAGGGAGCAGATATGATCGCATTGTTTCTTCTCGTTTTTTAAGTTCTGACTGCGTGTTTGAGCACCAGCATCGCCCTCACCGCGTGCTCAAAAACTCGCCAAAATATGCACACATCTAGTACCAATGAAAAAGGTGAAAGACCCCGCCCCTAAAAAATGATGTCATCACGGGTTGAGAAACTGTAAAAAAAAAAAAAAAAAAGCAATAGTTCCAAAATCTCTTATGGGAAAAAAAAGTCATAATCCACTAATGAAACCAAAATGCACGTCGGGAAGGTTTGAAATGATTTTGGGATGGCCACAGGACCTAAGACTTGGTGGTTATTTTGTGGCAAAGAGTAAAATTTGGTGATTTTTACATTTTCCCACAATATGGGGAAAAAAACTATTGTTTTGTGTGATCTTCACAACATTTCATGCATATGTTGCCAGGTCAAGTCTACAACCACAAACAAAGTTTCGTTGACTTTTGACCTCAAGAAGAGGCCATGGCGGCATGAAAAAAACTCCCCTTTATTACCTTCTGCAAACGTAAACTCCTCCCAGAAATTCAGTCTATCACCTCCTAACTCCTCGAGTGTTATTGGGAAACTACTTTGAAAAAAAATGTCGATTTTTAACACCGTTAGCGTGGCTATCTAGCAAAAGTGGCTAACCGCTGCTCACACAGTTTTTATTGGAATATTGGGAACATTTAGTACATGAATTGTAGAGCGGCTGCGGGTCATGTCACGCTTGTTTCCGCCTTTGGCGCTCCTCTCATGTCCGCCATGTTGAGCTTTTGTTTTACTGTTTAGCTTTACTGACGTCCGTTCAGGTACAAGCCGTTTGCGTGAGGATCTAAAGCGCCTCTTCCTGCTGCAGGTGACGCGCCTGCAGTACCTGAACGCCCTCAGGGCGTCGCGAGTCGGCCAGAGTCCAGACCCCCCCGAGATCAAGATCCTGCCCAACAGTCAGATGAAGCTGCTCAACGACAGAAACGCCGCACAAGGTAGCTGTGCTCGAATTGCCCTGTGACCCCCGAGCGGCGCCATGTCTGTTGGAATGTGCTTTCCTGTTTGCCTTCAGCTGAACTGAATTAATTTTCTCTTTCTCTTTCTTCTACCTCCTGCCGTGCCTCCTCTCGCCTCTGGCCCGTCCAGAGTTTCCTGTAAACTTTTCTTTTTTTGATACCATTGAGAACTACAGTTGAGTGTTTTGTTTTGCATGAGGTAAATGAACACTCAGACAGGAACCATGCCTCCCCAGGACTGTTCTCACTTACCAAAGCAGTGCTCCTTATGTGTTTGTGTGAGCCAGCAGGTGTGTGTTTGCTCCTCCTTTAACCATCCCGCCTCCTCCAAAACTCCTTCAGGCCACAATCGGTTCATCTCTATCCTCCTCATGCCTGAAGGAATCCGTTCGCCGTGACGTTAAAGATGTCGGCTGTTCACACCGGAGCCCATTTCTGATATTTGCAGAAACAAAACATCAGAATTGTTTTTTTGAAAAGAGTCAGTGGATGACAATCTGACAGACAACAGGAATGAATGTTTGGAGGAAGAAACAGGTCGTTCAGCTGACGCCAAACGCCGTCTGTGGCATCATAAGCACTTTGTCCTCTGTGACAGAGAAGTTACTCTTGATCTTCAGCGGATTCACCAAAACCTTCTCAGTCTAACCAAACTAAAGTGTTCCTGTTTAAACAACAAACCCCAAGTGTCAGTGCTTCACGGCTCCTGGTGGTGGCGCTGCAGACACCAGTATAGAAAACTACAGAGATGACAAAATAAGAGTTTAGTCAGCATAAATGAATAATGAAATAAGAGCAGCTCGTTTTGTTAAAGATGGTCTTTCTCCGACGGTTGTCATTTTTTATGTGCAGAAATAAACTATTACAACTATTAACACCAATTACATAAATCCCTGCAAGTTTTCTAAAAACAAAACAAGTCACTAAAGTCAGAACCACTGAAAGCAGGGAAATATTCCTTACCTTTTTTCAGATTCATTCACTGCAGTGAAAAAGGCAGCTTTTCCAGAAACTCAAGAATCAAAGAAGCAATAAATTAAGCATTTTGTTTTCTATTGCAGAATTCAGTCGTTTGTGGTCGCTTAGTCCTGGAAAACGGCACAAAACAGATGCTAACACAAACCTCAACGTGTAACAAATCCTAAGAAAGTTCTGCTTTACTTCCACGTTTACCTCTCATAAGATGAAATGTTGACAACAACCGAAAAAATCAGGACGGCAGAAAAAAGGATGAACAGAAAAAGCTGCCATGTTTTTACAAACAGGATGGAAACCAAACCTGCAGCTTCTTCCTCAAACCTGCTTCACCCCTGCTTCTGTTTTCCCCGTTTAACCCCACCCCCAAACCACCAAGCTCCCACCCCCATGTTCCTCTGTGTGTTTTCATTCCTGCCGTGACATCATCTCTCACTCACCTCTCATTGGTCGGGTCCCACAGGTGGCAGCCGAGCCCAGGAGAGCTCCACAGAAGAGGAGGCTCATGGGTAATGCAGTCCAATCTGTCCTCTGCTAATTTAAGAAGATAAAATATATTTTTAATTGATGAATCATCTATGGCTGGAACGTGGGACGAGACTGGAGTGAGAGGGACTTTCTTAATCGATCCACCGCTCACTTTCATTTCCATTTTCATTCCTTTCAGTGATTTACATGCAGTGATTATGTTCATATCTGTAAATGTAGATGTCTGTATAAACGTAGAGAACAAGAGGAACTATGTGAATCTTCTAAACTAACTTTTTTTTTTTATTATTATTTCATAATAAATGTGATCTTCTGATGATCGGTAGAAAGAGCATGGTTCTGTCCAAAAGCACACTGACAGATGTTTGGTAACTGTGGTGGAATTAGTAAGTGAACTGTTAATATCATAACCTGATTGCGTTTTGCATCCGTAACCTTCAGAGAACAGCTTTAACCAGATGGGCCAGCAACAAAAAAATCACATGACATTCTTGTTGATTCTTTAATGAGTCTAAAAAACTTCACGTACCAATTAAGAGTTCTGTTCAAGCGTTCTAAACCTGCTTTGTCTTTAAATGAAATGTGCCATCATTGCCAGATGCCTCTCGGTTAACCCTGGAACCCCAGAGCTTTAGCTCCTCTGGTTAACTCTTTCGACTTCCGTAACTGCATCAGCTGATTCGGTCCCTTTGCTTGCATGTCAGTACAAATCTGCTTCTTTTGCATCAGAATCTGTTGGATTTGCATGAATTGCATAAACAGTTGAAGAGTTTCGGTACGTCAAAGAGTGAGTGACATTTTGCTGTCACCGGCAACATCTCCCGTTTAAAGGGTTAATAACCACTTTCAAAGTGGATCCTTTATAAATACGGTTATCCATAGCAACCGTTACGTTTGGTTCACGTCTGCTGTAGCCGAATACCTGCAGCCTTTTATTTGGCTTCACCTGGAAGTAAACTCTAATTTTTCACCGTCTCAAACACCATCTCTGACTCGTGACTTCATTCGGCTTTAATCTAGACTTGAAAAAACAAATGGATGCTAGCATGTCATGTCCAAATATTTTGACTCATCCTACCGCTTCTGGTTAGAATTATTACCTTTCTAGAGTACAGAGGGACAGCTGAGTTCCTTTTTCATTATTCAGTAAAAATGTGTCTTTATTGTGATGCAGTGATTTTTTGTGCCCTCTGGAAAGGTCAGGGGTCATGTTTCCAGTCAGTTGATTCTTTTTTTATTTATTCCCAGGTCTTGATGTGACAAACTCACTTGTTTTTCTGGATTAACCCTTTAAAACCCATGCTTTAGCTCCGGCTTTGACCTTCTTTTGACCACCATCACTCTACAACCGTTTAAGCTATAATTTGTGCAGAGAAAATGGAATGGCGTAAAGCTGCTTCTCTTTGTGTCAGTATCGGCTTCTTCACATCGATGCATAAACCCTTTTTCTACTGTTGAGTATTGTATATCACCTGCAGATGATATGCAATACTCATAAGATGACTTACAGTCCAAGTCATCTTCCTCCGCTCCAGAATCCCCTTTTACTGCGTAAACGGTGGAAGAGTTACAATAATTCAATTATCGCCGGTGACGGCTCTAATGTCAAAGGGTTGAAGAAAATACTTAGCTTGCTCCACTGACTCTATGGAAGGCTGGTTGCTGTTGGGGCTGTAGGTGAGAGTCTCTGGCTCAGAACTCGGAACATGAGTTTTTGGAAACGTCGCGTTTGGAAAGAAAGGATGAGTTTCAAAAAAAAAGAGAAAAGACATTTGAGCAAACTACCCAGATTTTTTTCTTACGTTTTTAAATGCTTTGTGTTTTTTACGTGTAATCCTTGAAGCTCTTAGTTTTTCATGTATGTGATCTTAAAAGATTCTCAGTTTTCTGAGCGTCTTCACTAAACCAAGCTGAATATTCACAGGTTTAAAGGTCTCTTTGAAAAGACACATTCTGTCTGCATTTAGCACGAATCCTTTTAAGATATTCATGTCAAAGAACTTTTTTATTAAGACTTCCTTTGTGAACTTTTGCTTTATATTTGAGGATATGGTTCACTTACTTTTGCACCAAGTGAAAAAGAAATGTGTTGAAATGACTCCAGTCCATGTTTAGCAGAAGTTGCCACGAGCTTCACTTTCATGTCGGTTTCGTGTTTTTGGTGCCTTTCTTCCAGTTTCAATTTCTGCACCAAATTCTTAGTCATTCTTTGTTCTGTCTTTGTGTGCCAAAGTCACAAGTGTGTTGTGTGTGTTTGTTCTAAACCAACCGTCCACTTCAGACACTAACATTTAAGGTGGTTGAAAACACTGCACGTCAAACTTGTGGAGCCTTAAGCCATTTTTCTAGCTTTGTGGTGTGTCCAGAGTTTTGTCCCTTTGCCGCCTCAGGAGGAAAACGTTCTCCTTTGTGTCACAGATGCCAGCGTTCCTCTGCTGTCCGTCAGAAACGTGTCCGATTCCATCAGTTTCCTGAAACCAAACTCAGTCAAACTGAACTCAGTTAAAACATAAAGTAACTTAAACATTTAGTGTTAGTAAAGGTTGGGGGTTTAAATCCTTACATGGCCTTTCTACTGGTCAATCCAAAAAGGCCAGAGTGAGTGTAAAAAGCTCCTGTCTGTTTTGGATGAACCGACTGTTCGATTCCCGTGCAGTCCAGACGTGAGGCAATTAAAATGGAAAATAACTGAAAGTGTTGCTGTATGTTTTTGCTTCAGAAGAATGTTTGATAATTTATTTATTTATTGTTTTTTCTCTTTAGCCGTAACCCCTTGACCTCGTTGACTCGCGTTTTTGCTTTTCCGTCGATGCTAAATTCAGTTTGTTTTGGAGCAGAAGTGGTTTGATGCATGTTTGCATCAACAGGCATCAGGGGGTTTATGGATTTAGCATTGGTTGAACCTTTTTCACCAAATTCACTTTTTTAGTAATAATTGTTGTAGCTATTTTTAACAATAAACAGTTTGTCCCCCCAAAATCTGGATTTTTCTTTTGCTCTATCAGTTGTAACATTTTCTTTTTACATCATTTTTGTGAGATGGATGGCCTCAATAATTCAGCATTAAGGAAGGTTTTCTTTCTTTCTGGCGTTCTTTTCTGTTTTAACCCATGTCATTCATACTTGCATTAAAAGTCGTATTTTTTTTTTAGTCGTTCACCTTTCGGCTATCGGGGAGCGGTGGTTTGGCAGAGTTTTTACGCTGCAAACCATGGTCTCCTGTGTGGCAGCCCTACATCCATCTAAACTTTATGTTTTAATCTCTACTGAAATTTAGAATCCACCAGTTCAAAGTTTAAAATCAGGTCGATAAAAAACGAGTGCGCCATCGTTACCCTGCAGCCTCAACTGAGTAAGGCATCATGTCAGTCCGGCAGAGGACGCTGCGGCTCTGCCGCACATGTTTCAGGTTAAACTTTTCTTGACTGTCTGTGATCTCCTGTTGTTGATCTTGTCAGCATTCGTCTCCACGGTGATGTTTGTGTCATCCATTGTTGCGTTTGTAAACATGTAAATGTACCAGAAAGCGTCCGCGGTCGTGCCACAGGATGGTCTGGGGTTTCAGGTCTGCTCCAGTCAGGAAGAAGTTTGTGACTGAAACTCCCTGCAAAGAAATGTGAATGACAAAAACATTTCCTGTTCTGCTTGGGTTGTTTTGTTTTGTTAGTATTTGATGTTGGAGCTAAATCAGGAGGAAAGTCTTCATCACTTCTTTATGTCTTTACTGTCAGTTCATTTTTGTTAGGAATAAGTTGTTGTTTGTTAAATAAATCTTCCCCTTTGTTTTCCTCTCTTTGCTTGGTGTTAAATCTGCATACAGTCACTTCAGCAGGCTGTAAATTAAAGAATAAAACTGTTTTAAACTCCTAAGTTTACTTTGTAAACTTGAAAGAAATGTTGACAATTTGAAGAAAAAAACTGTAAATTTGGAATAAAAAGGTTATGGTGACATCACATCACTTGCCCACATAGGCGGGCAAGGTGGGAATAAAACCTGCAATCTTCTGATCAGAGGCCAACCGCCTTACTGCTGCACCACAGCTGCCCCTTAAATTTGATCAATTTGATCAATCGATCTATCTACAGTGGGGATCGAAAGTTTGGGCACCCCAGGTAAATGTTTTATTATTGTGCATAAAGAACCCAAAGAAAGATTGAAGAATCTCCTAAAGGCATCAGTTTACAGATGAGACATCCTTTAATATGTTAAAAATGTGGCTTTTTTCCATCATTTATCTTTTCAGAATAACAGAAAACAAAATAATGACATGTGCAAAAGTTTGGACACCCTGCAGAGTTTATAGTCTGCCCCCACCCCCTTTAGAAAAGCTGAGACCTGACAGTGTCATGGATTGTTCACCATCATGGTTTACAAAGATCAGGTGATTTCAATCTAAAAGATTGTAAATAATCTGATCATGTGACCTCGCCCCAACAATCAGCATCAGGGGTTCTTCCAGCAGTTGTCCAGAACAATGAAACAGAAAATAGTTGATGCTCACAAAGCAGGAGAAGCTCTAAGAAGACAGCAAAGCCTTTTCAGATGCTGATATCCTCTGTTCAGAATGTCATTAAGAAATGTCAGTCAACAGGAACAGTGGAAGTTAAAGTTACATCTGGAAGATCAAGAAACATCTCAGACAGAGCAGAAAAGCAAGTCCAAACCCACGTTTGACTGAAGCATCCCTCCAGAAAGACCTGCAGACTCTGGAGTTGTTCTACACTGTTCTACTGTCAAGAGATACTTGTACAAATATGGTCTTCATGGAAGAGTCATCAGAAGAAAACCTCTTCTACGTCCTCACTACAAAATTCAACCTTTGAAGTTCACAAACGAACATAGAAACAAGCCTGATGCTTTTTGGAAACAAGTTCTGTGGACCGACCCGGTTCAGATGGAACTTTTTGACTGCAATGAGCAAAGGTATGTTTGGAGAAGAAAGGGAACAGAGTTTCATGAAAAGAACCTCTGTCCAACTGTTAAGCATGGAGGTGGATCAATCATGGTTTGGGCTTGGATTGCAGCCAGCGGTACAGGAAACATTTCACCAGTAGAAGAAGAATGGATTCCATCAAATGTCAGTAAATTTTAGACACTAACTTGATACCATCTGTAAAAAAGTTGAAGTTGAAGAGAGGACGGCTTCTCCAAATGATAATGATCCTAAACGCACCTCCAGATCCACGCTGTCTTACATTAAGAGACAGAAACTGAAGGTTTTACAGCGACCTTCAATCACCTGACCTCAACATCAATGAAAATCTATGGATAGACCTGAAAAGAGCAGAGTGGAACAGACATCCTAGAAATCTGAAAGAACTGGAAGACTTTTGGAAGGAAGAATGGATGAAGAAACCTCAATCAAGAATGGAGAGACTCTTGGCTACAGAAAGTCTTTACAAGCTGTGATACTTGCAGAGGGGGCAGTACAAGGTTCAAGTACAAACTTTTGCCCACACCATTATTGTTTTCTGTTATTCTGAAAGGGTAAATGATGGAAATAAAGCCTCATTTTTTGGACATATTAAAAGAATGTCATCTTTACCTGGGGTGCCCAAACTTTCAATCCTCTGTCTCATCTTTCCATCATTTATGAACGAGTTTTCCATGCAGAGAGACGTCCACTCAGGACGAGTTTGTTTCCTCGAGTCTTCATGCATGTTTCTCAAAGCTTTTGGGACATAAACTTCCTCAGTAATGAAAGTGGATGTGAAAAATCTAACAGATGATTTTAGTTTCATGTTTCCTGTGTTTGGTGCTTTGTTCTTAGATCATCAAATAAGTTCAGTAAAAATCCATAAAAACAACAGAACTTGTACTTTACTAGAGCAGACCTGAAATCCTTTACTTGACTTTTAAAACGCTTTCTGTTTATGGTCGTTCTCTGAAGTGGGTGGACTGTGTTTCTGTTAACTTTTTCTCACCTGCTTCATAACCTGAGAGGAAATGAGAAATCTGTGGGAAGCCGTCCAACCTCAGAGGTGTTTTTCGGTCTGACATGAGCTGCTCGTTTCCACGTTGGTCTCATATTTATTTCCTGTGTGTCTGAATGAGTCACTGTTCTCACATATAAAAATGCATCTTCCAGGTTGTTTGTCTGATTTTTGAGAAAATATTTTCTTTTATTAAACATGCGTGTAATGCTAAATATTATTTCTTTGGTATTTATATCTGAATGTAAAAAAATGACCACAACATTTCCACGTAAACGGCAAATGGGGTGTTAATCCATAAATGTTTTGATAGATCCTGAGAAGGATGGAGGATGTAGTTTAGGTCCTCTTCTTCTGTTTGCCGCTGTTACCACGGGAGTTTCACTGGCTGCTCTGGCTGTCCGGGTTACAGTTGTATTTTATTGGATGTTTTTCCAAATGCTGTCGGGTACACAGAGACTTCACTGCATTCAACTTTAAACTGTTGTTAGGAAATAAACTTGATCCTGTTGTAAAGGTTTTGTCATGTGTTCCTTTTTAGATTGTTGTGTTTCACAGATTAACCACCAAACAAGCCGTTAAAGAAGATTTTTAAAGTTAAAGAAAATTATTTTCTTTTAAGATAGTTTTAATTAAAGGACAACTAGGTGTCACAAGAAAAAAACTCAAAGGCTTTAGATTTTAAGCTTTAGTCCCAAATGCCCTTACGGGTCGATACAGGCTGTCTGCTGGTGAAGAATGGGCAAATCTGTAACAAGGTCATAGACCACTTGGTGAGCCAGTAGAGTTCAAATGTTTGTTCACATTTAGTTCTACAAGCATTCTGTGGGTTTTGTGGCGTCCAGGTCCGTAGAGGGTCACAGAGAGGAGCGCAGGAGTGTCTGTCAGTTCCCTTGATGCTCCTATGGCCACCTCAAGGGACATCATAAAAATAGAACACACCATCATCGTGCATGTGGCAAGTGTATCCTCAAGTATTTACTATGGATAATGGGAGTCCTACGCACTTAAAACGTACGGGTGATGCTGTTGTTCGGTGACATTACGCCACGTTCTAGTCGTTACTTGTGTTTAGTCGATCAGAACCTGAGCGTCATGGGGAGGGAGGTGTGGGAAACCATCAGGATGATGGATTTCCATGACGGGGGGGCTGAGCAGCTCTTCCTTAGACACTCTTATGTTACGGCTGAAACCGTAAATTTTGGATAGATTTCTGTTTTCTTGTGTGTTTTGTGCTGGAGTGGGAGGTCGCTCTTTCCTTTTTTCAGTCTTTGTTTGCAGATTGGTGCCTATATTGTCCAGAGCACCTGATTGGACGAGGACCTCGTGGTCAGCATTCTAATACTGCACATCATCTGCTTGCTATCCTAACAGCTCGTTTGAGTCCAGTGAACTTGTAAAAGTTGTTAACATGTTTTGCACTTTGTCTAAAGGAAATGTTTGTTTCTATATTAGACATACGACATTGCCAAAGGATTGGATGTATTTTGTTTTGAAAAGAAGTTATATTGTTGTAAAAAACAAGAGCTTTACCACCAAACTTACGGAGAAAATGTGTATTGCAAGGTTCAGAGCAAACGTTTAAAGGACGATAATGGACTTTAACACCCGTCAAAAGTGGTAACAAAGGATTGATTTGACTTGATGTCAATTTACTGTCATTTTGAATTATTTTAGTTCTCTTCTGTCTATTCTGTTAAACTCTTACATTGGTTTACAGTGACGTCAAAAGAATTCACGGAATAAATGACTTCAGTAAAGACTCTGCTTCATTTGACTGCCTGCTACAGAACTCATCATCACGTTCAAGAAACCAGTCTGAGATGATTCCAGCTTTATGACATGGAGCCTTATCCTGCTGGAGGTACCTGGAAGATGGTACCCTGTGGTCATAAAGGGATGGACAGTAACAATACTCAGGTAGGCTGTGGTGTTGGAACCATGATCAGTTGGTGCTCAGGGGGTCAAAGTGTGCAAAGAAAACATCCCCCAGTCCATTACACCCCCACCGCCAGCCTAAACCGTTGATACAAGTCAGGATGGATCCATGCTTTCATGTTGTTGATGCCACATTCCGGAGTGGTACCTGGTGTGTTCTTCTGCTGTAGCCCATCTGCCTCGAGGTTGGATCTGCTGTTCGTTCAGAGATGTTCTTCTGCAGACCTCAGTTGTAACCAGTGGTTATTTGAGTTCCTGTTGTCTTTCTATCACCTGGAACCAGTCTGACCATTCTCCTCTGACCTCAACAAGGCATTTCATTCACAGAACTGCTGCTCACTGAATATTTTCTCTTTTTCGGGAGAATGGTTGTGGGTGAAAATCCCGGTAAATCAGGAGTTTCTGAAATCCTCAGACCAGCCCGTCTGGCACCAACAAACACGCCACGCTCAAAGTCACTTGAATGACCTTCCTTCTCCACCCTGATGCTCAGTTTGAACTGCAGCAGATCATCTTGACCATGTCTACATGCATACATGCATTGAGCTGCTGCCATGTGATTGGCCGATTAGAATTTTGTGTTAACGAGCAGTTGGACAGGTGTACCTAATAAAGTGACCCTGGGCTCGCACCGCATGCGGTCTGGCTGCGGTGCAGACGCCGGAGTCTTTATGATCCTTTATGATGCAACACATTCTTCTGATAAGGATAACGACAAATAGGACAGAGTCTGGGCTGAGATATCACAGGCTGGTGGACCTGATGGTGAGTTTGTGTAATTTAGACATTCACACTCAGATTAGAAAGTTTAGAAAAGTTTGTCAACCTTTCTAAAATCCATTGATTGAAGGTGTGTCGCGCAGGAAAAGAAGTGTGAATATCCTCCAACATCACGGCGGAATGAGGGTTTGTTTACCATGACATCACATTTGAATGTGACGTCAGTGAAGGATCAGTCAGCATCCAGATGACTGAGTCACAGCTTCAGATTGAACACATTTTTGGAGCAAAAGAGTTTCTCTTAAAGGAAGTTCTAAAACGTTCAGTTTGTAATCAAAATGGAGTTTTTGTCCAAATCATGGAAGCAAACCTCCTTAAAGTGTAGAGTTCATGTTCTGCGACACTTTCACTTCCACAGGTCGGTTCTAGGCGTGACTTTCACTCAGGATCCTGGAACTGAAATTATTCGACAAAAATTAAAAAATAAATAGAGGAAATGAAAATCAGGTTTTTACGAATTTGTAACTCCTTCCTCCATCAAACTTTTTCAAAACCCTGATGTGATAAATCAAAGAACTTTTATTTTTATACGGAAACCAAAGATTATTGCTTGAAAAAAAAGAAAAAGTATGAATGCAAGATTAGGTTTTATGTTTGACATGTTTGCTTTAAAACAACTTTTTATGTGATTTGAGTACAAAATTTCTCCCTTTAAATGACTGTCAAAAACCCATCACGGGTTCACGGGCCTTTATGTCGAGTCACAAAACATCGATTCAACAAAGTATGCATGCGCTGAGTACAACTACAGACGGAACGTCAGGAAAAAAGACGCCTCTGCGATGAAAACAGTCAGAAACTGAGGAACCGGTTACATGTTATTGTTTTCTGGCATTGAAGTTGGGGCAATGAACGACTTAAACCGGAAATCATGTGAGTGAATGTAAAGTGCATCCGATACATTTTTCAAAATAAAACTCATTTTCAGAGTAACAGTCAAATATGTACATTTAAGCCCTATAGAATACAAAAGTGTTAAATACAAGTTCTGTGCTTATCCATTGTATGAAGATGAGTCACGCAGAAAAAGAAGGAATGTGAATATAATCCAAAATCACGGCGGAATTAATTTGTTTACTAGCACTTCATCTATAAATGGTGGGTTATCGCGTAAACCTACGTGAATTTGGAGATCTGTGAGGTCACCAGCAGAGCCTGTGGCTGCAGAAGGACCACAAGCAATCCGTAGCCAGAGTGAGTCACCTGCCGTAGCTTGATCGCTGCGGAGCCGGACCGCATGCGGTGTGAGCCCAGAGTAAAACTCTCATTTGGTCTCTCATTCAGACGATTTATTTCCAAATTTTGGGACATTTGAATGTCCTTGTGGTCTTTTGCTGTCTAAATGTTCCCCACACCCTCCCACATCAACACTGTTCCTCCTCTCAACATGTCCTAATCATCTCCATCTGCTTCCCTATATTGATCACCAGAACATCTACCATGATCTGTTTCTCTGATGGATTCATCCTGATCACTCCCAAAGAGAATCGCAGCATCTTCATTTCTGCCACCTCCAGCTCTGCTTCCTGTCTGAATCAGAGTGTCATGGCTGCTCTCACCACCAACCTTTTTATTCTTGATGATTTTCTTTGGTCACACATTACACCGCAAACCTTCTTCGACTCGTTCCAACCTGCTTGCAGATGCCTCTTCATCTCTTTTTTCCTGACTGTTGACCCCAAAAGCTTAAAGTCCTCCCCCTTCTTCACCTCTGCTCCGTGTAGCCTCACCAATCTGTCATTCTTGTCCTTTCCAAAGGAAACTCCTCCTCTCTAGATGTTCCTCCACACCTCCCTGCTCTCACTACAAATCATACTATCATCTGCAAACATGATGGTCCACAGAGATTTTGCCAAACCTCATTTGTCAGTCTGTCCATCACCAAAATTAAACCAAACCCAGTGGGTTCACCAACATCAGAACATTACAGATTGATAAAGGAATGAAGTTGGTAAAGTATCAGCAGTTGAAAAGACACCAACAATAACAGAGTTAAAGAACTGAAATCTGTAAACACAGATGTGACATTAGATCAATCTATTCAAGCAGAAAAGGATGATAGTTCATCTGATGGAGGTAATGCCACTTTCTGCTGCAATGAACCAATGCAGCATGATTCTGGACTGTAGGAGGAAACCGGAGAAAACTCACACATCCATGAGGAGAAAATGCAAACGCTACATAGAAAGAACCCAGCTGGGATTTGAACCACGGCCTTCTCTCTGTGAGGCTAAAGCACTAATCACTACTACTTCCATGTTGGGGAAATTCCACAGAAAACCCCCACCCCCACAAAAGGGGGTCAGGGGTGGTGGAGGGGAAGGCGTGGGCGGATGCTACAGGTTTCCATCCCAACTGTGAATTTTTCAGAGTAAACTAATTCAAATGCAGAAACAGACTAGATGAAGGAACACTTTCTGATCCTTTCATCTGTTGACTGATCATAGCGGTGACCTATATTTGTGTTTTCTGTCTTTCAGTCATCAGAAAAAGATTTCCCCTTCCTGAGGGAAACCACAGAAGCAAATGAACCTGACATGATTGCCAAATCCACCCTAGTTTCACTCGCATGAAAGCCTCCATCAGATGAAGAACAAAACAATTTTATGATGATCAAAAAATACATTTACCACATTTGTAGAAATTGTTCTGTTTACAGTAAACATTGTGTAATTTCCCTCTTCTATTGTGTTTGAGTCAAAATGGACCAACTTTCCTCACTTGAAAACAGATCAATGAGTTCTAGTCAAAACTGATCTGTTTTTGAAGGTTTGAAAATGGGTCAACTTTGACCCTAACTAGTTCAGACCCTTTTTCAGCTATAAAAGAGTCAAAAACAATACATTTACCATGTTTTACCAATTTTACCACGTTTAGTCTAAACTAAAAACAATTTCTACAAATGTGGTAAGTTTATTTTTTTAACTCTTTTCTCAAAGAACTTTTCATAAGTTTAGAAAATTTTGACAAGAACACAATACAAGGATTCAATTACAGTATGTTCCCTCTAAACTAAGAACAAATCAATTTAAAAACTTAATCAATTTATTGTTTTGTTTTTTTAAACTCTTTTATTGCTTAACTTTTATTTTGTGTTTGGGTCAAAATTGACCCATTTTAAGTGTGAAAACAGTTTAGCAATAAAACTGTTATAAACATGACTATTTTAAAATCTATAACTAATGTTATTATTCTTAACTACATAATTATTCAAAGAAAATGTCAAAGAACAAATAAAACGTGTATTTTCTGTCCCTTCTCTCCAGCAGAAGTAAGTCTCCTGCTTCTTTGTTTTATAGATTTCATAATTAATGTCTAGGTTGTTGACAAATATTATGAGTTGTTTGTTTGTTGTAACTCTTCATCAAATTTTCGATCCTTGGTTCTTCCTTGGTTATTTGGTTATTTTTGGGAGGTAGGGACACATTTTTAGGTAAAAAGGCATCTAAAGTCCCAAACTGGTCCTTGTGATGGATGGTAGCATTGCTTTTGCCCCATTTCAAAATGGCAGAAACCCTGTTTCACTTCTGTTGCTGGTTACTTTCACATTTAGACATTTGTTCCATTTCATTTAATGAGTTGCACACACCATCTCTCAACATTTTCATTTTTCTTGAAAGAAGCTCAAATGTAAATACCTCTGTACATTTTATTTAAGTTCTTTAGCTTTTTCTTTGTCCAGTTTTTAGTTTCCACTGCTGAGCGAGTGGCTGGTCTGCAGGTTTGACAGCTCCTAGCGACTACAGGAAACAGAGGTGATGTACTCCAGACAATTGGGAGGCACCATATTCCAGTTTTCTAAACGGGAGGAAAAGAAACAATTTTTAAAGTAAAATGTATTTATTTTTTCATGTATTTATGTTAATGGTACTTCCTGTTTGGAAGGCAAGGGGGGAGGAGTCATTCAGTCCAGTTCTCATACACTGCACAGTACAATCAATGGCTTTGTCTTGTGTGTGCTTTTCATTAAACACTTAAACTACGTACACACCGGGCTTTTGATGCGTGATAAAGGCTGAGTTAAGTATGGGTTCTTGAATGTGCGTTTAGCCCATGGTGTTCACGCTGGACAAGCAGGGAGCGACTCTTTCTTTTCCTACTGTTTACGAGCACATGTCAATCATATACAGTTGGAAGAGGGTTGAAGCGGTGCAAATGTTGACATTCAAACAAGAAATTGTTTGGTTTATTGCTATAGCGTCCTTGCAATTACGGATATGGATAATCATCATCTCATCTTTTTTTGAAAACACAGACGTCATAAGGCTCGTCACCGTGTCTGGGTTTACTAGAAGAACCTAATTCATACATCACTACCAAATCATAGTCCCTGATTTGTCAAAGTTTGACCAACTTTTAATTGGCAGCGCGCGTTCAGTGACTTTGCATTTTGTACGTAGAGCCCGAAAACAGTCATAAAAACTTGTGTAGCGACGCGGGAAAGTTTTGAACGCAGAAGTCTGAAAAGCATGTTCACATGCAGGATCATAGACTTTTCATTGGAAGTGGCCACTTGTTGCTGAGAGTGGTGGGATCGTACCTTTAGAGTTCCCCCCCATATTTGTAAAGTGGTTTGATCCTCCCCTGTATTTCTTTTCTTGAGGGCCGTTAATTTGAGCTTTTCTGTTCAGTTGGTGAAGTTAAAGGTGAAAAGAATTGTTTCTTTTGACCTTTGTTAAAGGGCAGTTTAATCGTTTTTCTAGTCTTTTATAATGAAATCTAAACCTTATTGGAAAATGTTTTCTAATTTATTCGGTTCCTCACAGTCAAATTGTCTCACACCCCCAGCTGCCCCACAGTTCCGTCTGGATGAAGCTCATCTGCTACACGATTCAAACATGTAGTTGTAGAGTTAGAGAAGAGTTAGGCTTAAAACATTCCTTTTTGGACAGGCATATTGCCAGGCTAACTAGCAATCAGAGAATATTTAACTTACTGCTCCTTTACCTCACCTACTGAAATGAAGTTTACCACACTGGTTCTACTCGCTCCTACTCTCTCTTCATCCGCCTCTTACACCCTCCCCCCCTTCCTGTCTCCCCTCCCCTAACCCGGGTCTGCATCCTTCTCCCGCCCCCACTCCCCCCACCTGCAATCTTCATTACATCACTTGTCATCTGCCAATGCTTTATTTTATTTTGTTTATCATGCTTCTGTTTGGTGCAGTGCGATTCACATGTTGTCCCTCAGAGATTTCTGATTTCAGGTGGATCGTCTGTACTCCTGTCTTTGGCCGTGACCTCGCCTCGCCTGTTTGGCCATGACCTCGCCTCGCCTGTGCTCCTGTCTTTGGCCGTGACCTTGCCTCTGGCTCCTCCAGCAAACCCAGTCGTTTCCACAACTCCATCTGGATGAAGCCCATCTGCTACTCTATCCAAACATGTCGTTGTTTATTTAATACTTAGCTGTTATCTTAACTTGTAGCTGTTTATCTAGACGTGTTTGTTTATTAGACATATACTTGTTATTCAACCATGTAGTTATAGAATGAATGAAGCTCACTTTTCTTTAATAGTTCTAGTACATCACCTGTCCGTCCGGGGATGAGGATCTCTCCTTCATGTGGGCAACCCTGAGGTTTCTTAGTTTCCCCCCCCCCAAAAAAAGATAGGGTTTCTTTTTGAGTGTTTCCTCACCGCAAAGGAGGGTGTAAGGACAAAGATGTTTGTTCAGCTTAGTGTGTTTAAAAACCAGCTATTGTTTACTTTTACATGATTGATTTCTTTGTTGTTTCTTGCAATATTCTGATATCAGTCCAATGAGACGGCTGTGGCTGTGATATTGGGCTATATAAATAAAACTGAACTGAACTAATTCTTCTTTCACAGTTCTAGTACATCACCTGTCCGTCCTCGGAGAGGATCCCTCTTCATCTGGACATCCCTGAGGTTTCTCATTTTTTTCCTCAAGATAGAGCTTTTAAAGAGTTTTTCCTCACCGAGAAGGAGGGTCAAAGGTCAGGGATGCCAGTTTAGCTTAGTCTGTTTAGTTTAGATTACCAACCAGCTATTGTTTATATTTTATGACAGACCAGACCTGTGAAACTATCAGCAAACTGTTCAAAAACATCGATTTTAATGTTATGAGAAACCAGTTTTTTAATCGCTGTATGTTTTGTGCATTACATTTACCCTGGAGAACCCACGTCAGGGCTCGGACTTCCAGCTCCAACCATCCGAGGGAACTCTCCTGAATATTGATCCCCCCCACGTCTCCACCAGCTGTGTCTCATTACACTCATTACACCTCACCGTATACACACACATATATATATATATATATTATTTCCTTTCTGGACTTAACTCCTTGCAAGATATTGTTTTGTTTTGCAAGCAATTCCAAGCGCGCTCCTCTGTTTATTGCCTCCTCATGTTTTGACCTTTGCCTGTCTCCTCGACCCCCTGTCTCGCTCCATGCCTGTTGACTCCTGCCTGGCCTTTGATCTCGTCCTGTTTTTGCCTTTGCCTATTTTGGTCATTATTAAACTTACCTGCACATGGATCTACACGCCTCTGCGTCTTCGTTACAACCCATAGGGTCAAATTTGGTTGCTGTTTTTATATTGTATATTTTTTCCAAAGTGCCGAGAGCAATCAGGCTCCATAACTCTACTTTTGGGTGAACAGAAGAGCAGGAGTTAATTACTATATTCATTATTATATTCTTTTAGACCAATTCTATCCTTTTATCTTGCGTGTGAGATCAGCAGACCCAATAAGTTCTGTCCGTCCGTCAGGCATGCTGAGGCCAGGTCTAGGATGACGTCATGAAATGGGCGGGACCGACAAGGAGCGAAAGGTGCTGCCTTAGAGATCAAGTCATTTTATTCCGGGTATGAAAAGAGTCCACAAAAATAACTCATATTTCATAAAGGATTTGTTTTTTAGTGTTCCAAAGATCATATATGTGGATATAGTTTACTCTGAAAGGCTTAAGAAAATCATGGTATGGCCTCTTTAGTATATCAACATCCTTCTACCAGTTGGTTGGTAAAGTCATACTTCAAGCTAAATAAAGCATTCAGAATATTAAAGTTTCGAAGATTTGAATTTCATTCATCTAAGCTCTTCTGTCTTTTCTGTTTATTCTGGTTAGAGTCATAGTTGTTTCAGAGGCGGGGTTGTGGTTTATTGTCATAAAGGTGGAAATTCAGCAGTAACTTAAAACAGGAAGTGACACGAGCTAAAAGCTCAAGTACTTGTCAGTCAGAACCACATCTGCCTTTGTCTCCTCACATCTGAGTGTTTCTTCAAGATTGATTTATCCCAAGCGTTGGAGAGGTGAGTTGAAATGATTGATCTTATCGTTTTGATCTTAAAGAAGCTGCATTAGAAAGTCTCCACATCACATCAATTTTCTAATTCTAATCAGAGACTATAGATAACGCACACACTCCCTTACTTTGGGATCATGCTTTTTATTTCCATTTGACACTCCACTTTATTTCATGGTCATGATTAAAACAGCAGCATTCGTTACTCATTGTAGCAAAACTGATGTTCACATTTACAAAAAATAAAACCAAGAAGCTCATTTGTTAAGGTTTTTGTTGTAAGTAAAACAAGTTAATTTACTTTTCATTTCAAACTAAACACATTTTCTGGTTTTTGAGTCACAAGAAGACAATAAGATTCTTAGGTCAATGCCCCCCCCCCCCCCCCCCCCCCCCAAAAAAAAAGAAAAAAAAGTATTTTTTGATTTTAAATGGGCTCTACAAGGCTTTAATGGAAACTAATACAAACAAACACTTTTTACCCTTCAAAAAAATATGTCTATTCATGTAGCTCTTAGTACAAAGGATACTCAACAAAAAATA